>OX352772.1:233441850-233917077 GCA_947095535.1 Poecilobothrus nobilitatus
AAGTTATAAAGTTAAAAATATTATTAGAAAAAATTCGAACGCCAATATTATTTTATTGCTTTTCTATATATATTTTTTGTAGTTTATATATTTTTTTAAATTACCATTACTTTAGCTGGATACTGTATATTAAATCAGTTAAATCTAGTTAAATAAATAATGCAGTTAAATCAGATGATTTTCATAAAATAGATCACATTCATACCATCTGATACCATATAATATACGATATACCATTTCATACATTCAAAAAATTCTGCTTGTAGTAGTGAAATACTGAATGCATATGAATGATAACCTTGAAATGTTTTTTCTTGTTGTTTTTAGAAAAGTCAACATTATAAAATAATCTATTTTTATTTAATTTTTTTCTATATGAAATATTTAGCTAAATGTTCCATATTTTTTGCAAAGTGATATTTAGAATGTCTTCTTTATCATATTGAAAATTTACGTTTCTACTCGACATATTAAATATATATTTTCTCAAATATATTTTCCCATTTTTGCCTTATTTTTCTATTTTAAAAGTTATTTTGTCATCGCTTTGCTTTAAAAAGTTTAATAATCACAAGGATAAAAAAATTTTGTAAATGCATAAAATATATGAATGATCATTTTACACCAGATTTTACAGAAGATTCTGGTTTTCGCTAAATTCTTTTAGCTATGACACAAACTAAATATTTCTGTGCTTTAAGATTTTTAAAACTAGCCAGTTTTAGCTGGCCCGTTTGAAAAAAAATTAGTACAAATTTTTGTATGAATTTGTACATCTCTATGTAGTCTCTGGTTTTATTATTATCAATCAGAATTTATTACATTAATAAACAACTTACTTTACAACTTTTTGTTTTTAACTAGTTTTCTTAAGGATTTTGATTTCTAAACAATGATAATACAATTACTTAGAAGAAAAATTTAGTATAAATAAAGTGGGATCTTTCTTAAGATATATCAATTCAAAGAAAGAGCTCAACATAATAATACAACAAGAAAGCTCGACAGAAAAATCTAAAGCAAAATGGAAAACACAGCAGAAATTTTCACTTACGCTCAACAAATAGAGCCAACACATGAGTTCACATATCACATAATAATTGTAAAATAAATTAAGATCATTTATGGTCTTAAGTGGGTCTTTGAGACCCGCAATTTAATTATATTTGTACCGCAAAAATATACTGATATTTTTGAGAATTTTGATTTTGTTAAAGAAACAAAAGAAAAAGAACATTTTGTATATAAAGATCAAAATTTAAATTTAAGTATTATAGATATATCTGCGTCTTTTGGTAAAATATATGCAAATTATCAGTAAATGATGTAAATTGGTTTGTAGTTATAAGTTTTTATTATTCATAAATAAATATAAAATTTGAAAAAAAGTATAAATCTCTTTTATTTAGATGCTTTATTGTTCAGATTCAGGTTTATATGTACCTAAATAGTTACAAAATTGATTTATTTAATATTTTTTTCGTAAAAACACAGGTATATCATAAAAGAGCCGAGTAAAATTACATCATACATTAATTTTTTGAACCGGAATAAAAATCTCTTCTGTCAACCTAGTAACATTCTTTTCTTTACATATCTATATGAATTTCTTTTACTATTTTAGATCTTGACATGATTTTTACACCATCTAACTAGTTTTAAAAATCCAATTTTGCATTTCTTTGTTTATATACTCTGAAAACTTTGAACTTTGACTGAGTTCTACAGTATATAACGCGGTTGAATTTTATTGGCAAATCATTTTTAATTCAATTTTGCTAAGATATTTTACAAAAAATGGAACATGATTCAACAACATTTCCATTTATTGAGGAAACTGCAATAGTCAGTATACAAAATGAGGTTCAAGTTGATGAAATTACATCTACTGTAGATGAGGAGGAATTAATGGAAGCTGAAGAATTCATACCACCGTTTCAAGTCTTAGATAAAGATATAGTGGAGCAAGAAATTTGGGAAATAAATTACCAAGAAGGAGATCTTGACTATTTTCCAGAACTTTTTAGAAATAATTTATAGCTTAAAACAATATATAAGAATATTAGTCTAATATATATGTATCTATTATATTATATAAGTAATTCATAATAAAAAACAAATTACATAAACTTTAAAAATATTTCATTTATTGTTGTTCTTTTTTAAAATATTAGAAATTTTATTTTTTAGTAGTACAGGTATTTCAAAAAACAATCTAGAATAATTGCATTGAAAGCTACAATGTTATATTGATATATATATCTTCGTGCAATTTCATAACATGTTTTCCTTGACACGTTTTTATATATTTAATAACATATCCCCATGTACACTTGATTCAGCATTTTTATTGTGTAGCTTGAAGAAAATCAAATGTGTAAAATGTGTCAGCTTCCTCTTTGTTAATGCTAAGACATCGGTCAGTAACCATTCTTAACCCATATTGTAAACATAATTTTGTATTCTTTATTGATTGTTACTTTTCATAAAATAGCTGATAGAATTTACCAATCACGATATTTTAAAATAGCTGGCTTTTTTCCAATACGATGAAAAATGCAAGTCGCTACAAGAAATTCTGTATCAAAACCAACAAGAACTTTTAATGACTGATTTTTGTTGAGAAAATATGAATAACTGAACATCAAATTTATGTTCGAACCTTGATCTTCTATTACTACGTTTTAACTAAAGCTTTTTAATATTAATTGTATTGCTTAGGTACACAAGGCTGTGCAACATTTAAATTTCCAAATATAAGTTGTAAAACATATTAATAATCAGATTTTCGTTTTCTATATGATTATCTTTACTAAATTCAAATACCCAGTTATTCGATTTCCCAAGAACAGCATTGTGTGCTAACAGTACGCTTGGATTAACAGTAACATGCCTCATAAATAGCGTGGCTTCTATAATTTTTAATTGTGATTTATCAGAATTGTCTGAAAATAGATAAAAATCTGGTTTTTCAAGCATTAAAACTATACGAATGTCAACATTATTTATAAGTAGAGTAGGTTGATTAAACATATCTACGTGTAGTTTACCCATAAGTTCCACTACATTGCTGTTATGATACAATTTTTCGCGCTCTTTTGATCCATTATTATCAGATTTTGCTATATTTGCTTTATCTAAAATCCATCCCGCACATTCTAAATCAGTTGCAGCAGCATCTGTACCATAATTTAATAATGATTCAATATAAGCTCTATAGTGATAATTTCCATCAGATGGTGTTATATTTTTCCCATTTAATTGAACATTACATTGTTTTATTAAAGAATGTAAAATGTTATTAACTACACTTGTTTGTATTATTATTTTTCCGTCAGCAGTTTTATCATTATTCCAATGTGTTCCATCTTTTTCTAAAATCTGTACTTTTAATCTCGAATATGTAGAAGACAAACCTCTATATGTATCACCATGACGCAGTGAAACAAATTAGTTAACCCTTCAACTAACTGGGTCTAAAAAAGCAATAGGATTATAGGAAACTTCTTCAGATCGTAAAATGCTAGACTGAATGGGTTGGGTCTTAAAAATATCCAACTCAGATTTCATACACTCAATCATAATTAATTAAAAATATCTCTTTGCTTCTTTTTGTTATTATCTTTGTGTCGTTTTGACGTAAAATAATTTAATTTTTTAATGAATAGGCTTTTTATAGCTTTTCGTTTCCTTATGCCAGAATATTTCATTCAGTTTTCGTACGGCACAACGTCGTACATTTTTAGCAATCTCTTAACTACGATCTTGCATAACTTCTTTTACATTTGCACCAGATGCAATATCAGATAAAGCGTTGATATCAGAGTTAATAACCTACTTTTTCAAAATATCAGCGCCTAAAGTAAATAATGGTTTAAATTATCTAAAAAGTCCTCCAAAAACCACAACCTCTTTGAAAAGATACGGTTGATTGTAATAAAGAACATATTAACATATTGAATTAAATAATACTTATACTATACTCTCTCCATTATGAATAAAATATAAAATAATATATAGTTTTGTAAAATCGCTTTTATTTATCCATTTTTAAAATGTAAGTCCAATTTTTGTTGGAATTGAACTATTGGAAAAGTTTATTTTGTATCCATATTTATCACATAAAAGTAATGAAATGTTATTAAATAATTTCTGCACATTGCAATATTGAATATCAATATTGAATATCAATATCCACATTGCAATATTGAAGTCCTTCTAGGGTACAAGCGTAATTTGCTCTTATTTTTATACCTATTTTAGGCCTAGTAACACATATTGTAGTGTAACTTATATTTTTAGGCATCTCCTCAGCTTTTGTTGATTGTATATAATTAAAATCATCGTTTATAATATTAAACATTCGCCAAATCAACTGTCGTTCAACTTCGTTTCTTGTAAATCTATTAAGTGGGCGTATATTTTGAATTAGGGTTGGTAGTAGAAAAACTTTCCAGTCGCATATTATTTGATTTTCTATTTATGAAATATATTATGTTCCAACGTCTATCATATCTTTCTGCATACCTTTAATAAATATTTGAGTTCTTTTTTCAAAAAAACTGGAAAATCAAAAGAAAACTGGCCCACCGAGAAAAATCCAGAAACTAATATGAAAACTCGAAGAAACGATTTCTACTCATACCAATGTAATACGACCATATTTTGAAACCAATTTTTCATCGTTCACAAAAGTACTTAGAGTGACCCCTTACTGTATAAGGTTTGCTAAAAATTGTAAAAGAACCACATCGAAAAAGACAAACTATTTAAAGACTCATGAAATACAAACATTATTGCAGAATTTAATCAAACGTATGCAAAACCGGCACTTTTCAAAGGAGATATTCGAATTTTTTTTTTTTTTTTTATTAACTTAATTCTTTATTCTCGTTCAAAAATATACATAAGATATTTCTTAAGACTAAATTATATAATTTAATTAATTTCGCTTTCATTTGTGTTTTATTTTTTTTTATTTATCTTTATTTGCTATTAAATATGTAAGAGAATAGTTTAGGACACTTTATATAACTGAGTTATAATGGGAAGTGTCACATAGGTACGTTAAATCAAAAATTCCTTTAAAATTAATTAATTAGGGGTGACTATAGTTTGAATAACATTTCATAAATTAATTAATAAAACAAAAAGAAGAAAAAGTTTCAATTCAACAGTATAAAAAATATTAGGTTTTGAGATAAGTTATAAGTTTTGAATGTATGTAATTATTAAATTTAAATTATGAAAACATAAAAAACAAACAAAAAACATTCTTTTATAGAATGTAGCAAAAAAGGTAATAAACGTATCATATACATTAAATCATCATAAAATAAACAACAGAAAATTATAACAAAAATAAGTGTAAGTATGTGCACAGAATTATTTTTTTATTTTTTTTTTTTTTTTATTCATCTATATTATTATCATGATTTTTATTCATCTTAAAAGAGCAATATTGCTCGTATAGAGTGTATTACATTAATTGGAGAATAATCCAGTATTTTTATTATATAAACTATACTTAAATCTAATTCTAATTCAGTGCAAAAAAAGTAACAACGAGGAATAAAAAAGAAAAAATACACAACAACAAAAATAAATTCAAAATAGTAAACAACTTTAAAATTCTTTAAAAACAAAATTCATAAAAACATAAAAACAGAGAAAAAAAAACAAATGTGAAAATAACAAAAAATATTGAATTCATAAAACAAAAACAAATGAAAAACAAATAATGATGTTATCTATATAAATTATATAAAGGCTAATAAAATTATAGTAAAATTATAGTATGCAAGAATACTTTACAAAATATAACAATTTGACAAATGTTCATGTATTTGATTAATTTTTTCTAACTACTGTATTTATTTAATAAATCACTTTTTATTCTTTTTTTGAATAAGTGGGTTGGTAAACTTTTGATGTTTGACGGCAAACTATTATAAGTTTTGACAGAAGTGTTAAATATTGGCTTTAAACCCAACAGGTTGTGTTCAGAAGTTATACGCATATGATGAGCTGTACTGGTGTTGTAGTTATGTAAATCATTATTTGCTGTTAGAATTGTGTTCGAAATTATATTGTTCTGGATTATATTGTGTTTATGATATACTAGCGACAAGTATTTATAATCGACTAATTTAATTAACTTATAGATACCATGAATTACGTCAGTTGGTGTTCTTCTGTTTAGTTGACATAAATTTTTTATAGCTTTATTTTGTACCCTTTGAAGCGCATCTAAGTTTTTTGCGTACGTGTTACCCCATTCTTCAATTCCATATGTCATTACACTGTTGAAAATAAATTGATGACTTTAAGTGAATAGGTGTTCGTTCTCCAATAATCTTGAAAACTCCTGCAATTCTCCTGCTTCTACCTAATAGATTGTTTATGTGATCATCCCATGTGAGGTTTTCATCTATGATTACACCCAAGTATTTATAATTCGACACTTTTTCAATGACATCATTATCGTAATAAATTGTTAAGTTGGTGTTTTTGGATTTCATTAACATATATTTCGTTTTGCTGGCATTCACAGTTAATTTGTGTAAATTCATCCAATTGTTCACTTTTTTCAGATCTTCGTTTATGTTTTTTTCCAAACCGGCATATGTATCGTTGCTAAAAACAATGATGATATCGTCAGCGTACATGAAAGCTTTTCCGTGTAATTTCAATCTAGTAAAGCTACTCACGAAGCAAGAAAATAATGCAGGTCCCAAGCAGCTACCTTGAATTACACCAAAATCAATTTTTTGTATTTCACTGCTTAAATTTTCACATTGCGTAAATTGTTTTCTATTTGTGAAGTAGCTACAAAACCATTTATATTCGTTTCCCGTGACTCCATATTCAAACAATATTCTGAGCAATATTTTCCTATCTACGGAATCAAAAGCCTTGCTGAGATCGAAGAAAGTAACACACACTTTATTTTTTTTACTTATCTCCCTCTGTAAATATGAGATGACATCGAATAGTGCTATTTAGTATGTAATAGTATTCGATTTTTTGGTAAAGCCATATTGATATTCAGAAATGAAATTGTTTTTCCTCAAGTGCAGTACAAGTTGATCATGTATATACGTTTCAATAATTTTTGCTAAGCTAGAGCTGATAGAAATGGGTCTGTAGTTACTTATATCATTTATATTTCCAATTCTTTTGTAGATAGGTATTACCATAAAGAAACTATATACATAGAGTATTCATCCAGTACAAAATTTTTTAGTCAATTTTTTGTATCTCACATCCACTCAAAAATTATTTCTCAATTTGTTATTGCTTATAAATTGAGCAAAATTCATTTTAAGCTCAAAAAAAAAAAATTGTTTTTTTAACTCATTTTTTGAGTATTATATATATATATATTTATAATATTCAATATTTCAATTTAGCTTTCAAAAAAAAAAAACTTTCCAAATAAAATAATTCCAATATACATACATCCATATGTATTTGTTTTACTTTGCTTTGCTTGTTTTATTTTGCTTTGCTTTGCGAATAAGTATACTATAATACTTACAATATACATACAGCTACATGTTTTTATTTTTTATTATACAACTGATATAGAGATTGCGAATGTTTATCAATAAGATCTTTGTTTTTTATTTTAATGCTAGAGTGTATTTGAATATAGTGCATTTGTATACATAGATGATAGAATATACATCATATATATGTATATATTTTATTTTTGCTTGACTTTATGTATAATTTCTAATAAAGGCGCGATTTCTATTTTTGTAATATCTATGTATATTAAAATTTAAATTACAAGTGAAACAAGTGTTTATTGGAAAAATTTTTAAATATAAACTTAATTTTTATTTTATTAAATTATAATTATTTTAATACATATTACCATTTTTAAAGATCCATACATACATACATATGTGAGTAATTATTAATTATATGTACTTATAAAAAAATAATATATAGGTACTTTCTCTTTATTAATTAAATACAGTACACTTCATCAATAAAATCACTTTTTAACAAATAGTTAGCTTCTGGAAGTTGCCCAGATTTTCTTTAAACTTAATTTGATTGATTTTAACAAGGTTTTTATTGATGTTGAAAAAATTTGGTCATGGTGTTAAATCTTATTAAATGCTTAAAATTTTTTGAAATTTTTTTATCTGGTTTTCATAAAGTCTTAATTATTTCAGAAAATGATTTTATTGAAGTAGGTACCTACTTATATAAATGGTATATTAGATTTTTAGTAAAATTGAGTAAGTATTTCATTGTATTTCATTGAGATTGTATTTCAATTTTTTATAACAATTGGGTGCGATTGCTGTTCTAAACCTTTGCCGTCAATTTGTATTTAATTTTAGTAAGTAAAATTTAGGGCAAAAGTTTAGAATAGGTACGTACATACATATCAGTGTTTCAATAATTTTTGTAACGGGGGTTTGGGGACGGCAGCCCCCACTTTATTAAATACAATATTATTGAAATATGTTAACAAAAAAATGGGATTTTATAGTTGATTATAAAATCAACGTCCCAATAATTTGTTTGGGGGTGGTAGTCCCACTATTTTAAATACTTTTCCACTACTCTTAATTTCAAAAAAAAATTATTATTTTAACTGAATTTTCATTGTGCAAAATTACAAAGGAATAGGACAATGTACAAAATAGCAAAATTTCAAAACAATCGGGTCGCGGTTACTATTCTAAATCTTTGTAGTTATTTTATTGCATGTCTATACTTTCTATTTCTAATGCTTTCTATTTGCATGTGTATGCATGTTTGTAAATATTAGAGTGTTTAAGGATGTAACAAAAGACTCACGTCGGCCAGGTATACCTTGCGTAGTATGCAAAAGAAGTAAACGGGACTTTGTTGGCAGGTTTTACAGTTTTCCTAAAAAAAAAACTTTAATTGAAATTTGGGCAACAAAGTGTAGCATAAGTATTGAAAATATAAAAAATAAAAAATTATTTATATGCGAAGACCACTTTAAGAAAACATTTTTAGGACGAAAGCTAAAAAAAGCGCTATTCCTTCTTTATTTTTACCTGAACTAAATATTAAAGAAACACAAACTCGCGATAATAATATTTTTGAGTTTAATTAAAACATTGATCCTTTGCTTCTATTTTCTCATATAAACTCAAAAATATAAAATATAAAGCCAAAAGAACATTCAACTTTTGGTAAAAAAAACCATAATTTTTTTGAAAACAGTAAAACTTCGTATGCAAGTAAAACTTATTCAAATATAAACATAGAAAAATTAAGTGTACCTTTTGAACATTTTCGAGCAGTATCAGTATGAATTTAATTCAGAAAAAAATGATTTTTATAGGCATTGTTTAACATTTCAAAAAAAGGAAAATTTTTATTTCAAAAAATACTCAGGAGTTAATAAAACATTAGGTTTCATTAAAAAAGAAAATATTTATTTAAAAAAAAAAATTTAGCTTTAAGAATTCAAAATAAAAAACTAAAACAACAAAGCAAAAAAGAAAAGCAGAATTCATTATGTAATTTAATTGATAAGCAATCTCATTTAGCAGACGAAGCCAAAACTTTTTTAAAAATGAATTTTAAAAACGTAAGAACATGGTCAGATGATGAAAAGAAAGTAGTATTAAATATACATTTTAGTTCTCCAAGGGTTATAAATTTTTGAGGAAGGCAATAAATCTAAAATTACCGCATTTTAGTTCTCTTAATAGATGGATTCCAATTAAATATTTAAATGTAGGTCTTAACGACAAAAATATTAAATATTATAACGACAATAATATAGCGAATTAGGTAATATATTTTCAAATAAGGAATAACTTGAAAAAGAAGCTGTGTTAGTTTTCGATGAAATAGCTATTAGGAAGGATCTTAGTTATAATAGTGCACTGGATGAAATTATTAGTTTTTCTGATGATAGTTTTAAAAGAACAAAAGACGTTGCAAAATACGTATGTGTAATTTTGCTAAGAGGTTTAGTTCATAATTGGAAATATATTCTCAGTTTTTACACTACAGGAAAGGGGATAGGTAATGAGGATCTTCATAATATTTTAAATCACAATTTAGATGTAGCTTTCAATTTAGGTATTAATGTTAGGGCAGTAATATGCGATCAGAGGGCTAGTAATAGAAAATGTTTCAAAATGTTAGGTGTTTCAATAGAAAGGCCATTTTTTTTTTAATTCGACTGAAGGTGAAAACAAAATTTTTGCGCTCTTCGATCCAGTGCATTTGATCAAATCTCTTCGTAACACACTTCTTAAATATGATTTTAATACCGTTGATGGCCAAGTTTCATTCAAAATCATTAATTCTCTTTATTTTCATGAAAGAAACAATAGTAAAAAAATGTGCCCCAAACTTTCTAATAAACATATTTTTCCCAATTCATTTGAAAAAATTAACTTAAATTTTTAGTAATTCTGTTGCTGTTGCTATAAAAACTCTAGTTGTAACAAATAAATTCGTTGCTAGGAAATTTTGCGCTGAATCTACTGCAGAATTTGTATTCAAAATTAATAAATTATTTGACTGTTTAAATAGTAAAAAATTATACGATAGGAACCCATTTCGATCAGCATTGCAGCAAAACAACTGTATTTTCAAATATCTGTTAGAAATGCAAAATCATTTTCAAAAAATAAGGCCTATCACATCTAAAAAAATTTATTGCATTGATGGTATGGTCCAGACCTTAACAGGGATTACGGAATTACGTTCCGACATCTTTTCATTTTCTAACACAGGTGAGTGTTCATATTTATTATTATCGCGTTTAAATCAGGATGTCTTTGAAAATTTATTCTCTTTAATTAGGTATAGAAATGGTTGTAGCAATAATCCTTCGGTACAGGCATTTAGTAATATATTAGCAAAATGAATGTCTGTTAAATCAATTAATTATAATTTTGAACACTCTAACTGCGAAGAAGATGATGCAGAGTTTCTTAATATAGAAAATTTAAAAGATTACGAAACAGAACAAAATAATTTGAAATCCAATGAGGCAAATTTTGATGAAACCGATGATAATATAACCAATATAGTTAATAATTATTTAGAAAAAAATCAGTTTGATAAAACAGAACAGGAAAATATTGTGTCGAAAAATGCCGAAAGGTACATTTGTGGCTATATTATTTTTAAATTAATGGAAAAAATTTCTTGTGATCAATGTACTAATTCATTTATAAAAAACTCTGCTGATATTTTATTACTCGATTCAGAGCAATTTATTTATCAAAAAAATTACAAAAATTATTCAGAAATCCTTAACTTAAAAGCTCCAACTGAAATTTTTTTCGAAATAACTCAATTTCATATGCACGTATTTGATCACTAGTTTTCGCAAAATTATCACGAAAGAAATTTAAAAAAAAATATTTTATCATGTTGTTTAGAAGCCACAAAAAAATCCCCAAAATATTCTACATGGTTCAGTGAAAATGATAATTACTATACGCATAAAAAAAAAATTTTAGAAATATTAATAAATCTTTTATTAAATAAGGAAGCAAAGTGATTAAAAGAAAAATTGTTAAATAATGATAAACAAAAAATAAATAAATCGGATAGTTCTGTTAAAAGAAAACTTAAAATTATTAATTCTTAACTTAATAACTTTTCTTAGCCCCAAAAATTTTTCCTCACTATGTAGTTTTCTGTTTTAACAAATATTTTTTTCAATGTAATTATAATATATATAAATACCTATACCTAATTGTTTAATTATTTTATTTTTTATTTTTTCCATTATCAATTCACGAGCAACGGCATTTTAGTTATCAAAATTTTGTAAATATAGTTAGTTGTAAATATATGTACATAATATAGTTTATTTTTATTTTTCCAGTAATGCATTTTATTTGCTTATATTTAGGTATATGTTTAATTTTTTAGTGAATGAATTCTTTTTTGTTAAAAAATTGTTTTGTTATATAATATTTTATTGTTTTGTTATATATTTTATTTTTTTTGATATAATTTTATAATTATTTTTTGTTTTGATTTTGAATTTAAAAATATTTGAATTTTTATTATTTTTTAATTTTAAGTAATAAAAATTGGGTTTTTTACGCCAATTGGAAAATTGTTATTATATTATAACACACTATATTTTTAAATTTTCCAGTTGGCTTTTGCCCTGTTTAAATTGATCTTATTCTTTTCTTTCTTATCAAAAAAAATATTCTTTTAAAATAACATTTTTGGCTTTCAGTACATTATTCATCTTGCTTTAAAAAGCTTCAATAGGTAAATTGCATTTTTGATTTTTAAAATGTGATACTTATTAACTAAAAAAATAAAAATTTTAAACCCGACTTGTAAGTACCATAATGCTTGTAGGAGTTAAGAACGCTAGCAATTTAAAATAAAAAATCATGCAATTACGCAAATCATATATTATGAATTATATTTATTTAAAAATGGTTAACGAAAGAAAAAAGTACTAACGGTTTTTATTATAAAAATTATTATAAGAGTAACTATATTATTAATATAATTCACACATTCAAACATTAATACATTTAACGATGATATTATACCATTTATATACTATTGCAAATTAGTTTCTATTCTTTATGTTAAATAAATTCTTTATTTACATTTTACACATTCATATTATTTTCATAAGTAATATAAATTCATTTAATTGTACATTTACGAGTACATTTACGAGTGTAAAAAATGATTTAGTCTCATTTACAAAATGCTTATAATTTATAAGTGAAAATATTATACCAGGTTTAAATACTAGGCCCACATATAAAAGTAGTAAGAAAATTTCTTATATGAAAATAAAAACAGAAAATTTTTTTTTGTTTTTAAATCTATACAGAACATCTTTAAAATTGAAAAGAAAAAATGTTGCTTTTAAATGAAATGAAAATAAAAAACTTGTTCTTTATAATAGCAAAATAATGTACCTACCTTCTTTGAAAAATGTGTAGAGTAAAAAAAAAAAGTAAGGCTTAAATAAATTTTTTAACATTCTAGTTTTAAAAGAATAAGAATTAAAACTTTTATTTTATTTTTTGTTTTATACGCAAATGTAAATTTATTAAAAACGAGGAAGAGTGCAGTAGAGTAGACTGTGTCAACTCTGGGATACCCGTATGAACGTAATATATCCTGTTTCTATAAAACTTGATCATCTTTTAAAAACATTCAGAGTTTTAGTACCGAACTACAGAGATATATTTATGTAAATTGTGGAGTTGTATGATAGCTACCCGAATCTATTGCGCCTAGCTTCATTAAGTTCCAAGAAATGCAAAAAGCCTGAACCGGCTGCTTTAGACCATTCAAATTTTACAAAAGTTTTTGGCATGCAACTCGACACTTTTTCACTAAATTTCAGATAGCTAGCTTCAATAGACACTGAGTTATTTTCATTTAAAAAGAGAAGTTGTATGGCAACTATCCGAACCTGTCATATCATCACAACAAAATTTTACAGAAGTTGTTGCCATAAAACTCGATCATCATTTACAAAATTTCAGATACCTAGATTGAATAGACACTGGGTTATTTCCATTTAAAGAAAGAAGTTGTATGGCAGCTACTCGAACCCGGCGGCCGCAAATGCTGGAGTTAAATAGCAAAACTAACAATTTTGTAAAAGTGACGTAAAAAAAATTTCAGCCTCCTAACTCCTTTATTTTTTGAGTTATCGTGCGGACGGACGTACATGGCTTAATCGACTCAGAATTCGATTCTGAGCCGATCCATACCTTTGACACTATATCTAGCTCGACTCCTTTAAGGTGTCACAAACGTAATGGCAAATTTATTATACCCTTGAACATAGTTCATACGGGTATAAAAATGTTTAGTATAAAAATAAAAAACAGAAAAAATTTTTTTATTTTTAAATCTACAGCGCATCTTTAAAATTGAAAAGAAGAGGTGTAATCCTGTTTTTTTTTTTTTTTTCTGTTAGCATAAAGAAAAAAAAGGAAAGTAAGATATAGATTTTTTTTTTTGCTTACATAAAAATGTGGTCCCTTCTGGATAGAAGAATTTATAGAAGAATAGAGAAAACGAAAGTCATTAATTAGCTGACTGCATGTCGTGTAAGATATTTTTTTTATTTTTAAGTAAGAATATTCAAAAAATATGAATAAAAAGAAAACAAACAGCAAATCAAAAATATGGAACTGATTAAACTAACTCTTTGATATGCATTTATGTTTATGTTTATGTTTATTTTTTTTTTTTTTTTTTGTTTTTTGTTAGCATAAAAAAAAAATTAAAGTAAGATATAGATTTTTTTTTTGCTTACATAAAAATGTGGTCTCTTCTGGATAGAAGAATTTATAGAAGAAAAGAGAAAACGCACTTATGTTTTTTTTTGTTTTTTTATTTTTTGTTTTTGTATGGAATAAAAAATAATTCAAAAATTTCTAGTTTTAAACTAAAAAAAAAAATTTAAGACTTGTTTTTGTTATTGTTAAATTAATATACGAGTATACAAATCAGTAGTTATCTAGTCAAAGCTAGAAATTGATATAAAAAGAATATAATGTGAAAGTTGAATGATTCTATCCCAAGTAACAAAATTTATCTCATAAGACTCTAGTAGAGTGCTATGAGAGTTAATTATGGGAGTATTACTCTCATAATTTACTCTTGAAGAATTCTATAAGTGTCTTATGAGATCGTTATAAGAGTTAAAGGGCGCAGTTATGAGAGTAAATTAACACTCATAACAAGTCTTTAGCTCTCATTTTAAGAGTTTTAAAAGTATATCACTCTCATAAGAAAACTACTATGAGAGTATTGAAAAACTATCATAAGGTACTCAAAAGGCTGTTATAATAGTAGCTTATTCTTGTTATGAGTGCTGGTTTCTCTTTATGAGTGTTGTTAGAAAGAGAAACCAACATATTGTAATATAAATGTATCCGTTTTACTTTTTAGAAATATTGTGGCGATTAAACAAAGTATAATATGTATGATTAATTATATGTGTGTGTTTAATATCATAAATAAGTATACATATGTAAGAATTTAATATGAACATAAAATTATAGGAGACTAAAATGACTTTTTCGTCAAGAATATAAGCCAAAATTATACTGCCATTGAAATTTTATTAATAAAAGTAAGCATTTTAGGTTGAAAAAAAGTAACGCGCCCTAAAAATAATCTAAATTTAAAAAATTTAAATAATTCTTTTTTAACCCTTTAGAGTCTTATTATTCTACTTTTAACCATATATCTGATAATTTGAGTAAAACTAAATGTAATAGTACATATAAATTATAATTAAAGCTAAGTTATATTGAACTTAAGCTATAATTTTGCGTTTTAATAATTTAAATTTAATCATTTTTACAATAAATATTTTTTCATATTTTTTTATTTAATAAAATTACTTAATAACATAAGGGTTAAAATTGAGAAAAATAAAGAAGATCTCAATAATATGGCCGCTGATTGATAAGCTTTCTTATAAGAACAAAACTCTTCATATGAGAATAAATACACTGAAAAAAATGTAGCTAACAATATGAAATAATTTATGAAACTTTTCACATTTGTGACTGCCGTCCTGTTCATAAAAATGACATAATTGAATAAAATTATAAATAAGTTTAATATAAAATGAGGTTCACGAAATTTATGATTTTATTATAAATAATATTATTATGATTTTGTTCATAAAAAGCAAGAATTAGTTTATGAAATTTATGAATAAAATTAAAAAATTCATGAATTTATTTTAAACTCGTGCAATGCTGTAAAAAGTAATTATTTATTAAATGGAATTAAAGAACAAAATTTGTAAATACTTCGATGTACATTTTTCATGTTTTTAATTATTAAATTTCTTTATAATAAAAAACAAATATAATTGTTAGTTTATTTACATTATATTAAAATTTAATTTTTGTATAAATTTTTACGACAGCAAAGAAGGCAAAGATAAATTCTCGTACTCTGCATGATTAATTTCTCATTACAATTTTATCTAAATTTTATTTAATTTTAACTTTACCTAAATCAATGCTAGATTATTTTTGATACTTCTAAGATTTTTATATTATTTATTACTTAGATTAGTTAGGATATTATTATTTACATCGCTAATAATAATAATTAATAATTGTTTGTAATAGTTTACTAAATGAACAATTTAACTGATGTTTGGATTAATGTAAATGTCAGATACAAAAAAAAACACTAATATTGCTAAATTTTTATTTTTACTAATTTTTAAATTCTTCGATATAACGTATTTCAGTTTTTTCAGTGTACATCATATTTCTTTTTATCAGAAAATTCTTAATACCTGTACGAACAATAGTGACAGGTATATAAAAATGTATCCTCCGTTTGTAACAAATAGAACTTATTATATTAATATTGATAACTCTCGAATATAAACTCTGAATTATAAAAATATTTGATATAAAAATCAGAGTACATGTGCTATACATATAAATATACATACATATATAAAATACCTACATAAAATTATGAATAATACAAAAAATTGAAATAAAAAAATTTCAAACCATGTGTAATAATGTGTATTGTGGTCACATTGGGTAGAAGAAACAAATGTCTTTAAAACCTATATCTTAATTTTTTGCTTGTTTTGACACCTTCAATCACTTCCTCACTTAAGCAAAGTCATAGTATAAATTTTTTTAAATATTTAGTGTTGACAAGGGCAACTGTTTTTTTTTTAGTTTTACATTTTTTTTAAAACAATTATGTTTGATGAACTAAATCAAGTCTTTTTACTCTTATATCAGAATATTGATCTTATTACAAGAGTATTGGTCTTCTTATGAGATTAATTTCATTATAATGAGAGCTTAAGTTTTATTATAAAGCCATAACTCTTATAATAAGATTTAAATTCTTTTTCCAAGTGTTTTAGATTTTAAACGTCAAATTGTATTAGTCGAAAAAAAGACTGTTTATTTTTTTTAATGAATTTTTGTAATTTTTTTAGTTTTATTTTTAATAAATGTTTTCAAAAATAAAGTTTATCTTTTGCCATAATTTTAAAATATGACTATTTTCTTAATAGTATAAACTAAGGGAATAAAATTGCTTGTATATCTCCTGAGGTAAACGATCTTTCAATAATACAATTGCTATATAATATAAAAATGTACTGTATTCCAAAGCTTTCCAATGCGCCGGACAATCTAATCTTTTATTTGTTAAATATTTCGAACAATACTTTTGTTTTAGCTGTCTTATGTTAAACGTAATTTAATTAGTTCTAAAAACTTCATCCTTCATCCTGTCGAGCAGCTGATTTTTATCATCCTCATCATAAACGCTATCATAATCACGTTTATTAAGATAATCATGCTAACAAATATACTTCAATTATTCAAAGCCCTATTTTTCTTTTGATTTAAATACCTGAAACTATCTTAGTTAGGACATCTTTCCATATTTACTTCTATTTTGTTTTGTTGACTGCTATTTCCAGACCTTATTTTTATACTTGAACTCTAACAACAATTTTATTACAAGTAGTTATTATAGTTTAATTCTCATGAAGGAATCCTTTTAAGAACACAATTCTATAAGAGTTGTAACCTCATAAAAAAGACTTTATGAGAATATAAATTTTCTTGCGCTTAATAGAAGTGTATAAAAATAGTTTTACAATAAGAGTGAAAGAATTTTTAGCCCTGTAAGTGTTGATATCTTATAATAAGTACTCTATAAGAGTTAATTTAATTCTTATAAAAAGAGTAAAAGTATTTTTAACAATATAAGTATTGCTATCTCATAAGAAGAGCTTTATAAGAGTTAATTAATTTGCTATAATTAGAATTATATTATGAGAGTCTTCAAGTATGTTATGAGAGTCTTATGAGAACTTTTCCCAATTTTCTAGAGTTTTACTCTTGGCAAATGTTACTTGGGATGATAGTATAGTTCCCGGTTTTAAAAAATTACAATATTCTAGTAATAACAAGATAATAATTAATAATTTATTAAGATTCTCAAAAATGTAATGATCATAAAAGAAATCGAAAGTATAGAACTGTATAATATGTATGTAAATAATTTCTACTTTTAGATGTAGAATTTTTTTTGTTTAAATCTTTATTACATTCTTAAAAATTTTAAATTAATATACAAACAAATATTTTTACAATACAAATAAAAATGTTCAAATTTGTATATATACTATTTTGATTTACTTATCAACATTTGCTTTTTTCTGTTATATCCATACTGTAAAGAACTACCAACTTCATTAAATTTTCGTTTTTCCGATTTTGGTTGATATTTTTGTATTTCGGAAATCGTAAGTACATCATGATTTTTATTTCGACGAATATTTTCTGAAATGACGTATGTGTCTGCACTATTCAATGAATTTAAAACTGCTGCTTTTATGCTATTAAAATTAATTTTTAGAGAAGTTTCATAACTAAGAGAGAATCCTTTAACTTTACAAACAATTTTTTCTGTATTATCTTTTGTACAGTAAATTTTGTAAGAGTAGAGTTGCGGTATTTGAAGATAACGATTTCCTAGAGGAAATCGAAAAAATTACTTATTTCCTCGTAAACAAGGAAAATGAGTTAATTTTAGAATAAGAACGTGCTGATTTTCAATTCGCCACAAAACAATAATTATAGTTTAAGCTTTTATGTTATATCATTTTTAGAATAAGAATTATTATATATTAAGAATTATGTTTGTATATTAAGAATTTTATATAAAGAATTTGTTCAATAAAAAATTTTATTTCAAATAAATTTTGTACTGTTCTAAATTTATTTTCATTTTTCAGATGTTAGGATTTTATTTTATTTTTCAGATTTTAAGATTTTATTTTATTTTTCAGATGTTATCAAGTTTTATTTTTATATAAAGAATTTGTTCATTTTATTTTTCAGATATTAGCAAGTTTTTCAGATCCTTATTAAAGTTTTATTTTACAGATATTAAACAATATTTGTTGAATTTATCCATGTGTTATGTTTTTCGCCAAACCCAAGCCATTTAACAAAAACTTTATTGATTAATCCATTTGTAGTTTCCTTGTAAACTAAATATTTTTCACATTAAATTTTTTAAAGTTCGATTAAAGCGTTCTACAATAGATGCTTTCATTTGAGAGTAAGTATGATAGTGATTAATACCCTTTTTTACAACAAAATTTTGAAATATCGAATTGAAAAATTCTTTACCTTGATCTAAATGAATATTTTTAGGTAGGTTTTTAGCTCGTTTTATAATTTTCTTTAAAGCATTTAAAACATTACTACCGGTTTTAGTTTTAATTTAAAAGCATATTTAGAAAATATATCTATAACGGTTAACATATATTTAAAACCTTTGTTAAATTTTCCATAGGGAATCATTTCCACTAGATCAATTTGCCAGGTATCATTTACTCCTTTCTGCTTGACTTTCCTTCTAAGATACCTTTTTCTAGCTGGTCTATGTATTTCTTTTACTATTTGAGATCTTGACATGATTTTTACACCATCTACCTAGTTTTAAAAATCCAATTTTACATTTCTTTATTTAAATACTCTGAAAACTTTAAATTTTGACTGTATTCTACAGTATATAATGCGTTTCAATTTTACTGGCAAATCATTTATAACTCAATTTTTGTAAGATATTTTATAAAAATGGGAGCTGATTCAACAATATTTCCATTTACTGAGGAAACTGCAATAGTCAGTACACGAAATGGGGTTCAAGTTGATGAAATTATATCTACTGTAGATGACGAGGAATTAATGGAAACTGAAGAATTCATACCACTGTTTCAAGTTTTAGATGAAGATACAGATGAGCAACAAATTTGGGAAATAAAGAAAAAGGAGATCCTATTTTGCAGAATTTTTTAAAAATAATTTATAGCCTAAAATAATATATAAGAATATTTGTATAAATGTATATGTATCTATAAGTATTTCATAATAAAAACAAATTAAATAAATTTTACAAATTTTTCATTTATTTTTGTTCTTGACTAAAATATTACAAATTTTATTTTCTAGTAGTACAGGTATTTCAAAAAACTATCTAGAATAATTACATTGAACGCTATAACGTTGTATTGGAATATATATTTCTTCATGAAATTTCATAACATGCTTTTCTTGACACGTTTGTATGTATTCAATAACATATTCCCGTACATTTGATTCAGCACTTTTATTGTGTATCTTTACAGCTTGAAGAAAATTAATTAAGTTGTAAAATGTGTCAGCTTCCTCCTTGTTTATACTAAGACATCGACCAATAACAATTCTTAACCCATATTGTAAACATAATTTTGTATTCTTTATTGATTGTTTTGAGTACCTTTCACAAAACTGCTGATGGAACTTACACCAAACATGATATTTTAAAATAGCTGGCTTTTTTCCAATACGGTAAAAAATGCAAGTTGCTACAAGAGATTCTGTATCAAAACCAACAAGAACTTTTAATAACTGATATCTGTTGAGAAAATATGTATAGCTCAAATTTATATCAAATTTGTGTTCGAACATTGATCTTCCATTACTACGTTTTAACTAAAGCTTTTTAATATTAATTATATTGCTGAGGTACACAAGATTGTGAAAAATTTGAATTTCCAAATAAATTATAGAACATATTAATAATCAGATTGTCGTTTTCTATATGATTATCTTTGTGAAATTCATTTAAAAAAGTTTTCATACTTAAACCAAAACATCTATACCAGCCAAAAACGCAACAGTATTGCTCACATACATCTGAAAGAATACCCTGTATCTGCTTATTATTAAAAACTATGCACTGATTTTTAAGTATTCCAAAATTTCCTGTTTATCTGGAACTCCACCATGCGAATCAAAATATTCTGTGCAACCATGCTTTGGAATATAAAGGGCAAACCAATGTGTTCGCGGATCTTTTTCTTGTCAGTGTTTACAATTAAAAAAGTTAATTCTCCCTTAAAATATATATTTGTTTGTAAATTTGTTACATTTTAAAACACTAATTATTTCTAAAGTGTTCATGACTCAAACTGACTCAAATCATACACTCTACTTATTTCATTAATGTAGTTCATTAAAAACTCCTTTTTTATTTTTTCATTTGTTATAATAACATAAATTTTTCTGGTACCTGTTCAGTTCCAGAAAGTTACCTGTTCAGTTCCGAAAGAGTAATGTTCAAAATTTTCATTTATAATTTCTTTGGTTGGAAATTTGTAAGTAAACTCTTTTACAAATTTTTTACAAGGTTCTTTAATTCCAACTAAACAAATATCTTTTACAAATAAAGTATTTTTATCATCACAACAAAACTTCACATCCACAAGTGCACAGGACGATGACATCTTTGACGAATATTCAAATACATGTTTCAGTATTCTATTTATAGATTTGTAAATATATTTCGATTTTTATCAACTTGTATGCTTGCATCAAATTCTCCATACATAATGGCAGTGTAGATGAGTGTAGATGTAAGTGGTTTTGATAGCCTTGCCTCAATTCTAACCGTACCTTGGTTTAGTAAACCTTGACATACTTCATTTCTAGATGCATCTGGAGGTAAATCAAAAACTAGTATGCTCTTGTACAGGAATTATTTTCATCTGAAAAACTGGTTTCAATTGCTGAATTAGGTATTTGAACACCATTTACGTTTAACACAAATTGTGAAATATCAAAATCTTTAAAATTGTATGGGTTTTTTGATCTTTTTCCAGAGTAACCCACATTTTCTGTCATACAAAAAATTGTTGTGTTTGGCAACTGTCCAATAAAAACATTATCAAGCGATATTGACGAGCTGTTCATTGGAATTGTAAAACTTTTTACTTCAACGCGT
The DNA here is from genome assembly GCA_947095535.1 of Poecilobothrus nobilitatus. Taxonomy (NCBI): domain Eukaryota; kingdom Metazoa; phylum Arthropoda; class Insecta; order Diptera; family Dolichopodidae; genus Poecilobothrus; species Poecilobothrus nobilitatus. The sequence continues at coordinate 233,463,679 of OX352772.1, forward strand.
TTATAATTATATTTAGCATTGGATTTCCCAAGAACAGAATTGTGTGCTAACAGTACGCTTAGATTAACGGTAACATGTCTCATCAATAGCGTGGCTTCTATAATTTTTAATTGTGATTCATCAGAATCGTCTGCAAATAGATAAAAATCTGGTTTTTCAAGTGTTAAAACTATACGAATGTCAACATTATTTATAAGTAGAGTAGGTTGATTAAACATATCTACGTGTAGTTTACCCATAAGTTCTACTACATTGCTATTATGATACAATTTTTGGCGCTCTTTTGAACCATTATTATCAGATTTAGCTATATTTGCTTTATCTAAAATCCATCCTGCACATTCTAAATGAGTTGCAGCAGCATCTGTACCATAATTTAATAAAGATTCAATATAAGCTCTATAGTGATCATTTCCATCAGACGGTGTTATATTTTTACCATTTAATTGAACATTACATCGTTTTATTAAAGAATTTAAAATGTTATTAACTACACTTGGTTGTATTATTATTCTTCCTTCAGCATTTTTATAATTATTCCATTGCGTTCCATCTCTCTTTAAGATCTGTACTTTTAATCTCAAATATGTAGAAGACAAATCTGTATATGTATCGCCATGACCCAATGAAACAAATTCAATAGTTGAAGGGTTGTCTAAAGAAGCAATAGGATTGTAGGAAACTTCTTCAGATCGTAAAATGCTAGACTGAATGGGTTGGGCTTTAAAAATATCCAACTCAGATTTCATACACTCAATCATAATTAATTAAAAATATCTTTTTGTTTCTTTTTGTTATTATCTTTGCGTCGTTTTGACGTAAAATAGTTTAAATTTTTAATGAATGATCTTTTTATAGCTTTTCGTTTTCTTTTACCAGAACCATACATTTCATTCAGTTTTCGTACGGCACCACGTCGTACATTTTTAACAATCTCTTTACTGCGATCTTGCATAACTTCTTTTACATTTGTACCAGATGCAATATTAGATAAAGCATTGATACCAGAGTTAATAACCTCTTTTTTCAAAATATCAGCGCCTGAAGTAAATAATGGTTTCAAATATCTAAAAAGTCCCCCAAAAAAGCTTCCCAATCCACGACCTCTTTGAAAAGGTACCATTGAATGTAATAAAGAGCCAATATCATCAAGTCCTCTACCAGATTGAATTAAATAATACTTATAGTATACTCTCTCCATAATGAATAAAATAAAATAATATATAATTTTGTAAAATCGCTTTTATTTATACTTTTTTAAAATGTAATACAATTTTTGTTGGAATTGTTTTATTGGAAAAGTATTGGAAAAGTTTATTTTGTATCCATATTTATCACATAAAAGTAATGAAATGTTATTAAATGATTATTCTTTTACAGTATCAGTGGAAGAATTTTGTATGCTAACAGATCTTAAACACCTTACATCTTTATCACCTATTTTTTGTGGTTCAATTATGTCTGTGTATATAAAAAACATATCTGGTTTACTAATGGGAATCAATTGTACACTATCTATAAAAGTTTTGAAAGCTTCTATTACACGTGAGTTATATTTTTTAAAATCTGTAACTTTAAAAGATACTTCATTGAAACATATTGTCAAAAGTCCTTCGAGGGTATAAGTGTAATTTGCTCTTTTTTTTATATGTATTTTAGGCTTAGTAACACATATTGTGGTGTAACTTAAACTTTGAGGCATCTCCTCAGCTTTTGTTGGTTGTGTATAATGAAAATTCATCGTTTATAAAATTAAAAATTCCCCAAATCAACTGTCGTTCAACTTCTTTTCTTGTAAATCTATTAAGTGGGCGTATATTTTGAATTAGTGTTGGCAGTAGAAAAACTTTCCAGTCGCATATCATTTGTTTTTCTATGTATGGAATATATGATGTTCCAACTCCTATCATATCTTTCTGCATACCTTTAATAAATATTTGAATACTTTTTTCCCATTCTTCACCATACACATTTGGAACGAAATCATTAACATACATTTCTGAAATACCGACTTTCCACCTTGAATCGCACATGTATTTATTCATTTTATTTGTAAAAGATGATAATGAATTTTCTGGATAATAGTTCATAGATGAATCACTGAGTAAAGCGACATAAAATTCATCATTTACTTGTATGTTGTACATGAGCTTGCGGATTTATTCTTACGAATTGGAAAATTAAGTTCTGTTTGGGTATTACCTACTGCTGACCTTAAAACACGTCTTGATGAATTATTCAACTCTTTGCTATTTATAGTTTTTTCTTTTTTCGTTGGTGGGCTTGGGCTATCTAAAGGAACAGTTATAATATCTCCTGTATCAGTTTCAAAAATTTGTACATTTTGATTTCTAATTGATTTTCTTTTTCTAAGACATTCTCCAACTGAAGCAGCTGACAATGCTTTTGTTAAAACATTTTCCTGAATTTCATCATCAAATACTTCGTCATCAGCTTCTTTTTCATATACTTCTTCTTCTTCAGGAACAATTTGTGTTCCAACATTCTTATATTCAGGAAAATGCGATTGAGCTTCCGCATCTGTATACATTGGTTTTGCACGAGTTTGAGTACCTTTTGTTTCCGTAATTTTTACTTTCTCCTCTTTATTTCTAGGAAGTTGTCGTTTTTTGTTTCTTATTTTAAATAGATTTTGTCTGTATAAATACCATTTTTGAGTGTCCGTGAGATGTTTATTTAACAATATTTTTTTCATATTTTTATCCAACTCATTAAGTTCAACGTTCGCATTTTGATTCATTTTCTCATAAATCTCAGGTTTTAAAATTATCATTTTATTAAATGCTGTATTATTCATTTTATAAAATTTCCGATTATCCCTGATAGTATTGCACCAAGAAGTGTAGGTAAAAATCCACCACGTTGAATAATAATTTTTCTTTTGCTATTTATAGATTTTTTCCAGCAAATAAGTGATCTTAATTCTTTTTTATACTTTCGTAATTGGATTGTTGCTTTTTTACTCAGATTACAATTACCTTTTAAAATATTTAAAGAGATTTCGCAAAATGTTTTTATTACTTCAGGGTCACAGTGTTTTATAATTACTTTCTGGAATTTTGGTTTAGAGGTTTTTAATTGGTGCAATATATGTCGATTGGTCTTCAAACGTTTCATATTCCTCCCCAAATTGTTCTAATTGATCTCTCGTACAATAACACAAACCTTTCCCAAATATATCACTTCTTAATCGAAATATATCATTAACGTCTTGAGTAAGATCTATTAATATATAGCCATATGGGACTGACGTCACATCATTATATACTTTTTCAAATGCTTTAATTTGATTGGGATATATTTGGCGAGCTAGAGGTAATATCTGCGATTTATTTCTTGGATTTTTGAAAAGTACTAAATATTTACAGTTGAGTGAAATATCCCTTGAAAATTTACCCTGGTGAAAAACATTTTGTGTTACAAATATTACAGATAAATTTCTATGATGTGATCCTCTAGTAAATAAATCACATACAAACTTATCATGAGAGCTTAACATCATATCATCGATAATAACTAACAAAGGTTCTTGATTATCATTAAAATCTGGAATAGTGTTACTATATTCAACATCTTTCATATATAGTGGAACAGGATTTTTGTCTGGATTACACCAAATAATTCTATTAATATGTGGTAATATATTTTCTTCTTTATATTTTATTAAATTACGAATAAATGTGGTTTTACCACAGCAGGATGGCCCCGCCACCATCATTGTAAATGGGTGAAACAACATAGTTGTATTAGTTAAAACAATCATTGCAAACTTATTTTTATATGAACAGCTCTTTTTCGAAATGAATATAAATGTAAATTTAGTTATTTCATTGAACATTCTTTTACAAACCTTCGACATGGTTAAACAAGTTTTTATAGTTGACCAGAAAATGAAAAACAATATTTCCTAAAAGAGTTAGCCATACTTGAAAAAGGAAGTTTAATTCCAACTGTGTATCACTTCAAAGCACCGTACCCCGCAGAAGAGCTTAGTCAAGATGTGAAATATAATAACCAGTATTGCGAAAATAAAATAAATGGACTTAAATGGAATAACGGTTTAGTTGAATATTTAGAAGTAAAATGTATATTAAAACACTATTTAGAGTCAGCGGAAAATATTTATGTTAAAGGAGAACAAAAAAAACTTTTCCTTCAAAAGTATATTGACAGTGTTAAAATGGAAGATCTAAGCAGAGACTTGCCATCATTACAAAAGATTGAAAACTTTAATTCAAATTGTCCTATACACTTATCAAACAAGAGTTTCAGATGTGCTGTTAAAAATTGTTTTAATTGTATATATGCATCTTTTAAAAGAAAAAATGTTAGATTAAGACCTTCAATTTTCATACTTGCACAATATGAATTTAAATAACAAAAAAAAAGTTTATTTCAATATAAAACAAGAAATTCACGTTATGCATGTATGGGTCTATGCTTACAGATCAGCAAGGAAAGGTCATTGGGTCATTATTTTAGGCCTAGTAACACATATTGTAGTGTAACTTATATTTTTAGGCATCTCCTCAGCTTTTGTTGATTGTATACAATTAAAATCATCGTTTATAATATTAAACATTCGCCAAATCAACTGTCGTTCAACTTCGTTTCTTGTAAATCTATTAAGTGGGCGTATATTTTGAATTAGTGTTGGTAGTAGAAAAACTTTCCAGTCGCATATTATTTGATTTTCTATTTATGAAATATATTATGTTCCAACGTCTATCATATCTTTCTGCATACCTTTAATAAATATTTGAGTACTTTTTTCAAAAAAACTGGAAAATCAAAAGAAAACTGGCCCACCGAGAAAAATCCAGAAACTAATATGAAAACTCGAAGAAACGATTTCTACTCATACCAATGTAATACGACCATATTTTGAAACCAATTTTTAATCGTTCACAAAAGTACTTAGAGTGACCCCTTACTGTATAAGGTTTGCTAAAAATTGTAAAAGAACCACATCGAAAAAGACAAACTATTTAAAGACTCATGAAATACAAACATTATTGCAGAATTTAATCAAACGTATGCAAAACCGGCACTTTTCAAAGGAGATATTCGAATTTTTTTTTTTTTTTTTATTAACTTAATTCTTTATTCTCGTTCAAAAATATACATAAGATATTTCTTAAGACTAAATTATATAATTTAATTAATTTCGCTTTCATTTGTGTTTTATTTTTTTTTTATTTATCTTTATTTGCTATTAAATATGTAAGAGAATAGTTTAGGACACTTTATATAACTGAGTTATAATGGGAAGTGTCACATAGGTACGTTAAATCAAAAATTCCTTTAAAATTAATTAATTAGGGGTGACTATAGTTTGAATAACATTTCATAAATTAATTAATAAAACAAAAAGAAGAAAAAGTTTCAATTCAACAGTATAAAAAATATTAGGTTTTGAGATAAGTTATAAGTTTTGAATGTATGTAATTATTAAATTTAAATTATGAAAACATAAAAAACAAACAAAAAACATTCTTTTATAGAATGTAGCAAAAAAGGTAATAAACGTATCATATACATTAAATCATCATAAAATAAACAACAGAAAATTATAACAAAAATAAGTGTAAGTATGTGCACAGAATTATTTTTTTATTTTTTTTTTTTTTTATTCATCTATATTATTATCATGATTTTTATTCATCTTAAAAGAGCAATATTGCTCGTATAGAGTGTATTACATTAATTGGAGAATAATCCAGTATTTTTATTATATAAACTATACTTAAATCTAATTCTAATTCAGTGCAAAAAAAGTAACAACGAGGAATAAAAAAGAAAAAATACACAACAACAAAAATAAATTCAAAATAGTAAACAACTTTAAAATTCTTTAAAAACAAAATTCATAAAAACATAAAAACAGAGAAAAAAAAACAAATGTGAAAATAACAAAAAATATTGAATTCATAAAACAAAAACAAATGAAAAACAAATAATGATGTTATCTATATAAATTATATAAAGGCTAATAAAATTATAGTAAAATTATAGTATGCAAGAATACTTTACAAAATATAACAATTTGACAAATGTTCATGTATTTGATTAATTTTTTCTAACTACTGTATTTATTTAATAAATCACTTTTTATTCTTTTTTTGAATAAGTGGGTTGGTAAACTTTTGATGTTTGACGGCAAACTATTATAAGTTTTGACAGAAGTGTTAAATATTGGCTTTAAACCCAACAGGTTGTGTTCAGAAGTTATACGCATATGATGAGCTGTACTGGTGTTGTAGTTATGTAAATCATTATTTGCTGTTAGAATTGTGTTCGAAATTATATTGTTCTGGATTATATTGTGTTTATGATATACTAGCGACAAGTATTTATAATCGACTAATTTAATTAACTTATAGATACCATGAATTACGTCAGTTGGTGTTCTTCTGTTTAGTTGACATAAATTTTTTATAGCTTTATTTTGTACCCTTTGAAGCGCATCTAAGTTTTTTGCGTACGTGTTACCCCATTCTTCAATTCCATATGTCATTACACTGTTGAAAATAAATTGATGACTTTAAGTGAATAGGTGTTCGTTCTCCAATAATCTTGAAAACTCCTGCAATTCTCCTGCTTCTACCTAATAGATTGTTTATGTGATCATCCCATGTGAGGTTTTCATCTATGATTACACCCAAGTATTTATAATTCGACACTTTTTCAATGACATCATTATCGTAATAAATTGTTAAGTTGGTGTTTTTGGATTTCATTAACATATATTTCGTTTTGCTGGCATTCACAGTTAATTTGTGTAAATTCATCCAATTGTTCACTTTTTTCAGATCTTCGTTTATGTTTTTTTCCAAACCGGCATATGTATCGTTGCTAAAAACAATGATGATATCGTCAGCGTACATGAAAGCTTTTCCGTGTAATTTCAATCTAGTAAAGCTACTCACGAAGCAAGAAAATAATGCAGGTCCCAAGCAGCTACCTTGAATTACACCAAAATCAATTTTTTGTATTTCACTGCTTAAATTTTCACATTGCGTAAATTGTTTTCTATTTGTGAAGTAGCTACAAAACCATTTATATTCGTTTCCCGTGACTCCATATTCAAACAATATTCTGAGCAATATTTTCCTATCTACGGAATCAAAAGCCTTGCTGAGATCGAAGAAAGTAACACACACTTTATTTTTTTTACTTATCTCCCTCTGTAAATATGAGATGACATCGAATAGTGCTGTTTAGTATGTAATAGTATTCGATTTTTTGGTAAAGCCATATTGATATTCAGAAATGAAATTGTTTTTCCTCAAGTGCAATACAAGTTGATCATGTATATACGTTTCAATAATTTTTGCTAAGCTAGAGCTGATAGAAATGGGTCTGTAGTTACTTATATCATTTCTATTTCCAATTCTTTTGTAGATAGGTATTACCATAAAGAAACTATATACATAGAGTATTCATCCAGTACAAAATTTTTTAGTCAATTTTTTGTATCTCACATCCACTCAAAAATTATTTCTCAATTTGTTATTGCTTATAAATTGAGCAAAATTCATTTTAAGCTCAAAAAAAAAAAATTGTTTTTTTAACTCATTTTTTGAGTATTATATATATATATATTTATAATATTCAATATTTCAATTTAGCTTTCAAAAAAAAAAAACTTTCCAAATAAAATAATTCCAATATACATACATCCATATGTATTTGTTTTACTTTGCTTTGCTTGTTTTATTTTGCTTTGCTTTGCGAATAAGTATACTATAATACTTACAATATACATACAGCTACATGTTTTTATTTTTTATTATACAACTGATATAGAGATTGCGAATGTTTATCAATAAGATCTTTGTTTTTTATTTTAATGCTAGAGTGTATTTGAATATAGTGCATTTGTATACATAGATGATAGAATATACATCATATATATGTATATATTTTATTTTTGCTTGACTTTATGTATAATTTCTAATAAAGGCGCGATTTCTATTTTTGTAATATCTATGTATATTAAAATTTAAATTACAAGTGAAACAAGTGTTTATTGGAAAAATTTTTAAATATAAACTTAATTTTTATTTTATTAAATTATAATTATTTTAATACATATTACCATTTTTAAAGATCCATACATACATACATATGTGAGTAATTATTAATTATATGTACTTATAAAAAAATAATATATAGGTACTTTCTCTTTATTAATTAAATACAGTACACTTCATCAATAAAATCACTTTTTAACAAATAGTTAGCTTCTGGAAGTTGCCCAGATTTTCTTTAAACTTAATTTGATTGATTTTAACAAGGTTTTTATTGATGTTGAAAAAATTTGGTCATGGTGTTAAATCTTATTAAATGCTTAAAATTTTTTGAAATTTTTTTATCTGGTTTTCATAAAGTCTTAATTATTTCAGAAAATGATTTTATTGAAGTAGGTACCTACTTATATAAATGGTATATTAGATTTTTAGTAAAATTGAGTAAGTATTTCATTGTATTTCATTGAGATTGTATTTCAATTTTTTATAACAATTGGGTGCGATTGCTGTTCTAAACCTTTGCCGTCAATTTGTATTTAATTTTAGTAAGTAAAATTTAGGGCAAAAGTTTAGAATAGGTACGTACATACATATCAGTGTTTCAATAATTTTTGTAACGGGGGTTTGGGGACGGCAGCCCCCACTTTATTAAATACAATATTATTGAAATATGTTAACAAAAAAATGGGATTTTATAGTTGATTATAAAATCAACGTCCCAATAATTTGTTTGGGGGTGGTAGTCCCACTATTTTAAATACTTTTCCACTACTCTTAATTTCAAAAAAAAATTATTATTTTAACTGAATTTTCATTGTGCAAAATTACAAAGGAATAGGACAATGTACAAAATAGCAAAATTTCAAAACAATCGGGTCGCGGTTACTATTCTAAATCTTTGTAGTTATTTTATTGCATGTCTATACTTTCTATTTCTAATGCTTTCTATTTGCATGTGTATGCATGTTTGTAAATATTAGAGTGTTTAAGGATGTAACAAAAGACTCACGTCGGCCAGGTATACCTTGCGTAGTATGCAAAAGAAGTAAACGGGACTTTGTTGGCAGGTTTTACAGTTTTCCTAAAAAAAAAACTTTAATTGAAATTTGGGCAACAAAGTGTAGCATAAGTATTGAAAATATAAAAAATAAAAAATTATTTATATGCGAAGACCACTTTAAGAAAACATTTTTAGGACGAAAGCTAAAAAAAGCGCTATTCCTTCTTTATTTTTACCTGAACTAAATATTAAAGAAACACAAACTCGCGATAATAATATTTTTGAGTTTAATTAAAACATTGATCCTTTGCTTCTATTTTCTCATATAAACTCAAAAATATAAAATATAAAGCCAAAAGAACATTCAACTTTTGGTAAAAAAAACCATAATTTTTTTGAAAACAGTAAAACTTCGTATGCAAGTAAAACTTATTCAAATATAAACATAGAAAAATTAAGTGTACCTTTTGAACATTTTCGAGCAGTATCAGTATGAATTTAATTCAGAAAAAAATGATTTTTATAGGCATTGTTTAACATTTCAAAAAAAGGAAAATTTTTATTTCAAAAAATACTCAGGAGTTAATAAAACATTAGGTTTCATTAAAAAAGAAAATATTTATTTAAAAAAAAAAATTTAGCTTTAAGAATTCAAAATAAAAAACTAAAACAACAAAGCAAAAAAGAAAAGCAGAATTCATTATGTAATTTAATTGATAAGCAATCTCATTTAGCAGACGAAGCCAAAACTTTTTTAAAAATGAATTTTAAAAACGTAAGAACATGGTCAGATGATGAAAAGAAAGTAGTATTAAATATACATTTTAGTTCTCCAAGGGTTATAAATTTTTGAGGAAGGCAATAAATCTAAAATTACCGCATTTTAGTTCTCTTAATAGATGGATTCCAATTAAATATTTAAATGTAGGTCTTAACGACAAAAATATTAAATATTATAACGACAATAATATAGCGAATTAGGTAATATATTTTCAAATAAGGAATCACTTGAAAAAGAAGCTGTGTTAGTTTTCGATGAAATAGCTATTAGGAAGGATCTTAGTTATAATAGTGCACTGGATGAAATTATTGGTTTTTCTGATGATAGTTTTAAAAGAACAAAAGACGTTGCAAAATACGTATGTGTAATTTTGCTAAGAGGTTTAGTTCATAATTGGAAATATATTCTCAGTTTTTACACTACAGGAAAGGGGATAGGTAATGAGGATCTTCATAATATTTTAAATCACAATTTAGATGTAGCTTTCAATTTAGGTATTAATGTTAGGGCAGTAATATGCGATCAGAGGGCTAGTAATAGAAAATGTTTCAAAATGTTAGGTGTTTCAATAGAAAGGCCATTTTTTTTTTAATTCGACTGAAGGTGAAAACAAAATTTTTGCGCTCTTCGATCCAGTGCATTTGATCAAATCTCTTCGTAACACACTTCTTAAATATGATTTTAATACCGTTGATGGCCAAGTTTCATTCAAAATCATTAATTCTCTTTATTTTCATGAAAGAAACAATAGTAAAAAAATGTGCCCCAAACTTTCTAATAAACATATTTTTCCCAATTCATTTGAAAAAATTAACTTAAATTTTTAGTAATTCTGTTGCTGTTGCTATAAAAACTCTAGTTGTAACAAATAAATTCGTTGCTAGGAAATTTTGCGCTGAATCTACTGCAGAATTTGTATTCAAAATTAATAAATTATTTGACTGTTTAAATAGTAAAAAATTATACGATAGGAACCCATTTCGATCAGCATTGCAGCAAAACAACTGTATTTTCAAATATCTGTTAGAAATGCAAAATCATTTTCAAAAAATAAGGCCTATCACATCTAAAAAAATTTATTGCATTGATGGTATGGTCCAGACCTTAACAGGGATTACGGAATTACGTTCCGACATCTTTTCATTTTATAACACAGGTGAGTGTTCATATTTATTATTATCGCGTTTAAATCAGGATGTCTTTGAAAATTTATTCTCTTTAATTAGGTATAGAAATGGTTGTAGCAATAATCCTTCGGTACAGGCATTTAGTAATATATTAGCAAAATGAATGTCTGTTAAATCAATTAATTATAATTTTGAACACTCTAACTGCGAAGAAGATGATGCAGAGTTTCTTAATATAGAAAATTTAAAAGATTACGAAACAGAACAAAATAATTTGAAATCCAATGAGGCAAATTTTGATGAAACCGATGATAATATAACCAATATAGTTAATAATTATTTAGAAAAAAATCAGTTTGATAAAACAGAACAGGAAAATATTGTGTCGAAAAATGCCGAAAGGTACATTTGTGGCTATATTATTTTTAAATTAATGGAAAAAATTTCTTGTGATCAATGTACTAATTCATTTATAAAAAACTCTGCTGATATTTTATTACTCGATTCAGAGCAATTTATTTATCAAAAAAATTACAAAAATTATTCAGAAATCCTTAACTTAAAAGCTCCAACTGAAATTTTTTTCGAAATAACTCAATTTCATATGCACGTATTTGATCACTAGTTTTCGCAAAATTATCACGAAAGAAATTTAAAAAAAAATATTTTATCATGTTGTTTAGAAGCCACAAAAAAATCCCCAAAATATTCTACATGGTTCAGTGAAAATGATAATTACTATACGCATAAAAAAAAAATTTTAGAAATATTAATAAATCTTTTATTAAATAAGGAAGCAAAGTGATTAAAAGAAAAATTGTTAAATAATGATAAACAAAAAATAAATAAATCGGATAGTTCTGTTAAAAGAAAACTTAAAATTATTAATTCTTAACTTAATAACTTTTCTTAGCCCCAAAAATTTTTCCTCACTATGTAGTTTTCTGTTTTAACAAATATTTTTTTCAATGTAATTATAATATATATAAATACCTATACCTAATTGTTTAATTATTTTATTTTTTATTTTTTCCATTATCAATTCACGAGCAACGGCATTTTAGTTATCAAAATTTTGTAAATATAGTTAGTTGTAAATATATGTACATAATATAGTTTATTTTTATTTTTCCAGTAATGCATTTTATTTGCTTATATTTAGGTATATGTTTAATTTTTTAGTGAATGAATTCTTTTTTGTTAAAAAATTGTTTTGTTATATAATATTTTATTGTTTTGTTATATATTTTATTTTTTTTGATATAATTTTATAATTATTTTTTGTTTTGATTTTGAATTTAAAAATATTTGAATTTTTATTATTTTTTAATTTTAAGTAATAAAAATTGGGTTTTTTACGCCAATTGGAAAATTGTTATTATATTATAACACACTATATTTTTAAATTTTCCAGTTGGCTTTTGCCCTGTTTAAATTGATCTTATTCTTTTCTTTCTTATCAAAAAAAATATTCTTTTAAAATAACATTTTTGGCTTTCAGTACATTATTCATCTTGCTTTAAAAAGCTTCAATAGGTAAATTGCATTTTTGAATTTTATAATGTGATACTTATTAACTAAAAAAATAAAAATTTTAAACCCGACTTGTAAGTACCATAATGCTTGTAGGAGTTAAGAACGCTAGCAATTTAAAATAAAAAATCATGCAATTACGCAAATCATATATTATGAATTATATTTATTTAAAAATGGTTAACGAAAGAAAAAAGTACTAACGGTTTTTATTATAAAAATTATTATAAGAGTAACTATATTATTAATATAATTCACACATTCAAACATTAATACATTTAACGATGATATTATACCATTTATATACTATTGCAAATTAGTTTCTATTCTTTATGTTAAATAAATTCTTTATTTACATTTTACACATTCATATTATTTTCATAAGTAATATAAATTCATTTAATTGTACATTTACGAGTACATTTACGAGTGTAAAAAATGATTTAGTCTCATTTACAAAATGCTTATAATTTATAAGTGAAAATATTATACCTGGTTTAAATACTAGGCCCACATATAAAAGTAGTAAGAAAATTTCTTATATGAAAATAAAAACAGAAAATTTTTTTTTGTTTTTAAATCTATACAGAACATCTTTAAAATTGAAAAGAAAAAATGTTGCATTTAAATGAAATGAAAATAAAAAACTTGTTCTTTATAATAGCAAAATAATGTACCTACCTTCTTTGAAAAATGTGTAGAGTAAAAAAAAAAAGTAAGGCTTAAATAAATTTTTTAACATTCTAGTTTTAAAAGAATAAGAATTAAAACTTTTATTTTATTTTTTGTTTTATACGCAAATGTAAATTTATTAAAAACGAGGAAGAGTGCAGTAGAGTAGACTGTGTCAACTCTGGGATACCCGTATGAACGTAATATATCCTGTTTCTATAAAACTTGATCATCTTTTAAAAACATTCAGAGTTTTAGTACCGAACTACAGAGATATATTTATGTAAATTGTGGAGTTGTATGATAGCTACCCGAATCTATTGCGCCTAGCTTCATTAAGTTCCAAGAAATGCAAAAAGCCTGAACCGGCTGCTTTAGACCATTCAAATTTTACAAAAGTTTTTGGCATGCAACTCGACACTTTTTCACTAAATTTCAGATAGCTAGCTTCAATAGACACTGAGTTATTTTCATTTAAAAAGAGAAGTTGTATGGCAACTATCCGAACCTGTCATATCATCACAACAAAATTTTACAGAAGTTGTTGCCATAAAACTCGATCATCATTTACAAAATTTCAGATACCTAGATTGAATAGACACTGGGTTATTTCCATTTAAAGAAAGAAGTTGTATGGCAGCTACTCGAACCCGGCGGCCGCAAATGCTGGAGTTAAATAGCAAAACTAACAATTTTGTAAAAGTGACGTAAAAAAAATTTCAGCCTCCTAACTCCTTTATTTTTTGAGTTATCGTGCGGACGGACGTACATGGCTTAATCGACTCAGAATTCGATTCTGAGCCGATCCATACCTTTGACACTATATCTAGCTCGACTCCTTTAAGGTGTCACAAACGTAATGGCAAATTTATTATACCCTTGAACATAGTTCATACGGGTATAAAAATGTTTAGTATAAAAATAAAAAACAGAAAAAATTTTTTTATTTTTAAATCTACAGCGCATCTTTAAAATTGAAAAGAAGAGGTGTAATCCTGTTTTTTTTTTTTTTTTCTGTTAGCATAAAGAAAAAAAAGGAAAGTAAGATATAGATTTTTTTTTTTGCTTACATAAAAATGTGGTCCCTTCTGGATAGAAGAATTTATAGAAGAATAGAGAAAACGAAAGTCATTAATTAGCTGACTGCATGTCGTGTAAGATATTTTTTTTATTTTTAAGTAAGAATATTCAAAAAATATGAATAAAAAGAAAACAAACAGCAAATCAAAAATATGGAACTGATTAAACTAACTCTTTGATATGCATTTATGTTTATGTTTATGTTTATTTTTTTTTTTTTTTTTTGTTTTTTGTTAGCATAAAAAAAAAATTAAAGTAAGATATAGATTTTTTTTTTGCTTACATAAAAATGTGGTCTCTTCTGGATAGAAGAATTTATAGAAGAAAAGAGAAAACGCACTTATGTTTTTTTTTGTTTTTTTATTTTTTGTTTTTGTATGGAATAAAAAATAATTCAAAAATTTCTAGTTTTAAACTAAAAAAAAAAATTTAAGACTTGTTTTTGTTATTGTTAAATTAATATACGAGTATACAAATCAGTAGTTATCTAGTCAAAGCTAGAAATTGATATAAAAAGAATATAATGTGAAAGTTGAATGATTCTATGATAGTATAGTTCCCGGTTTTAAAAAATTACAATATTCTAGTAATAACAAGATAATAATTAATAATTTATTAAGATTCTCAAAAATGTAATGATCATAAAAGAAATCGAAAGTATAGAACTGTATAATATGTATGTAAATAATTTCTACTTTTAGATGTAGAATTTTTTTTGTTTAAATCTTTATTACATTCTTAAAAATTTTAAATTAATATACAAACAAATATTTTTACAATACAAATAAAAATGTTCAAATTTGTATATATACTATTTTGATTTACTTATCAACATTTGCTTTTTTCTGTTATATCCATACTGTAAAGAACTACCAACTTCATTAAATTTTCGTTTTTCCGATTTTGGTTGATATTTTTGTATTTCGGAAATCGTAAGTACATCATGATTTTTATTTCGACGAATATTTTCTGAAATGACGTATGTGTCTGCACTATTCAATGAATTTAAAACTGCTGCTTTTATGCTATTAAAATTAATTTTTAGAGAAGTTTCATAACTAAGAGAGAATCCTTTAACTTTACAAACAATTTTTTCTGTATTATCTTTTGTACAGTAAATTTTGTAAGAGTAGAGTTGCGGTATTTGAAGATAACGATTTCCTAGAGGAAATCGAAAAAATTACTTATTTCCTCGTAAACAAGGAAAATGAGTTAATTTTAGAATAAGAACGTGCTGATTTTCAATTCGCCACAAAACAATAATTATAGTTTAAGCTTTTATGTTATATCATTTTTAGAATAAGAATTATTATATATTAAGAATTATGTTTGTATATTAAGAATTTTATATAAAGAATTTGTTCAATAAAAAATTTTATTTCAAATAAATTTTGTACTGTTCTAAATTTATTTTCATTTTTCAGATGTTAGGATTTTATTTTATTTTTCAGATTTTAAGATTTTATTTTATTTTTCAGATGTTATCAAGTTTTATTTTTATATAAAGAATTTGTTCATTTTATTTTTCAGATATTAGCAAGTTTTTCAGATCCTTATTAAAGTTTTATTTTACAGATATTAAACAATATTTGTTGAATTTATCCATGTGTTATGTTTTTCGCCAAACCCAAGCCATTTAACAAAAACTTTATTGATTAATCCATTTGTAGTTTCCTTGTAAACTAAATATTTTTCACATTAAATTTTTTAAAGTTCGATTAAAGCGTTCTACAATAGATGCTTTCATTTGAGAGTAAGTATGATAGTGATTAATACCCTTTTTTACAACAAAATTTTGAAATATCGAATTGAAAAATTCTTTACCTTGATCTAAATGAATATTTTTAGGTAGGTTTTTAGCTCGTTTTATAATTTTCTTTAAAGCATTTAAAACATTACTACCGGTTTTAGTTTTAATTTAAAAGCATATTTAGAAAATATATCTATAACGGTTAACATATATTTAAAACCTTTGTTAAATTTTCCATAGGGAATCATTTCCACTAGATCAATTTGCCAGGTATCATTTACTCCTTTCTGCTTGACTTTCCTTCTAAGATACCTTTTTCTAGCTGGTCTATGTATTTCTTTTACTATTTGAGATCTTGACATGATTTTTACACCATCTACCTAGTTTTAAAAATCCAATTTTACATTTCTTTATTTAAATACTCTGAAAACTTTAAATTTTGACTGTATTCTACAGTATATAATGCGTTTCAATTTTACTGGCAAATCATTTATAACTCAATTTTTGTAAGATATTTTACAAAAATGGGAGCTGATTCAACAATATTTCCATTTACTGAGGAAACTGCAATAGTCAGTGCACAAAATGGGGTTCAAGTTGATGAAATTATATCTACTGTAGATTACGAGGAATTAATGGAAACTGAAGAATTCATACCACTGTTTCAAGTTTTAGATGAAGATACAGATGAGCAACAAATTTGGGAAATAAAGAAAAAGGAGATCCTATTTTGCAGAATTTTTTAAAAATAATTTATAGCCTAAAATAATATATAAGAATATTTGTATAAATGTATATGTATCTATAAGTATTTCATAATAAAAACAAATTAAATAAATTTTACAAATTTTTCATTTATTTTTGTTCTTGACTAAAATATTACAAATTTTATTTTCTAGTAGTACAGGTATTTCAAAAAACTATCTAGAATAATTACATTGAACGCTATAACGTTGTATTGGAATATATATTTCTTCATGAAATTTCATAACATGCTTTTCTTGACACGTTTGTATGTATTCAATAACATATTCCCGTACATTTGATTCAGCACTTTTATTGTGTATCTTTACAGCTTGAAGAAAATTAATTAAGTTGTAAAATGTGTCAGCTTCCTCCTTGTTTATACTAAGACATCGACCAATAACAATTCTTAACCCATATTGTAAACATAATTTTGTATTCTTTATTGATTGTTTTGAGTACCTTTCACAAAACTGCTGATGGAACTTACACCAATCATGATATTTTAAAATAGCTGGCTTTTTTCCAATACGGTAAAAAATACAAGTTGCTACAAGAGATTCTGTATCAAAACCAACAAGAACTTTTAATAACTGATATCTGTTGAGAAAATATGTATAGCTCAAATTTATATCAAATTTGTGTTCGAACATTGATCTTCCATTACTACGTTTTAACTAAAGCTTTTTAATATTAATTATATTGCTGAGGTACACAAGATTGTGAAAAATTTGAATTTCCAAATAAATTATAGAACATATTAATAATCAGATTGTCGTTTTCTATATGATTATCTTTGTGAAATTCATTTAAAAAAGT
Organism: Poecilobothrus nobilitatus; assembly: GCA_947095535.1. Taxonomy (NCBI): domain Eukaryota; kingdom Metazoa; phylum Arthropoda; class Insecta; order Diptera; family Dolichopodidae; genus Poecilobothrus; species Poecilobothrus nobilitatus. Next base: position 233,481,239 of record OX352772.1, read on the forward strand.
TTTCATACTTAAACCAAAACATCTATACCAGCCAAAAACGCAACAGTATTGCTCACATACATCTGAAAGAATACCCTGTATCTGCTTATTATTAAAAACTATGCACTGATTTTTAAGTATTCCAAAATTTCCTGTTTATCTGGAACTCCACCATGCGAATCAAAATATTCTGTGCAACCATGCTTTGGAATATAAAGGGCAAACCAATGTGTTCGCGGATCTTTTTCTTGTCAGTGTTTACAATTAAAAAAGTTAATTCTCCCTTAAAATATATATTTGTTTGTAAATTTGTTACATTTTAAAACACTAATTATTTCTAAAGTGTTCATGACTCAAACTGACTCAAATCATACACTCTACTTATTTCATTAATGTAGTTCGTTAAAAACTCCTTTTTTATTTTTTCATTTGTTATAATAACATAAATTTTTCTAGTACCTTTCTTAATTCTTTATTAATTTTATCATTATGTACAGTTCCGAAAGAGTAATGTTCAAAATTTTCATTTATAACTTCTTTGGTTGGAAATTTGTAAGTAAACTCTTTTACAAATTTTTTACAAGGTTCTTTAATTCCAACTAAACAAATATCTTTTACAAATAAAGTATTTTTATCATCACAACAAAACTTCACATCCACAAGTGCACAGGACGATGACATCTTTGACGAATATTCAAATACATGTTTCAGTATTCTATTTATAGATTTGTAAATATATTTCGATTTTTATCAACTTGTATGCTTGCATCAAATTCTCCATATATAATGGCAGTGTAGATGAGTGTAGATGTAAGTGGTTTTGATAGCCTTGCCTCAATTCTAACCGTACCTTGGTTTAGTAAACCTTGACATACTTCATTTCTAGATGCATCTGGAGGTAAATCAAAAACTAGTATGCTCTTGTACAGGAATTATTTTCATCTGAAAAACTGGTTTCAATTGCTGAATTAGGTATTTGAACACCATTTACGTTTAACACAAATTGTGAAATATCAAAATCTTTAAAATTGTATGGGTTTTTTGATCTTTTTCCAGAGTAACCCACATTTTCTGTCATACAAAAAATTGTTGTGTTTGGCAACTGTCCAATAAAAACATTATCAAGCGATATTGACGAGCTGCTCATTGGAATTGTAAAACTTTTTACTTCAACGCGTTTATAATTATATTTAGCATTGGATTTCCCAAGAACAGAATTGTGTGCTAACAGTACGCTTAGATTAACGGTAACATGTCTCATCAATAGCGCGGCTTCTATAATTTTTAATTGTGATTCATCAGAATCGTCTGCAAATACATAAAAATCTGGTTTTTCAAGTGTTAAAACTATACGAATGTCAACATTATTTATAAGTAGAGTAGGTTGATTAAACATATCTACGTGTAGTTTACCCATAAGTTCTACTACATTGCTATTATGATACAATTTTTGGCGCTCTTTTGAACCATTATTATCAGATTTAGCTATATTTGCTTTATCTAAAATCCATCCTGCACATTCTAAATGAGTTGCAGCAGCATCTGTACCATAATTTAATAAAGATTCAATATAAGCTCTATAGTGATCATTTCCATCAGACGGTGTTATATTTTTACCTTTTAATTGAACATTACATCGTTTTATTAAAGAATTTAAAATGTTATTAACTACACTTGGTTGTATTATTATTCTTCCTTCAGCATTTTTATAATTATTCCATTGCGTTCCATCTCTCTTTAAGATCTGTACTTTTAATCTCAAATATGTAGAAGACAAATCTGTATATGTATCGCCATGACCCAATGAAACAAATTCAATAGTTGAAGGGTTGTCTAAAGAAGCAATAGGATTGTAGGAAACTTCTTCAGATCGTAAAATGCTAGACTGAATGGGTTGGGCTTTAAAAATATCCAACTCAGATTTCATACACTCAATCATAATTAATTAAAAATATCTTTTTGTTTCTTTTTGTTATTATCTTTGCGTCGTTTTGACGTAAAATAGTTTAAATTTTTAATGAATGATCTTTTTATAGCTTTTCGTTTTCTTTTACCAGAACCATACATTTCATTCAGTTTTCGTACGGCACCACGTCGTACATTTTTAACAATCTCTTTACTGCGATCTTGCATAACTTCTTTTACATTTGTACCAGATGCAATATTAGATAAAGCATTGATACCAGAGTTAATAACCTCTTTTTTCAAAATATCAGCGCCTGAAGTAAATAATGGTTTCAAATATCTAAAAAGTCCCCCAAAAAAGCTTCCCAATCCACGACCTCTTTGAAAAGGTACCATTGAATGTAATAAAGAGCCAATATCATCAAGTCCTCTACCAGATTGAATTAAATAATACTTATAGTATACTCTCTCCATAATGAATAAAATAAAATAATATATAGTTTTGTAAAATCGCTTTTATTTATACTTTTTTAAAATGTAATACAATTTTTGTTGGAATTGTTTTATTGGAAAAGTATTGGAAAAGTTTATTTTGTATCCATATTTATCACATAAAAGTAATGAAATGTTATTAAATGATTATTCTTTTACAGTATCAGTGGAAGAATTTTGTATGCTAACAGATCTTAAACACCTTACATCTTTATCACCTATTTTTTGTGGTTCAATTATGTCTGTGTATATAAAAAACATATCTGGTTTACTAATGGGAATCAATTGTACACTATCTATAAAAGTTTTGAAAGCTTCTATTACACGTGAGTTATATTTTTTAAAATCTGTAACTTTAAAAGATACTTCATTGAAACATATTGTCAAAAGTCCTTCGAGGGTATAAGTGTAATTTGCTCTTTTTTTTATATGTATTTTAGGCTTAGTAACACATATTGTGGTGTAACTTAAACTTTGAGGCATCTCCTCAGCTTTTGTTGGTTGTGTATAATGAAAATTCATCGTTTATAAAATTAAAAATTCCCCAAATCAACTGTCGTTCAACTTCTTTTCTTGTAAATCTATTAAGTGGGCGTATATTTTGAATTAGTGTTGGTAGTAGAAAAACTTTCCAGTCGCATATCATTTGTTTTTCTATGTATGGAATATATGATGTTCCAACTCCTATCATATCTTTCTGCATACCTTTAATAAATATTTGAATACTTTTTTCCCATTCTTCACCATACACATTTGGAACGAAATCATTAACATACATTTCTGAAATACCGACTTTCCACCTTGAATCGCACATGTATTTATTCATTTTATTTGTAAAAGATGATAATGAATTTTCTGGATAATAGTTCATAGATGAATCACTGAGTAAAGCGACATAAAATTCATCATTTACTTGTATGTTGTACATGAGCTTGCGGATTTATTCTTACGAATTGGAAAATTAAGTTCTGTTTGGGTATTACCTACTGCTGACCTTAAAACACGTCTTGATGAATTATTCAACTCTTTGCTATTTATAGTTTTTTCTTTTTTCGTTGGTGGGCTTGGGCTATCTAAAGGAACAGTTATAATGTCTCCTGTATCAGTTTCAAAAATTTGTACATTTTGATTTCTAATTGATTTTCTTTTTCTAAGACATTCTCCAACTGAAGCAGCTGACAATGCTTTTGTTAAAACATTTTCCTGAATTTCATCATCAAATACTTCGTCATCAGCTTCTTTTTCATATACTTCTTCTTCTTCAGGAACAATTTGTGTTCCAACATTCTTATATTCAGGAAAATGCGATTGAGCTTCCGCATCTGTATACATTGGTTTTGCACGAGTTTGAGTACCTTTTGTTTCCGTAATTTTTACTTTCTCCTCTTTATTTCTAGGAAGTTGTCGTTTTTTGTTTCTTATTTTAAATAGATTTTGTCTGTATAAATACCATTTTTGAGTGTCCGTGAGATGTTTATTTAACAATATTTTTTTCATATTTTTATCCAACTCATTAAGTTCAACGTTCGCATTTTGATTCATTTTCTCATAAATCTCAGGTTTTAAAATTATCATTTTATTAAATGCTGTATTATTCATTTTATAAAATTTCCGATTATCCCTGATAGTATTGCACCAAGAAGTGTAGGTAAAAATCCACCACGTTGAATAATAATTTTTCTTTTGCTATTTATAGATTTTTTCCAGCAAATAAGTGATCTTAATTCTTTTTTATACTTTCGTAATTGGATTGTTGCTTTTTTACTCAGATTACAATTACCTTTTAAAATATTTAAAGAGATTTCGCAAAATGTTTTTATTACTTCAGGGTCACAGTGTTTTATAATTACTTTCTGGAATTTTGGTTTAGAGGTTTTTAATTGGTGCAATATATGTCGATTGGTCTTCAAACGTTTCATATTCCTCCCCAAATTGTTCTAATTGATCTCTCGTACAATAACACAAACCTTTCCCAAATATATCACTTCTTAATCGAAATATATCATTAACGTCTTGAGTAAGATCTATTAATATATAGCCATATGGGACTGACGTCACATCATTATATACTTTTTCAAATGCTTTAATTTGATTGGGATATATTTGGCGAGCTAGAGGTAATATCTGCGATTTATTTCTTGGATTTTTGAAAAGTACTAAATATTTACAGTTGAGTGAAATATCCCTTGAAAATTTACCCTGGTGAAAAACATTTTGTGTTACAAATATTACAGATAAATTTCTATGATGTGATCCTTTAGTAAATAAATCACATACAAACTTATCATGAGAGCTTAACATCATATCATCGATAATAACTAACAAAGGTTCTTGATTATCATTAAAATCTGGAATAGTGTTACTATATTCAACATCTTTCATATATAGTGGAACAGGATTTTTGTCTGGATTACACCAAATAATTCTATTAATATGTGGTAATATATTTTCTTCTTTATATTTTATTAAATTACGAATAAATGTGGTTTTACCACAGCAGGATGGCCCCGCCACCATCATTGTAAATGGGTGAAACAACATAGTTGTATTAGTTAAAACAATCATTGCAAACTTATTTTTATATGAACAGCTCTTTTTCGAAATGAATATAAATGTAAATTTAGTTATTTCATTGAACATTCTTTTACAAACCTTCGACATGGTTAAACAAGTTTTTATAGTTGACCAGGAAATGAAAAACAATATTTCCTAAAAGAGTTAGCCATACTTGAAAAAGGAAGTTTAATTCCAACTGTGTATCACTTCAAAGCACCGTACCCCGCAGAAGAGCTTAGTCAAGATGTGAAATATAATAACCAGTATTGCGAAAATAAAATAAATGGACTTAAATGGAATAACGGTTTAGTTGAATATTTAGAAGTAAAATGTATATTAAAACACTATTTAGAGTCAGCGGAAAATATTTATGTTAAAGGAGAACAAAAAAAACTTTTCCTTCAAAAGTATATTGACAGTGTTAAAATGGAAGATCTAAGCAGAGACTTGCCATCATTACAAAAGATTGAAAACTTTAATTCAAATTGTCATATACACTTATCAAACAAGAGTTTCAGATGTGCTGTTAAAAATTGTTTTAATTGTATATATGCATCTTTTAAAAGAAAAAATGTTAGATTAAGACCTTCAATTTTCATACTTGCACAATATGAATTTAAATAACAAAAAAAAAGTTTATTTCAATATAAAACAAGAAATTCACGTTATGCATGTATGGGTCTATGCTTACAGATCAGCAAGGAAAGGTCATTGGGAAGAATACGCACGTGATAGAAGTAGATTTCAAAGACGTATAGAAAAAGTTGGTCTCGCTATTTCTAAAATCTTAACATCTGATCATCGTAAAAAAATTTTCCAACACAGATTTCTGTAAAATTGTAAAATATTTTCAAATACAAAATTATTTCAAACATATAAATAAATTTGTTTTATTTTTGTTTTCAAATATGTACCAAAAGCAATTAACTTGGCTTTTTGATTCCTTACAGTATAGAATGTAACGCAATAATAACAAAACCAAGTAAATCAAAGATTTCCGGTTATTTTCTCAATGTTATTATAGAACAGAAAAATCTTACATAACAGATGCACCTATAATTCCATAATTTATTTTTTTTTTTATTTTTGTTTTTTTTATTTTTATTTTGCAGTTTTCAAACTATAATAACAACTTACAACAATTATTGATCTTCTTTAATAAACAAAAATACACTTTGTACCTACTTCTTGTTTACGTTTTGTTTTTATTTTTATTATTTACATCTTGGTATTCAAAAGTTCCAATGAATATTTTTCTTATTAAATAATAAAAACAAGTTTTTTTCGTTTCTTTTATATCTCCTTTTACGTATGTAGGTATATTTTATTAAGCATGCGATTTTGCGCAATTTAAAAAAATAAACTTGATTTGACCTGAAAAAAATCATCTTTCAATTTGTATGATATCCTATTACAAAGTATCAATGAATTTATTGAAAAACCAAAATATCCGAAACTTGTTCAGTTCATTAACCTTGCCTAACAACTTCTACAGTACCAACAACCTTCATTTCCCACTATACAACCACTTGCAACTTATAAGTTAACAACCCATGCTTATAACCTAAACGAAAACAAACAAAACAAGTTTTTGACCTACTAACCAAGAATAACCTACATTAAACGCATCAATCAAAATATAGGTCAGTGGGCGTGGTCTTCGGTGCGATATGGCATGATTTTTTCCCATCCCCAAGTGCAGGATTACCTACTTACTTAATTCTAAGTTAGATATAAAATATTTTTTTTCTAATTTTATTTAATTTTGTTTTCTTTTTTTCATAAAATTTTTCTTAAGTTTTAAGTTTCAATTAAAAAAAATTTTTGTTTTATAACTAAGTTATCTTAGTTTAGTGAACTTAAAAAAATTAGGTAATATGATAATTTGCGATAAAAATAATTTTTAAATGAAGTTGAATAAAAATAATTTTGAATGAAAAAAATATTTTTTTTTTCTTTTTGTTAGTAAGTAACTTAATATTATATCTATATTACATTGGCTTAAAAAATTTGTTTTTTCCTTTAATGAAAATCAAACAAACTTTTTTGGCGAAATGTATTAGCCTTAGTTTTCCCTTTTTTTCCGAATTTTATGTTTCTATACAATATATGCTAATGCTATACATATAGTTTGAAATTTGAATATGAATGATATACATTATACAAATGTATTTATAGAGCTACGTAGTGATAGGTATCTATAGCTAATAGCTATACGTATTTTTGTGTTATTTTCTTTTTTATGTTTCTATACAATATTTATGGTTGCTATACATATAGTTAAATTTTAATATGAATGATATAAAAATGTATTTATATAGCTACAGTGTTAGGTACGTATAGTCTATGCCTATACGTGTTTTTTGTTTTATTTTGTTTTTTATGTTTCTATACATTTTATGTATTGTTTTTTTATGTCAATATACGCTATTGCTATACATGTAGTTTAATAGTATGGATATGTATTTATATGTAGCTATGTAATGTCAAGTATTTATCTACATATTTTTTGTTTTTTTCTGTTTTGTGTAAAGAATGAATGTGAATATAATATGTAAATATTAAATATATGATGTACATTGAAAATTTTATGCGATTATTTGAGTTACAGACAAATTGTGTATAAAAGTACATTTTGTAAACATAAAAGCTAAAAAATGTGTGCATTGTATATAAAAATTTGCTATTATTGCAATGAATATTCGCAATTATTCTAATAAAAATTCGTCGCTTCCATTGAGGTATGTAATATAATATGAAAAATGATTTGTATTTTTATTTTAAAAATTGAATTGAATTGTAAACCAGTAACAAACAAGTACATACATATGTATTTTTGAAATTTTTTTAAGAATAAAATTTAAGGGTAGATTTTTAAAATTTATAATATGTACATGTACAATATAATTTTCATGCAATTCACAAAATTATTTGTTGAAGTTTGCATCAAAATTAATATTATGATATATATGTATGTATATTATTTATGCATCACAAATTTAATAATATTGCACTTTTTTCATTCAAATCAAATTTTTTTTTTTCTAAAAATCTATTAAAAATTAGAAATCTGATTTCTGAAAATAGAAATGCTTAAAAATAACCGTTCAATAAGAGGTATATTTATGTATTAATTAAAATATGTAACAAAGTTCAAACCATACTAGAAAATATTTCGCCAGTCCTTAAATTTTATTTTTAATAAAATTTCAAACTTACTTGTTTTTTTTTTGCTTACAAAACAAAATACACTTATAAAATAAAAACGAGGAAGAGTGCAGTAGAGTAGACTGTGTCAACTCTGGGATACCCGTATGAACGTAATATATCCTGTTTCTATAAAACTTGATCATCTTTTAAAAACATTCAGATGTTTTAGTACCGAACTACAGAGATATATTTATGTAAATTGTGGAGTTGTATGACAGCTACCCGAATCTATTGCGCCTAGCTTCATTAAGTGAGAAATGCAAGAAACCTGAACCGGCTGTTTTAGACCAATCAAATTTTACAAAAGTTTTTGGCATGCAACTCGACACTTTTTCACTAAATTTAAGATAGCTAGCTTCAATAGACACTGAGTTATTTTCATTTAAAAAGAGAAATTGTATGGCAACTTTCCGAACCTGCCATATCATCATAACAAAATTTTATAGAAGTTGTTGCCATAAAACTGGATCATCATTTGCAAAATTTCAGATACCTAGATTGAATAGACACTGGGTTATTTCCATTTAAAGAAAGAAGTTGTATGGCAGCTACTCGAACCCGGCGGCCGAAAATGCTGAAGTTAAATAGCAAAACTAACGATTTTGTAAAAGTGACGAAAAAAAAATTTCAGCCTCCTAGCTCCTTTATTTTTTGAGTTATCGTGCGGACGGACACTGAGTTATTTTCATTTAAAAAGAGAAGTTGTATGGCAACTACCCAAACCCGTCGCACCACCACAACCAAATTTTGCATAAGTTGTTGCCATAAAACTTGATTATCATTCGCAAAATGTCAGGTTGCTAGCTTCAATAAACACTGAGTTATTTTCATTTAAAAAGAGAAGTTGTATGGCAGCTACCCGAACCCGTCACACCACCACAACTAAATTTTGCAGAAGGTGTTGCCATAAAACTTGATCATCATTCGCAAAATGTCAGGTTCCTAGCTTCAATAAACACTGAGTTATTTTCATTTAAAAAGAGAAGTTGTATGGAAGCTACTCGAACCCGTCACACCAGCACAACCTAATTTTGCAGAAGTTGTTGCCATAAAACTTGATCATTATTTGCAAAATTTCAGAAACGTAGCTTGAATAGATACTGAGTTATTTCTATATAAAGATAGAAGTTGTATGGCAGCTACTTGATCCCGCCGACCGAAAATGTTGCATTTAAATAGCAAAACTAAAAATTTTGCAAAAGTGACGTAAAAAAAATTTCGGCCTCCTAGCTACTTTATTTTTTGAGTTATCGTGCGGACGGGCGGACGGACGGACGTACATGGCTTAATCGACTCAGAATTCGATTCTGAGCCGATCCATACCTTTGACACTATATCTAGCTTGACTCCTTTAAGGTGTCACAAACGTAATGGCAAATTTATTATACCCTTGAACATAGTTCATACGGGTATAATTATGACATAATTAGTAAAATCATCATTCTTAAGAAATTTGTTTTTCTTGTAGGTCAGTTATTTTTTTTATAACTGATTTTATTTATTTTAATGCAATTCAAAAATTTTTTTTTTTTTGTTAATTAATGGTTTTATACATTATATTTCTGCCTTATGAGATCGAATGAGATTGGGTAATTTTTAGGATCATTGTCATTTGTTGATGTAGGTATGTTATTTTTTGTTTTAGAGTTTCTGTCAATAAGATTATCAACTAATGACGTGACTCTTCCGGATTCTCTTTCAAGATTCTTTTGAACCATTGATATTTTATTTTTAAAGTTTTTATAATTTTTAAAATAACAATAAAAGGAAAGTAGAGATATTTTTATTATTACGGCTACGAATACAGATAGTGAAATTTTCCAGTTATAGCTAACAGTTTTCTGAAATTTTAGTTCCTTTATTTCTTTAATATTTTCTTCCTGGTTACTTATAATTTTCTCAAAATAAATATTATTGTTAATTGTGAAGTTAAAATTTTAATTTTGTGGTATTACATACTTATAAATAAATCGCTTAATGTTACTTCTATAAATATTGTTTTCTATTTGAACTGAACAATTATAATAAGTTAAAAAATAATTACTTTGTAATATAATTTGTTTTTCGTCACAAGTGCTTTTTTTTTTTTTAGTGCATTTCCCTAATGTTATGTATTTTTCTTCTCTGCTTACTTTAATTAAATTACAATTTTTTCTAATTATACAATTTTTGTTAAGTTTTATTTCTTTGAGAGATTTATTATCTTCATATGTATATGTTTTGTTTTTATTTTTAATTATATATTTTATTTCTTAATCTATTTCCATATTTTCTAAATTAGGAATCGGAATAAGAAGTTTTTTATCAAACATTGAGCTGTTAGTAGGGATTTTAATGGCAAAAATAATAGTATAGCTACCCCTAATCTAATGTTCATTAATTTTTTAAAGTCGATATTGTAACTAATAATTTCATCGTTACTTAAAATATTTGGATGAAGTATATTTATTCTTGCTGATGCAATGTTTTCTTGAATATGTTCAACTTGTTCTTTAACGAAATCTATTTTATATGCTTTTATATTAACTCGTCGCTGTCGGTTTATTTATTTATTTATTTATTTATTTATTTATTTGTCATTCTGTCACGCTTTTTATTATCTTCGTAATCTGTTAACAACATTTGTAAGTGTAGTATGGTGCAGAGGATAGTGTACAGGTTTCAAAAGAGGGGATCATGTTGTTCGAATCCAGTTCACATGCAACATTTTTTTTTTTAACTATCTATTCATCAACATTTTTTGAATAAAATATGTATACATTTTTGTATATATCAATTTAAAACTTACATTTTTATCTCTTATTCATGCATACAAACATACACATTATATTTTTGATCTTTCCTGGTGTTTTGTATTAGCATAATTAGCAAAACACAATCCATACAATATTTTTATGTATGTTGCTAAGTTATTTTGTTTACAACATTTGTTTAGTATTTAAATCAAAATATTTGCTGTCAACATTCTTTAATGCATATTGAATATACATGGTTAAAAATTAAGATTTTATGTTCGTAATATGTTCATTAAATATTTAAGTGTTGTATAGTGCAGAGGAGAGTGTACAGGTTTTGAAAGTAAGAGTGATTTGGTTTGGTACATTGTTTTTTTTTTTTGTTAACTGTATTCATCAACATTTTTTTAAAAAAATTTTATGTATAATATACACATATTATTTGATCTTTCCTTCTATAATAATTTAGTTCAATCAATCTTGATGTGTACATTTGTTTTGTATTAGGATTTAGCAAAACACAAAATATATAGGTACAATATTTTTATGTTGCTAAATTATTTTGTTTTAAAACATTTGTTTAGAATTTAAATCAGAATATTTGTTGTCAACATTCTTTATTGCAAATTGAATATGCATGTCGTTAAAAATTAATGTTTTATGTGTTTTATTTAGGAACATTTATTATGTATATTGTGTATATAGATATACAAATAAAATTTTATTCAAAATAATTCCAATTGCCAAATTCAAACTACATACATACATAATAGTATTTTTGTGCATAGAAAAGAATATAAAAAGTAAAGATCATTACAAAATTATGCTTTTGCGCATTACGCATTATGATTTACAAACAAAATTTTGTCAACACAAAAAATTAAAACTACGTATATAAATATGTACGTACGTATGTACATGATATTTATTTATATTCAGGTACCGTGGTACATAAATGTGCCAGGTAGCTATAACCCTTGTTTCCTGGTAGGAATGTGTACGTGATATAATGATATATTATAAAGTATTTACATATTGCGATATATGAATATTTTTTTTTTATATTATAATTATTGTACCCAGCCGGGAATCGAACTCGAGACCTCTCATTCCCTTATGAATGAGAAGCCGTGCGTCAACCACTGCACCAATGGCTGGATACACATAATATTATGTTAAACTAATTTCCTAAATTATTTTGTTCCGCTCCATTTGTTTATAATTTAAATCAAGATATTTGTCAACATTTTTTACTGCATGATCTTATTAAGCGATTAGGTAGGTAGGTGTTCAAGGTTAGATGTTTGTTTGGATATTCGATATACTACTAATAGTATACTATAGAAATATACAGTAAAGTACATTTATGCATATCATTTTCATTCGAGTTATGTTGTTGGATTGTAATATTTATATAATCACAGTATTTTGGTACATATTTTACCCTTCGGGGTATTTTCTTTATTTATGAATTACATACTGGAATAAAAAATTTTTACTCTTGCTGTAATGGAATCGATTTAACATCTCTTAATTTACTTAAACATTTGGTATAAAATTATAAAATGTATTTTATATCAGAAACAATAATTAATGTATGTATGAATAAAAAATATCCCATATTTTTAAATTCAAATTATGTGTTCCATTTAAAACTAAAAAGTATAAAATAAAATAATATGTAAAAAAAATATTTTTTAAAATATGCTTTTATCGAAACCAAATTCGCCCAGTAAAAAGTAGAAAATAAAATTGATTGCAAAACTTTAGCTTTTTTGACTGTTATAATATAAAAGTGAATTGCTAGTGCAAGCATTTTAGACTGTTATAATATAAAAGTAAATTGCTGGAATAAAAAAGAAACGCGAACCTCAAATTTCCTAGATTTTTATTTAACCTTATTCCAGCAATTTACTTTTATATTATAACAGTCTAAAATGCTTGCACTAGCAATTCATTTTTATATTATAACAGTCAAAAAAGCTAAAGTTTTGCAATCAATTTTATTTTCTACTTTTTAGGGGGCGAATTTGGTTTCGATAAAAGTATATTTTAAAAAATATTTTTTTTACATATTATTTTATTAAGTAGGTATAAGATTAAAAATAAAGAGTTCTCAATAATCTCGTTTCCTCTTTTTTGAATATTATTTAATTTATCTACAATTTGTTTATGTTCTGATTCTAGAGATAATTTGATAGTTTCTAATGTTTTATTGAAGTTGTTTTTAATTTTAATTTATTTGTTAGAGTTTTCTATTAAGTTATGATTATTTTCTTCGATCATTTTAAGGTGATTTTCAATACTTTGCTTATTTTCGACATTTATATTTCCGAATAACCATTTAGTTGCAGAGCCTACAAAGTTTATAAGTCCTCTTTTAGATCTATGAGGAATTATTGTTTTTATTTTATTCCTAAGGTTTTCTAATGTTTTCAAATATTTTTTGCTTTCTAATTTTAGAGAAGAAGTTCTTGTTTCTAAATTATCGACTAACTTTAAAATTTCAGAAGGGTACACAATATGAAGGATTATCTCGACTTTAATTTCGACATATCCCATTTCAGATTTCAATTGTTCCACTATCATTGTTGGTGATGTTATTGGAAGTATCTAAAGAATTATTATCCAGAGTAGTATTGTTTATATCTGAAATTTTTAATGGTCTTTTAATGTTGCTTTCATGAAAATATTGTAAAGGGTATTTTCGAAATTTTGTTTGCTCTTTATGTCTAAGGCAAGTATAGTTTTTTATAAATCCTAATTGTCTAATTTCTGTATAATTTTCTTTTGATTTATTTAATTTTGTAATATTTTTGTTTTCATGTTTTTTATTCTATTTTCAATAATTTTTTTGTCTATTTTGTTATTTCGTACTTCGAATGGAGTAGCTTTAATTGTCAAATGATAAGTACTGTTGTAATATTGTGTGGCTTTAAGAATTTGATCTTTTATAGGGATTTTGTTTTCAATATTCAATACTGTAATTTTTTCTGTTTATGTATTATTCAATCTTTCTAGGTCTGCATTTCCTGTATGGTTGTTAGGCTTTACGAAATGAACTATTCCCTCAACTTTTCAAAACTGTTTTGTATTTATACTGTTAAATTCATTGTCAAAAACAAGTTTTTTCATTTTTCCTTTTATTGAAATAAACTGTCAAAATTAGCTTATAAGGGTTTGATTATTTTTATCTTCCAGATAAAAATCTATAGCATGTTTGCAAAATTTGTCTATAAAAATAATGAAAGAGTGTTTAGAGTTTACATAGATATCGACGTGGATTATTTCGTTAATTTCCACTGGTGTTGCCGTAATTTCAAATTTCTTTTTAATCGTGTTTCAATCGTGTTTTCCTGCAGTACAAGTTTCACAGTTATTCACTACTTTATGTATTAAGATTTTTAAGTTTGGGTAAAATATTGTATGCTTGACACTTTCGTAATTGGCCATTATACCAGCGAGACCAGATTCTCTTTTATGGAATAGAGATATTTGTTTTAAAGCTTCTTCTTCCTTCTCCATATCCTTGGCAAGATAACTGCATTTGACAAATTTTATTTTATTATTGTTGGGATACATTTCGATAATTTTTAATTCATTATAAATATGGTCTTCAAGTTCTGAATACATTCCAGTTTTTCCAATGTTAATATATCTTCGGATTATATTACTTACATTGTTAATAATATCGTTTCTTTCTATGTAAATTCTTCTCTTATTGAAAATTATTTCTAGATCTTTTTGTTCTACTAAGATTTTAATAATAATAATAATAATAATAAGAATAATAATAATAATAATAATAATAATAATAATAATAATAATAATAATAATAATAATAATAATAATAATAATAATAATAATAATAATAATAATAATAATAATAATAATAATAATAATAATAATAATAATAATAATAATAATAATAATAATAATAATAATAATAATAATAATAATAATAATAATAATAATAATAATAATAATAATAATAATAATAATAATAATAATAATAATAATAATAATAATAATAATAATAATAATAATAATAATAATAATAATAATAATAATAATAATAATAATAATAATAATAATAATAATAATAATAATAATAATAATAATAATAATAATAATAATAATAATAATAATAATAATAATAATAATAATAATAATAATAATAATAATAATAATAATAATAATAATAATAATAATAATAATAATAATAATAATAATAATAATAATAATAATAATAATAATAATAATAATAATAATAATAATAATAATAATAATAATAATAATAATAATAATAATAATAATAATAATAATAATAATAATAATAATAATAATAATAATAATAATAATAATAATAATAATAATAATAATAATAATAATAATAATAATAATAATAATAATAATAATAATAATAATAATAATAATAATAATAATAATAATAATAATAATAATAATAATAATAATAATAATAATAATAATAATAATAATAATAATAATAATAATAATAATAATAATAATAATAATAATAATAATAATAATAATAATAATAATAATAATAATAATAATAATAATAATAATAATAATAATAATAATAATAATAATAATAATAATAATAATAATAATAATAATAATAATAATAATAATAATAATAATAATAATAATAATAATAATAATAATAATAATAATAATAATAATAATAATAATAATAATAATAATAATAATAATAATAATAATAATAATAATAATAATAATAATAATAATAATAATAATAATAATAATAATAATAATAATAATAATAATAATAATAATAATAATAATAATAATAATAATAATAATAATAATAATATTAATAATAATAGTAATAATAATAGGAATAATAATAATACTAATAACAATAATAACGACTATAATAACAATAATAATAATAACAATGTTGTTACTCTACTTGAAGGTAATCGTCTTCCTTTCAAACTCCAAGTGGTCCCCCATAATAAATTTATATTTATCTCACACCTGCATCCGAATATAGAACCTTGTGATATATATCACCACCTAACAAAGATTATTAATGTTGACTGTATTCGTAATAGTATTTCAATTTCTAAGATAGCAGCTAAACGCTCTGTTTTCAAAGTAGCTATTAACTTAATTCACTTTATTTTAAACAGTAATAGTTGGCCTGCTGGAATACTAATAAACGAATTTGAACTGCGAAAAAATTTGAAATTTCTTCGCAATCCAAAAAACCACAGATCTTTTACCAAAACGTGAGAGGTCTACCTACTAAAACGCACTCTGCGTTTTTAAAATCTATGACTCTTCCGCAGGATATTCTAGGCTTGCCTGAAACTTGGCTCAACTCTAATTTCAATAGTGAGGAACTGTTTTCTAAAGATTTTCTAGTCTATCGTACTGATGGAAATATTACCTCCTCTTTTGGCCAACGCGACGGTCGAGTTTTATTTTACAAGCAACGCTTTTGAGCAGTGTAGTCGATTTGCCATCTTCTAACCTATTTGAAATGATTTGTGTCCATTTTCCTTTAGGTACTTAAATGCTAATTTATTCATTATACTTGTGTATATTTCACCTAGTAATTCTAATAAAATTGAGAAGTATAATGAGCTCATTATTTCGGTAAACAATATTTACCTAGGTCAATTTTCTATTCTAGGTCAATTTTCCAATTGTTAATGGTCTGATACAAATAATTTCTTCATTGCAGATAATATTTCACAGAATTTTGAATCAATTTTTATTGATGGCTTAAATAGCCTTGATCTACAAGAAATTAGTTCTGTCACAAACAACTTAAGCAGACAATTAGATCTTGTCTTTTCTTCAGATCATGACACCTGGTGGGCATCGCCCAGTGAATTAACTTTCACTAATATAGAGACTATCTCCCTCCGATATTTCTGAGAATTATCTAAAGTTTGATTTTGCCAAAACTGATTTCACATATTTAAACTCACTTATAGGCTCACTCAATGTGGAATCAATTTTTTCTTCATCAAATCTGAACATCAGCCTTAAACGGTTTTATGAGATGCTAACAACATGTTTTCGCATGTTTTCGTTTGACGTTTTTATGATTTTGTTAATAGTAAACGTAGGACTGATGGTTACCCATCGGCTTTGCGTTACAAAGAAACAACATCAGATAACTCGCAGATTGTTTCCCACTTTTTTGCCACATCTTCTCTAGTACTTACCAGAACGGGGTTTTTGAGCCAAATCAGTCATATTTAGATAACCCTAGTTCCATCTCTTTCAAATTTTGACATTAAGACCATTGTAATAACTGAAGATATCTTAATGTTCACCTTTTTGCTCTAAAGGATGCCAAAAATTTGGTAGGTCCTATTTGCAAATTATTCAATTTGTCAATTCAATGTGGCTCCTTCCCGGAGCTCTGGAAACTTTCTTTTATTAACCCGATACATAAGAAAGGGGCTCGTTTCGATGTAAGCAGTTATAGACCCATTGCTAAACTGTCAACTATTCCCAAATTATTTGAAAAAATAATGTGCTCGTATTTTGTTGATTATTGTCAACCATTTATTTCACCTTCATTTTACATTCATTTTCAAAAGAGTAGATCCACGGTTACTAATACGACTGAATTCGTCTCTGATATTTTGAATACAATGGAAACTAAAAAACAATTTGATGTGGTATTCACAGATATCAGTAAGGCCTTTGATCTAATTCCTATAAAATTATACTTGAAAAGCATAAAGCAGTAGGATTTTCAAGTCATAGCCTTAAATGGTTATTTTCTTACTTGTCATATAGGTCATACCAGGTCCTTTTTAGATCTACTATTTCTGCAACTTACGTTGCAAATTCAGGAATGCCACAAGGCAGCCATCTAGGTCCTTTATTTTTCTTAGTGTCGACCTATGACAGTCTGCCTTGTTTATCCCACTCACGTCTTCTCAGTTTCACTGATGATACTAAAATCTGCAAAACTATAACTTCCCATTCGTGATTGTGAGTTGTTGAAATATGATCTCAACCAATTTAGTTCATGGTGCAGAAACAACAATCTCAAACTAAATGTTAGCAAATGTCTAATTATGATTTTCAAGATTACAAGCTAACTCAACAATCAATTATGATTACGTCGTCAACGACGAACTTATTAAAAGAACAGATCGTACTTCTGATTTGGGACTGATCATTGATAGTAGGTTAGATTTCAAGAGTCACTACCACTCCATAATAAATAAAGCTAACTCAATCTTGGATTTATTATGCCTTGGTCAAAAGAGTTTTCTGATCCCCATATCACTAAGCAACTTTTTACTACTTATGTAAGACCTATACTAAAATATTCGAGCTAAGTATGGTCTCAAGTATGCTTTACGCAACCTTGCTTGGGCTGATCCTATACGTCTTCCTCCATATGAAGCTAGACTTTCTTTAATTAATTTAAACTCCCTCCAGTTACGCCGTCTAGTGGCGGATATCATATTCGTTCAGCAGATAGTTTGCGGTGATATCAACTCCCCCTCTATTTGCGAACAAATGAGGTTTAGAGAAATTCTGAATAATTTAAAATTGGTCGAGCTTTTTAATTCGTCACACCATTCTGCAGACTATGGCAAATTTAAGCCTATTTCGCGTATGTAAAGGTCTAACTGAAGGTCTGAGCTCTTCGATATTAGCGTTAACAAATTAACACTGGGAGCCAGACTTTACACGAGCATGGTTAATTCTCGTAGTCTGCATGATTAGTCTGTCATTTTAATCTAACTTGCATGTTAGTTTCTTTGTTTTTCTTGTCTCTTATTACCATTAACATCATTACCAACATTAATTAGTAGTTACTAACAGTGGTAATGACCAATTAAATATCTAAGTATCATCATTTACTAACATACTATACTAATATGCTAACATACTAATCCTTGTAAATGATGACTTTTTCAGTTAATTGTGATAGTTCACTAAATGAACAACATAACTGATGCTTGGTTTAAGCAAATGTCTGATACAATTACAATTAAAGATAATTTGAGTTTTAAAACGATTAACAACCATTTCTAAAATTGGTATATGTTGTACTAAATTTTCCTCTCGAGAGTGAATGGTTGCTAAAGATTGATTACTATCAACATGAACCGAATTTGTACTTGTAGAGTTATTATCATTTTCAAATAAATTTATTTCGTTAGTAATAATATTGATTCTACTGAGAAAATCTGCTATTTTATTTTGTTTACCCTTAATGTATTCAATTTTGGCGTCATATTCTCCTAATTGAACTAACCACCTTTGTAGTCATAGGTAATATCTTTACCTTTATTTTTAAGATGTAGCCATTTTATAGGCTAGTGATCAGTAAGTAAATCAAATTCTCTACAGAACAGGTACGGTCTGAAATATTTAATTCACCATACAATTGCTAAAAGCTCTTTTCAACTGTAGAGTAATTATTTTCATGTTCGTTTAGTTTTCGGTATGCAAAGCTAATAGGATGTCCATCTTGAGATATAACAGCCCCCATTGCGAAATTACTTGCATCAGTAGCTAATTTGAATTTTTTATTAAAATTTGGGTACTTTAATATTGGGTGATCCGTAATAATGTCTCTTAATTTTTCAAAAGCATCAATGTAATTAGGATCTTTCGTTTTTTTTTTTTGTGTTTTTCTTTAAATATTTGACCATTGTGTAGGCAACTTTTGCATAATCCCTTATAAATTTTCTATAATACCCAGTTAATCCTAAAAACGATTTCATCTGTTTTGGGGTATTAGGAAGTTTGAGATTTCTAATTATTTCTATTTTATTTGGATTAGGTTTTGTTCCTTGTGGAGTTAAAACATGTCCTAAATAATCGGTTTCTTTGCAAAGAAAACTGCATTTATCTACCTGTATTTTTAACCTTGCTTTTTCTAAGGTTTCAAAAATTTGAGTTATATTAGTAAAGTGCTCTTCCAAAGATGAGCTGAAAATCAGTATGTCATCTAGATAGACTACACAAATTTTATTAATAAACTCTCTTAGTACTGAGTTTATTAATCTTTGAAATGTGGCGGGAGCATTTTTCAATCCAAATGGAATTCTGGTATACTCCAAATGGCCAAAAGGAGTTGCAAAAGCTGTTTTTTTTTCTCAAGCCTAACTTTGGTGGAAGCCTTTAGCTACGTCGGGAGTTGTAAAATATTGTGACCTTCCCAATTTGTCTAATATTGCTTCAATATTAGGAATTAGGAATTTGTCACTTGTAGTAATTCATTCAATTTTCGGTAGTCTATCACAGTTCTCCATTTCTTTTCGTCTGAATTATCTCTCTTTTGCGGTACAATCCAAAGACCGCTACTATAAGGAGAATTGCTTTCCGTGAGAATTCCCTACCTAACTGATCTAACTCCCTAAATAATTGATCTAACATTTCAATTATTTGACGTTCAATTTCTTGTTCATGGATTTTTGGATACCGATAAATCTTAGAATAAATTGGGCCATTTTTAGTTGTTAATACATCATGCTGAATTTCATGAGTACAAGATCAGATATCCCATCTTTAAAAAATAAATTTTTGAATTTTTTAAAAATTTTCAACAGTTTATTTTTTTGACCGTTGTTTACATATTGCTTAAATCTAATTTGGTTAAAAAATGTTCACTACTAGGTTCTAAGGTATTTATGTTAAAATTGTCAAATAGTATTGTCAATAAAAAGGATTTTGTTGTTTTCAATTTCTATGTATTTTTGGTCTAGATTAATTTAAGCTTTAAGAGCGACTAAGATGTTTTGTCCTACAATTGCATCATAGCTCCTACCATTTAACTCTATTACCTTCCATGAAATTCTTCGAAAAGTTTCGAATTCTTTTGAAATTGGAGTGACTATTTCATTAGTTCCGTTAATTGATTTGATTTCATTGATTATTTACTGTTAAAGATATTATTGGTCAGTTGGTTTCCGAGGCTCTTCTTGAAAGTTTTCAGTGATTCCCTGTAAATTTCCAATTTCCATTCAGTCTGGACTGTCATTAAAATAAATGCTATCATAAGTATGACTGTTTCCTTGATTATTAAAATATATATTTCTAAATAGTGAGTTACGAGAAAGACTGGTTAGTCTACTGCTTTGATTAGAATAAAGGTTAGAGTTGTTGATATTTCTGCTTGGATTGAACATATTTGATTATCTAAAACGTTGTAAATTATTAGGATTAAATTTGGGTTCTTCCATTTGTGAGAAAATTTTGTTGTCTTTATTAAGATAATCGTTGTTATTATTTTCATGAACAATTGTATTTCTTCTGAAACTATTATTTGTATTTATATTTGTAAAAAATTCAAATTTTTTATTTCTATTTGGTTCAGATATTCTACTAAAATTTTTATATGACATTATATTTTTATTATTTAATTTTCTTCACTAAAATCTATTGTCCTTTTGTCATCTAATAATCTTAGCTTATTAAGCTTAATGTAAATATCTAACATACTCATATTTTCTTGAATATGAGCTCTAATAGTACCATTTATTTTTTCTAATAAAATTTCTGTTAAATCCCTATCAACGCTTTCTGGCTTATAAATTTCTGGTTTCTTATCATCTAAATCATAAATTTCATTTAATTCGTAACTTACATTCCTAAACTCTTCGAATAAATTTTTCCGCTTCTTTTTGTATTTTTTCGTTTCTTACTTTGCACCGCAAAGTGGTAAAGCTGCTTGTTATTTCCGCAAGAAGAAATTGTAGCTTCAACACTCTTAATAAAAGATGACAAACTGTAATCTGGTGAACCATTAAATGGTTTAAGATTCCTGAACTGTGTTAAAGTATGCTCAGGAGATAGTGTAAAATTTTGGTCTATTGAAGCTACGCATGATTTGATCTTTTTGTTCATCCGTTAGTTGGCTTGCCATGATATTTCTGTTTTTATCAAAAATTAAATTTTTGGTATTGTTTTTCATAAAAGATTCCCTTCACTCTTTTTGTGACTGCTTATATAGTGTTATTGATTTTTAAATTAAAGATAAAGAATTTTAATTTATATTATATTTGTATTTTAGTTGATAAGTATTGTTTGCAATAACACTTTAAAATATTGTACATATATTATAGTTTTATTTTTTAAATTATTTATATATATGTTAACAATAAATCTTATTAACCTAACTATAAGAAAAACTATCTTAATTATTATATTGTAACAATAAATCTTATTAACCTAATTATAAGAAAAACTATCATAATTATTATATTGTAACATTTGTGACTATTCCATAATACCCAACCTAAACTTGAATTTATAAATAACTTAAGACTAATATTATTTTGGATATTATTTAATAATTTTAAGCACTAATAAGTACTTTTATAATTAAAATAAAATTCTATATGAATTATTATGTTATTAAAATATTTTGATTACGCAAATAAATTAATGAATTTTAATGCAATTGTAAAAAACAAAACCAAAATTGTTAAAATTTAACAACAACAATAATGCTATGTTAAAAGAAAAATAAAAAAAAAAATTGGTTTAAGGTAACAAAATTAGAATATTATGACTAATTGTAAAAAGTATTAAAGTAAAAATTAAAACTAAAAAAAAATAAACAAAAGAATATTGTGACTAATTATGGAAAAAAAGAAAGAAAGGGTTTTTACGTTGTAATAAAAAAATCCAATGATAAAATAAAAAAGACCATATGCTATGTGTAAAAAATTCAATATCAAAATAATATGGGAAAAAACAACCTATATTAAATAAAAACAAGTAAATGTAACAGTAAGTCGATGCAACCGACTTATTAATACCCTACACCTGAATAATTCGAATTAAATTAAAAATCCATAAGTGGTTTTGGCAGCTGCTTGAACTTCTTCCCTTTTCTGTCTTATTCAACTCGAATTTCAAGAACGTAAAAGAGGCATCCGCTTGGGATATGCTTGACACCCTTGTATAAAATTTTAAGTTTCTATCTTAATTATTTTCGAAGATTGGTAGTCCTTGGGAGGTTTGTGTCAGCTACCCGAATTGCCACTCCAATTCATCGAATCCATCTCAGGAACATAAAGAAAACTTGCCAGAACACCATTCTATTAAATTTAAAGGTTCTACTTTTGTTGGTTTTGGAGATATGCTCGTTGCTCTTGTGCTCGTCCGGAAGTTTCCAAAATACGAACCCATGGTTCAAATTCTTTCAAATGTCAGTTTCCAATTTTACAGAAAAGGAAACATAACAGAACACCTTTGTACTAAAAATAAAAGTTCTATCTTTGTTGGTTGTGGAGATATACTCGTTTGCTCTGGGGCTCGTCCGGAAGCTTCCAAGATTTGAACCCATAGACCAAATCCTCACAAATTTCAGAAACATAAATCAAACATGAAGGAACACCATTCTGCCTAATTTAAAGGTTATATCTTTGTTGCATTTGGAGATAATATGATTTGCTCTGAGGCTCGTTCGGAAGCTTTCAAAATCCGAACCCAAGAACCAAATCCTCTCAAATTTCAGAGGCCTAAATCATACATGAAAGAACACCATTCTGCCAAAAGTAAAGGTTATATCTTTATTGGTTTTGGAGATAATCTCATTTGCTCTGGGGCTCGTTCGGAAGCTTCCAAAACCAAACCCATGGACCAAATCCTGTTAAATTTCAGAGACATAAATCATACACGAAAGAACACCATTGTACCAAATTCAAAGGTTCTACCTTTGTTCGTATTGGATATAATCTCATTTGCTCTGCGGCTCGTTCGGAAGCTTCCAAAATTCGAATCCACGGTTCAAATTCTTTCAAATTTAAACCCATGAACCAAATCCTCTCAAATTTCAGAGACCTAAATCAAACATGAAAAAACACCATTCGGCCAAATTTAAATGATATATATTTGTTGTTTTTGGAGATAACCTCATTTGCTCTGGGGCTCGTTCGGAAGCTTCCAAAATCCAAACCCATGGACCACATCCTCTTAAATTTTAAAGACATAAATCAAACTTGAAGAAACATCATTTTAAAAAAATTTAAAGGTTCTATCTTTATTGGTTTTGGAGATAATCTCGTTTGCTCTGGGGCTCGTTCGGAAGCTTCCAAAACCCGAACCCATGGACCAAATCTTCTCACATTTCAGAGACTTAAATAAAACATGAAAGAACACCACTCTGCCAAATTTAAAGGTTATATCTTTGTTGGTTTTGGAGATAATCTCATTTGCTCTGGTGCTCGTTCGGAAGCTTCCAAATCCAAACCCAGGGACCAAATCCTCTTAAATTTCAGAGGCCTAAATCATACATGAAAGAACACCACTCAGCCAAATTTAAAGGTTATATCTTTGTTGGTTTTGGAGATAATCTCATTTGCTCTGGTGCTCTTGCGGAAGCTTCCAAAACCCAAACCCATGAACCAAATCCTCTTAAATTTCAGAGACATAAATCGAACGGGAAGAAACATCATTGTACAAAATTTGAAGATTCTATCTTTGTTGCTTTTGGGAATAATCTAGTTTGCTCCGGAATCATTCGGAAGCTTCCAGAATCCGTACCCATGGACGGATTTTGTCCAGATTCGAACTTAGCCTTTCTTTCGTAATTATTAACCTACTATATAAATTTCATCAAGATAGCATCATTATTTTTTGAGTTATCGTGCGTACGGACGGACGGACGGACATCGCTAAATCGACTCCGGCGGTGATCCTGATTCAGAATATGTATACATGTCTATACCTAACTCGCTTCCTTTTGGTGGTTACAAACACCATACAAAAAGGTTTTTAGGGCACTACCGTTTAGGTAGGAAATTGTAATATTAAATAATAAAAAAAAAAAGAAAAAGTAGGAAATTGTAATGCTAAATAATAAAAAATGAAATTGTAAATTTAGCAAGAAAAACTAAAATGTAAAAAAACCATAAATATGTTCACAAAAATTCTAGATATAAATAGAAACAAAAAAATATTTTAAGACACTTATTGAAAGAATTAAGAAATTGTAATTAAAACCAAGAGATTATACTCTTGAAGATAAATTGAAAAAAATTGTTTATTTTTTAAAAACGCTGATCCAAAACTAACTGGCACTCGAGCAGAGACCCAAGGATTTACCGAAGGGTTTATCCAAAGGTCCAGGGACTGCGCTTCGTTAATAAATAAATCAGTGAGATATCAGAAAAGATCAGTATTACACAGTGGAACAAGCCTACCACTTCGCAATCTAGAGTGAGGCTGCTCTAGGCACAGTGTTAGGATTTTTTACTGATAACGGTATTTGCATAATAACAACGGGAGAAACAATACCGTATCAGTTATAAAAATTACGACTTTTAAAATTTAAGTCTTTTAAAAGTTAAAATTTAAAGAAAAAAAGGTCAATTTAATAAAAAGTTATGATTTAAAGAAAATAAAGTTAAAATTTAAAATTTTAAAGTAAAAGTTGAGATTTAAAAAAAAAAAGTTAAGACTTATATTTAATAAAAAGTTAAGATTTAAAAAGAAAATTAAGATTTAAATGGAAAGGAAAAAGATAACATTTAAAATTAAAGAAACAAGCTTAAAACTTAAATGTAAAAGAAAAAGTGTAACAAAAAGTAATATTTGAAAACAATAAAAGGAAAAAGGGTTGAATATTCCTAGCATAGTCAACTTATGCAACTACTAAAACCTAAGGGACAATTAAAAGAAGATTATCAAATCACAGATAGATTGTTTATTGACGTCGCAGCGGTACTATGATGAAAACAACGATAATAATAATGTAAGTCATATTTAAAATTAAAAAACCAAAAGAAAAAAATATAATAAAAAGGTTGCTGCCCACTTTAAAAAATTAATGGGGCATATTTTAGAAAAAAAAAGAAAGAAAATTAAATTAAACAAAACTTTTTTTTTATTAAATAATAAAGAAAATAATAGTAAAAAAATATATTAAAAATCGATTTTTAGGTAAAATAAATTTTTTTACGAAAGTACTTAATAGAAGCTTTACAAAAAATTTTGGTAGATTAACTAAATTTCCGAAAACGAGTAACAACTTATGTATGGCTAAATGGAAAACAAGTAAGCACTTATGTATGACGAAAGGGTAATTTACCGAAAGTAAGACACCATCCATTAATACAATCAAATAAAAGGCCAAAAGAAATATAAAAAAATTATAATAAAATATAAATAGGGAATTGAAAAATTAAAAATTGAACATAAGAAAATTTTATAGTGAACCCGTCAATAAGTAACCATATCTGTATGGCGAATAAGGGAATCTAGAAAAATTTTATAAAAACAATAATAATAATAAAAGAAGGGCCAAAAAAGAGCAATTATTAATAAAATTTCATAGTGAACCCGTCAATAAGTACCCACATCTGTATGGCGAAAAGGGGAATCTAGAAAAATTTAAAAAAAAAAAAGTAGGCCAAAAGAAATAATAAAGAATAAAAGATATTAAATAAAAAAAAAGGAGATACTAAAAGTTGTATACCGCGGAAAAATAAAAAAAGTAGATTGGATCCATAGTAATAGCATTATTTTATAATATTGTAGATTGTATTGTAGAAGATTTACATTATTTATTAAATTATAGTATTATTTTATAGTATTGTAGGAAAAAAAATATTTCAATTAAATATTAACATACAATTAGTAGTTTTAGTAGTATCTATATTCTACAGGGTGTTCAAAATTGAGGTATCATTTTGATTCTGCCGCCATTTTTTTTCTACCTGGAATTTTTATACGAGGTTCCTTTAGGTATATTCTAAATACATTCCGGTTAGTTAATATGGAACGTTACACGAAGGAACAACGTGTTTTTGTTATTACAACATTTTTTGAAAATGGTAAAAGTTTTCAAGATGTAATTAGGAAATTTCGAACAAAATTTGGTAGAGAAAATGGTCCAACAAATCGTGCCATCAAGCTGATGGTTGATAAATTTCTAGAAACTGGATCTGTTCTTGATAACAGAGGCAACATTTATCAACGCACTGGCCGTTCAACCGAAAATGTAGCAGCTGTGAGCAGAAGTGTTGAAGAAGATGCAAAAACTTCCATTCGTCATCGTTCGCAGCAATTAAACATCAAACCATCCACATTATTCAACATTTTGCATCGTGATCTCCATTTAAAGACTTATAAGATCCAGCTGACGCAAGAATTAAAACATAATATTTAGTAATTTTTAATTTTAGTCACATAATAGAATTTTTTAATTACAATTAAATATTCTTTGGAATAAATTTTTGCTTAATAAAACATTGTATCTTTGAAACAAATTTTCCAATATTTTTACATAAAAAAAATAATTAAGATATAAAATTGTTGTAATGTCCAAAGTAGTATTAGAAAGTTCTGATACAGAAGACTTTATGGCCCATTACAAACAGTTAATAGCGCAGATACAGAAAGAAAATAAAATATTAAAGAAGAAATTAAGGATTCGAATTAAAAAATTTAAATTATAGAGTTTACAATTCCATCCTATTAAAGTATAAGAAAAGAAAATTAAAATTAAAAATTAAAAAAGAAAATAAATACTCGTAAAATTAAATTTTTAATATTTTTCTAAAACAAGCAAGTAGTTATTTAGTACATCATTTTTGTTTTTAATCTAAGGAATTATTTAATTTTGTTTCATAAAATTTCTTTTTAATTTTTCCTTTTACCTCTACCTATTTTTTGTATCTAAGAGAAATACCTCTTAATGTCCTTGAATAAATTTGTTTTCACCTATTTTTGCACAAATGGCACTCACGTTACCTTTTGCCAGACAGGAGATGGTGGCCTCCACATCCGAACTTGGGAGACCAAATCTAAGTTCAATACAAGAGGAGGGTAATTATGCCAACAAAAATAACTGACTGCTTGGACCTCCATTATGCCGATAAAAGGGATAAAGACACCTTGGAACATCAAAGATGCACAATGAAACAAGGAAGCAAGAGTATAAGCTAGTTTTATAAAGAAGTTTGTAACAATCTTTCAATGATACTGGAGAAACTCCCCTCAATGGGACTAAGACCAGATGCGTTCTCAGCCATGGCGAATAGTTAGAGGCAAAAAGTACTCGGTACTTTTATTAGAGGATTGAATGGAAATCTACCACAATTGTTGAGCATAAGTCAACCCAAAGATTTTTCCCAAGCACTAAATCTGTGCACGAAATTGGGAGATATGCGACCAAAAAGAGAAGTCAGACGAACAGCAAGGTGGAATACCTGGAGTTTCACATAGGAACAGCTCTCACAACTATACACATCAATTTTCAAAGAATCTTAGCAGTGGATGGAAAAATAACAATATAGTTCCACATAGACCAAATTTCAATCAAAATCATAGATCACAGGGATTTCAAGGGCAATCAACGGACCTACAAGAACTTAGAACTCGTTATAGTAACCACTCAAATCTTAACAATGCAAGAATTTTCTCACATAATAATAATAATAATAACAATAATAATAATACTAATTTTAACCAAGCAAGCACTTCCTCGCATTATAATAATTTCAACAATGGAAGAACTTTTTCAAAGAATAATAATACTAATTTTAACTAAGCGAGAACTTTCTTGCATAACCATAATTTCAACAATAGAAAAACTTTTTCAAACAAACCACAGAAAACTAACCACACCGAAATAGGAAATAATGCAAGGAATAGGTAAAATCAACCAGAAATCACTGCAGACACGTTGCATACCATATAATAATTCTTGTTTAGATTAAACCTTCACTCCCGTATATCAAGCATATATTGGACAATGGGGAAATAATAAAATTTTTAATAGATACGAGATCGAACAAAAATTACGTACATCCTAGATTTATAAGAAACGCCATACCAGACAAAAACAATTTTCAAGCCAACTCTATTGGTGGCGATGTGATAATAACATACCACATGGAAGTCAATCTCTTTAAAAATGAAATAACCAATTTGAAATTCTATTTACTACCAAATTTGACGTCATTCGAAGGAATCATTAATAAATGACAGACTTAAACAATTGTGGTAATTAAGTGGTAATGACACACTTAAACAATTGAATGCAGTTATCCATACAAAAGAGGGCTATTTAAAATTAGCTAATAAGGTGAGAATTTCAATCAAACAACACATTTCTAACTTTATAAATAATATTGAACTAAGGACTACACAGGATCAGACGCGGTAATAAAGAATATGGATAAAGCAGAAATTCAAGAAGGAAACTTTCTAATCCACATAACCAATTTTGGAATCCTACAATATTCGGTAAGGGAGATTGACTATTTACTATCAGAAGACGATGCTAAATTACATCCACTTTACTCATACCTAGAACACGAGACTACGCAAATACAAGAGTATCTAGACGAATTCAATAAACACCATAAACCAAGAAGTATAATAATGCTATTGGAACTGATTGAAAATGGTAAGCAAGTAACTCTGATAGTTCTTATTGTATTTCTTGTCTGATGATTTGTGGCTGTAAAATAGCTGGAAATACTTTGACTGTTGAAATTTCTTTTGATAAGTAGGCTGTGTCATTTATCATTATAGTGGTATTTTAGAATATTATTAGTTATGTCCCCTTGATATTTTTACGTTCATCGTCGGCTGTTACTTGGAACTACTACAAGAAATTTATCTGACTCATGGCGCAGTGGTTAAGTCGCCAAACTTTTCAATCTAAGGATTTTGGGTTCAAACCATAAATAAAATAAAAAAAATGTAGTCATATATAAAAAATATGTAACACTTTTATATCGTAATAATGTATATCGTATAATTAATAGTAGTAATAATAACAATAATAATAATAATAATAATAATAATAGTAATAGTAATAATAACAATAATTATAATAATAACAATAGTAATAATAATAGCTGCTACAGTGGGGCTATCTTTGGTTATATCATGCAAGTAAGGTGTTATATACTGCTGTACATTGTAAACGGATGGCGCTTACACTGTAGTAAAATAATAACAATAATAACAATAATAATAATAATAATAATAATAATAGTAATAATAACAATAATTTATAATAATAATAATAATAGTAATAATAATAATAATAGTAATAATAATAATAATAGTAATAATAATAATAATAGTAATAATAATAATAATAGTAATAATAATAATAATAGTAATAATAATAATAATAGTAATAATAATAATAATAGTAATAATAATAATAATAGTAATAATAATAATAATAGTAATAATAATAATAGCTACTACAGTGGTCTTTGGTTATATTTTGCAAGTAAGGTGTTATATACTGCTCCATGTTGTAATCCACTGATGGCGCTGACTCTGTAGTAAAATAATAATAATATTAATAAGAATACTAATACCAATAATAGTAACCGCTACAGTGACAAAGGGGATTGCCTTCAATAATTACCTCATGTACTACTATATACTACTACTACATGTTGTAACTGTTGTGACGGCTTTAGTCACTGTTAGCAAAATAGTAATAATAATAGGCGGATTCATTGTTTCCTTACAGTTCCACTCCCAATTCAATGTTTCCGTATCCATTTGCTATCCTTTCCTATCCCTATTCCCTAGCCAATATAATGCGTTCACAGGTAAGGGTTTCATCCCATTAAAATTGGCTAAAGGGGGAGCTGGGTTTAGTCATTAAGAATCTGACACTATCAAGGGGAAAATTCTTGGTGTCTTTGGAAGATTCCCACTTCCCTTATGAAAAAAAAAACATAAATAATACAAAAGAAATTAAATTGTTAAAAAAACGAGGGAGAGTGCAGTAGAGTAGACTGTGTCAACTCTGGGATACCCGTATGAATGTAATATATCCTGTTTCTATAAAACTTGATCATCTTTTAAAAACATTCAGAGTTTTAGTACCGAATTACAGAGATATATTTATGTAAATTGTGGAGTTGTATGATAGCTACCCGAATCCATTGCGCCTAGCTTCATTAAGTTCCAAGAAATGCAAAAAGTCTGAACCGGCTGCTTTAGACCATTCAAATTTTACAAAAGTTTTTGGCATGCAACTCGACACTTTTTCACTAAATTTCAGATAGCTAGCTTCAATAGACACTGAGTTATTTTCATTTAAAAAGAGAAGTTGTATGGCAACTATCCGAACCTGTCATATCATCAAAACAAAATTTTACAGTAGTTGTTGATATAAAACTCGATCATCATTTACAAAATTTCAGATTCCTAGATTGAATAGACACTGGGTTATTTCCATTTAAAGAAAGAAGTTGTATGGCAGCTACTCGAACCCGGCGGCCGAAAATGCTGGAGTTAAATAGCAAAACTAACAATTTTGTAAAAGTGACGTAAAAAAAATTTCAGCCTCCTAACTCCTTTATTTTTTCAGTTATCGTGCGGACGGACACTGAGCTATTTTCATTTAAAAAGAGAAGTTGTATGGCAGCAACCCGAACCCGTCGAACCACTACAACCAAATTTTGCAGAAGTTGTTGCCATAAAACTTGATCATCATTCGCAAAATTGCAGATACCTAGATTGAACAGACACTGGGTTATTTCCATTTAAAGAAAGACGTTGTATGGCAGCTACTCGAACCCGGCGGCCGAAAATGCTGGTGTTAAATAGCAAAACTAACAATTTTACAAAAGTAACGTAAAAAAATTTTCAGCCTCCTAGCTCCTCTATTTTTTGAGTTATAGTGCGGACGGACACTGAGTTCTTTCATTTAAAAAGAGATTTTGTATGGCAGCTACCCGAACCCGTCACACCACCACAACCAAATTTTGCAGAAGTTGTTGCCATAAAACTTGATCATCATTCGCAAAATTTCAGATACCTAGATTGAACAGACACTGGATTATTTCTATTTAAAGAAAGACGTTGTATGGCAGCTACCCGAACCCGGGGACAGAAAATGCTGGAGTGAAATAGCAAAACTAACAATTTTGTAAAAGTGACGTAAAAAAATTTCAGCCTCCTAACTCCTTTATTTTTTGAGTTATCGTGCGGACGGACACTGAGTTATTTTCATTTAAAAAGAGAAGTTGTATGGCAGCTACCCGAATCCGTCGCACCACCACAACCAAATTTTGCAGAAGTTGTTGCCATAAAACTTGATCATCATTCGCAAAATTGCAGATACCTAGATTGAACAGACACTGGGTTATTTCCATTTAAAGAAAGACGTTGTATGGCAGCTACTCGAACCCGGCGGCCGAAAATGCTGGAGTTAAATAGCAAAACTAACAATTTTACAAAAGTAACGTAAAAAAATTTTCAGCCTCCTAGCTCCTCTATTTTTTGAGTTATAGTGCGGACGGACACTGAGTTCTTTCATTTAAAAAGAGATTTTGTATGGCAGCTACCCGAACCCGTCACACCACCACAACCAAATTTTGCAGAAGTTGTTGCCATAAAACTTGATCATCATTCGCAAAATTTCAGATACCTAGATTGAACAGACACTGGGTTATTTCTATTTAAAGAAAGACGTCGTATGGCAGCTACCCGAACCCGGGGACAGAAAATGCTGGAGTTAAATAGGAAAACTAACAATTTTACAAAAGTGACGTAAAAAAATTTTCAGCCCCCTAGCTCCTCTATTTTTTGAGTTATCGTGCGGACGGACACTGAGTTCTTTTCATTTAAAAAGAGATTTTGTATGGCAGCTATCCGAACCCGTCGCACCAGCACAACCAAATTTTGTAGAAGTTGTTGCCATAAAACTTGATCATCATTTGCAAGATTTCAGACGCCTAGCTTTATTAACTTCCAAGAGGTGCAAGAAGCCTGAACCGGCTGCTCTAGACCAACCAAATTTTACAAAAGTTGTTGGCATATAAATCGACACTTCTTTACTAAATTTCAGATTCCTAGCTTCAATAAACACTGAGTTATTCTCATTTAACCGGATAAGTTGTATGGCAGCTACCCGAACTCGCCGCACCACCACAACCAAATTTTACAAAAGTTGTTGGCATAAAACTTGATCATCATTGGCAAAATTTCAGAAACCTAGCTTGAATAGATACTGAGTTATTTCTATATAAAGATAGAAGTTGTATGGCAGCTACTGGAACCCGCCGATCGAAAATGTTGGATTTAAATAGCAAAACTAACAATTTTGCAAAAGTGACGTAAAAAAAATTTCAGCCCCCTAGCTCCTTTATTTTTTGAGTTATCGTGCGGACGGACGGACGGACGGACGGACGTACATGGCTTAATCGACTCAGAATTCGATTCTGAGCCCATCCATACCTTTAACACTATATCTAGCTCGACTCCTTTAAGGTGTCACAAACGTAATGGCAAATTTATTATACCCTTGAACATAGTTCATACGGGTATAAAGAGCGTTTACCGACCAGACACTAAGCATCATTGGTATAGGACCAATCATATTAATAATCTGCTTGCTTCTAGTAACAAGAGTTATTTGCATAAAGTCAAAAAACAGAGCAAAATCTTAATCAACAACAAACCAAAAATAGTAGAACAAACCAATCAAAACATCGCAAAACAAATACCAGAACAAATAGCAACAACAGAAGAAATATCCATCCAACAACATTTCAAGGTACGCCAACCAAAATAGATTTAGATCAGACAACACTACAAACCATACCAACAACAACAGAGGAAACAGAAAATATAAAACAAACAACACCCCGAACTGAGGCAGCAAAAATAAATTCGGATCAAACAGCACTTCAAATCCCGTCACCAGCAAAGATAACCAGGAACAAAAGACTCATCACAACAAAAAAAATCAACACAACACAATTTTATACCGAAGTCAAATGAGGACATTTGATTTAAAAGGGGAAGTTAACAATAAATCTTATTAACCTAACTATGTATAAGAAAAACTATCCTAATTATTATATTGTAACAATAAATCTTATTAACCTATTTATAAGAAAAGCTATCATAATTATTATATTGTAACATTTGTGACTATTCTATAATACCCAACCTAAACTTGAATTTTTAAATAACTTAAGACTAATATTATTTTGGATATTATTTAATAATTTTAAGCACTAGTAAGCACTTTTATAATTAAAATAAAATTCTATATGAATTATTATGCTATTAAAATATTTTGATTACGCAAACAAATTAATGAACTTTAATGCAATTATAAAAAACAAAAACAAAAGAAATGAAAACAAAATTGTTAAAATTTAACAATAACAACAATGCTATGTTAAAAAAAAATAAAATAAAAAATTGGTTTAAGGTAACAAAATCAGAATATTATGACTAATTGTAAAAAGTATTAAAGTAAAAATTGAGCTAAGAAACAATAAACAAAAGAATATTGTGACTAATTACGGAAAAAAAGAAAGTAAGGGTTTTTACGTTGTAATAAAAAAATTCAATGATAAAATAAAAATGAACCATATGTTATGTGTAAAAAATTCAATGTCAAAATAATATGGCAAAAAACAACCATATATTAAATGAAAAAAGGCTGTTTTAGGGCACTACCGTTTAAGTAGGAAATCGTAATATTAAGTAATAAAAAAAAAAAAAAGTTGGAAATTGTAATGCTTTTAATGTAAATAATAAAATATGGAAATTGTGAATTTAGCAAGAAAAACTAAAATGTAAAAGAACCTTAAATATGTTCACAAAATTTCTAGATACAAATAGAACCAAAAAAATATTGTAAGACACTTATTGAAAGAATTAAGAAATTGTAATTAAAACCAAGAGATTATACTCTTGAAGATAATTGAAAAAAAGATCCTGATCCTAAACTAACTTATATATTTTTCTTTTTCAAAAACATTTAGTATTTAATTGTTAATTTTATTTTATTTTCTTCTTGTCAAAATAAATTCTAAAATATATCTACATATGTATATATTATGTATATACAACACAAATCTTTAATTTTTGCACTGGTTTTTTTTTCTAAGTTAGAAATACAATGTATTAATCTTTAAATTTTATTATTTTGTTTGTTTTTTATATTTCAGATAAAAGTTTCTCGATTCGTTCAATTCAATCTTCTGATTGAATTCCGTTTCCGACTGCGCCAATTATGTTTTAATTAAAAAAAGTAAAACATTTGGTTTTTAGTTTGGTCTTCAGACTGAGTTTTATTTTACAAAATTATACTTATATATACTTAAATTAATATGTTTGAATTAACTTAATGCTAAGATCATCAAACATAATGTTTTTAAAATTTATTAATAAAATCAATTAACCAGAAATGCTAATTGCCTTTCCTGTTATTATAAAAATATAAAAATACTTAAAAAAAAAGTTGAATGAGCTACTATATATTATAATATAATGTTGCATGGCACCAACACAATGCCATGCAACATTATATTAAGTTGTGACAACGTGATGTATCATCCTACATTATGTCAACACATATGTCATGCTACATTTTGTCAACATAATATTATGTAACTCCTCCCCTCTTAAGTTTGAGACTCTCCTGAGTCTTTAAAATTATGGTTATTTACATGAAAATTATTATAATTTAAAAATTGTAACATGAATATAAAAATATATACTTAATTCTAAGTTAGTATAAACATTTTTTTTCTAAATTTTATTTAAATTTTTTTTCTCTTTTTCATAAAATTTTTCTTAAGTTTTAAGTTTCAATTAAAAAAAATTTTATTGAACTTAAAATAATTAGGTAATATGATAATTAGCGATAAAAATAATTTTTAAATGGTGTTGTTTGTTGAATAAAAATAATTTTGAATGAAAAAAAATATTTTTTTTCTTTTTGTTAGTAAGTAACTTAATATCTACATTACATTGGCTTAAAAAAATTTTTTTTTCCTTTAATGAAAATCAACATTCTTAAGAAATTTGTTTTTCTTGTTAATATATAGGTCAGTTCTTTTTTTATAACTGATTTTATTTATTTTAATGCAATTCAAAAAAAAATTTTTTTTTGTTAATTAATGGTTTTCTACATAATATTTCTGCCTTATGAGATCGAATGAGATTGGGTAATTTTTAGGGTCATTGTCATTGTCATTTGTTGATGTAGATATGTTATTTTTTGTTTTAGAGTTTGTGTCTAATTGATTATCAACTAATGACGTGACTCTTCCCGTTTCTGTTTTAAGATTCCTTTGAACCATTGATATTTTATTTTTAAAGTTTTAATAATTTTTAAAATAACAATAAAAGGAAAGTAGAGATATTTTATATGCTTTTATATTAACTCGTCGCTGTCGGTT
This sequence comes from Poecilobothrus nobilitatus, assembly GCA_947095535.1. Lineage (NCBI taxonomy): Eukaryota > Metazoa > Arthropoda > Insecta > Diptera > Dolichopodidae > Poecilobothrus > Poecilobothrus nobilitatus. Next base: position 233,517,297 of record OX352772.1, read on the forward strand.
TATTTATTTATTTATTTATTTATTTATTTGTCGTTCTGTCACGCTTTTTATTATCTTCGTAATCTGTTAACAACATTTGTAAGTGTAGTATGGTGCAGAGGATATTGTAGAGGTTTCAAAAGTGGGGATCATGTTGTTCGAATCCAGTTCACATGCAACATTTTTTTTTTTTTTAACTATCTATTCATCAACATTTTTTGAATAAAATATGTATACATTTTTGTATATCTATAATATAATACACAAGATGTTGGCGAGACCTTGCCAACATGTAAAAAAATATATTTTATATCTATAATAAAACATTCACACTGAATGTAAACTAAACTGGCAATGATGATATTTTTGTATAGTTATTTAATAATTTAAAATTTTATTACCAGAGACACAAATTTTTGACTCAAAGTATTATCAAGAGACACAAACCGTTCATTAAATATATAAATAAATTTAGTAAATATTATTAGTTACCAAATTTTCCGCTAGAAGTATTATCAGAGACACAAACCCTTCATTAAAAGTGAGTACAGTCAAAAAAGGTGAAGTACATACATAAAAAACACATTTTCAATAAAAATAAATTCAGCAAATTTTTAATTTTTAAATTTCACCGCCACATCCATTATGAACTGGTCGCAGCGGTAAATTAAAAATAAATTATTAATCTTCTGTTGGCGTTTTCAATCTTTGTTTTAGAAAAAAAAAATAAAAATAAGTACTCTTAATAAAATTAAAACGCCTGAAAGTGAAAAAGTGAGAGTGAGCAAAGTTTATAGTAAACCTCATATTTATAAGAAAAAAATAATAAGCCGATTTTATTCTTGATTTTGTTTTCATTAGTATAAAAGCTGGTAAAAGCTTCGTACGTACTTTAAAATAGTTTTGTTTATTTAGGTTGAAATTTAGATTTTTAAGCTAAATTTTCGGTAGAACTGGTATAACATAAAATATTCGAAATTTTTTTATTAATGTAAAATTCGGCTGACTTAAATAATTATATTTCATAATAAAAGTAAGAAACTTACTAAATATTATAGAAACAGATATTTTTCTTAAAAAAAAAAGAAAAAAATAACATAGAAAATATCATTTTAGAAGCCTTCTCTCACAAAAGATTCATAATTTTGTACTAGACCATTAATAATATTGTTAGCCATGGAAAAAAATAAGATTTATTAATCAGATCAGATTATAATACCTGAAATTAATGATTGAATTTCTGATAATGTACACAATATAATGATAAGACCTTGCCAACATGTAAAAAAAAAAATATTTTATTTCTATAATAAACCACTCACACTGAATGTAAACTAAACTGGCAATGATGATATTTCTATATATTTATTTAATAATTTAAAATTTTATTATCAGAGACATAAATCTTCGACTAAAAGCCTTATCAGAGACACAAATGTTTACTTTTTAAAAAGTACTTTCGACACAAAATTTAAAGCAAATTTTTAATTTTTAAATTTGACCGCCACATCCATTATGAACTGGTCGCAGCGGTAAATTAAAAATAAATTATTATTCTTCTGTTGGCAGTTTTCAAATGACTCTTTGTTTTGAAAAAAATAAAAATACTCTTAATAAAATTAAAAGACCTGAAAGTGAAAAGAGCAAAGTTTATAGTAAGCCTTATATTTATAAGAAAAAAATAATAGGCCGATTTAATTCTTGATTTTGTTTTCACTATTATAAAAGCTGGTAAAAGCTTCGCAACAGACTTTATAGTAGTTTTGTTTATTTAGGTTAGAATTTTGATTTTTTAAGCTGAATTTTTGATATAACATAAAATATTTGAATTTTTTTTATTAATATAAAATTCGGCAGACTTAGCTAATTATATTTCATAACAGAAATCAGAAACTTACTAAATATTATAGAAATTGATAATCTTAAAAAAAAAAGAAAAAATAACATAGAAAATATCATTTTAGAAGCCTTCTCTCACAATAGATTCATAATTTTGTACTAATTTATTATTAGACCATTAAATTAAAAAGCTGTCAAAAACGACCGTCACAAAAAAAAAGACCCCGAAAATTTATGAAATTACATTATCAGAGACATGAATCTTTTATTAAATATACCAAAGACCTCTTCCAAAGTACATTTAAATAAAATAAATTCAGCAAATTTTTTTCAAGCAAAAAAAAAAATAAACGCAAAAGACTTGAAAGTAGTTTTGGTAATTGAAGTAATTTAGCGGCGAAAACAACTGTTTTTCATCGACATAAAATTTTTTTTTTTAAAACTAAAGAAAAATAGAGAGTAAAATTTTAACAAATATTAAAATTATTTCGATTATTGGGAGTGTTTTAAATGTAACAAAAAATAAATGTCGTAGCGGTTGGTGTTGGTTGGTTTTTCGCCGGTTTTTATTGTGCACTTTATACATGTGTTTCAAACAATTTTTGAGATATCGGCACGAACTTTTACCCTGAATGTGTTTTTAGCTTGGACCATTTTTTCTCAATAATTAAAAAACTGTCAAAAATTATCGCCACGAAAAAACGGCGAGAATAAATTAATAAACTGTACCTAACATTTTTAATTTTATGTGTTTAGATTTGTTTTATGTTTTTTTTCTATTACAAGTAAGTAAGTGATTTCAACGTTTTTTTTAATGGTGCTGATGTAAAAAAAGAAATTTTTAGGTAGTTTATTAAGGGAGTCAGTATGATAACGTAAATGTTTTTGAATCTATAGAATTTGTGCAATTGCACAGGGGATTTTCTAGTATCAATTTAAAATTTACATTTTTATCTCTTATTCATGCATACAAACATACACATTATATTTTTGATCTTTCCTGGTGTTTTGTATTAGCATAATTAGCAAAACACAATCCATACATACAATATCTTTATGTATGTTGCTAAGTTATTTTGTTTACAACATTTGTTTAGTTTTTAAATCAAAATATTTGCTGTCAACATTCTTTAATGCATATTGAATTAATGCATATATGATGCAGAGGAAATGTACAGGTCTTGAAAGTGAGTGTTAATGTGTGGACTGTGGTTCGAATCCAATTCGTATATGTATAATTTTTTTTTTTTTTAACTCTATTCATCAATATTTTTTAAATAAAATTTTATGTATAATAGATTCAAAACTTAATTTTTCTTCTTATTCATAATTCATGCATACAATACACATGTATTTGATCCTTCCTGCTATAATAATTTAGTTCAATCAATCTTGATGTGCACATGGGTTTTGTATTAGGATTTAGCAAAACACAAAATATATAGGTACAATATTTTTATGTTGCTAAATTATTTTGTTTTAAAACATTTGTTTAGAATTTCAATCAGAATATTTGTTGTCAACATTCTTTATTGCATATTGAATATGTATGGCGTTAAAAATTAATGTTTTATGTGTTTTATTTAGGAACATTTATTATGTATATTGTGTATATAGATATACAAATAAAATTTTATTCAAAATAATTCCAATTGCCAAATTCAAACTACATACATACATAATATTATTTTTGTACATAGAAAAGAATATAAAAAGTAAAGGTCATTACAAAATTATGCTTTTGCGCATTACGCATTATGATTTACAAACAAAATTTTGTCAACACAAAAAATTAAAACTACGTACATATGTAAATATGTACGAACGTATGTACATAATATTTATTTATTTATTTATATTCAGGTACCGTGGTACATAAATGTGCCAGGTAGCTATAACCCTTGTTTCCTGGTAGGAATGTGGGGTGTACGTGATATAATGATATATAAAGTATTTACATATTGGGATATAGGAATATTTTTTTTTTTTATTTTATAATTATTGTACCCAGCCGGGAATCGAACCCGATACCTCTCATTCCCTTATGAATGAGAAGCGGTGCGTCAACCACTGCACCAATGGCTGGATACACATAAGATTATGTTAAACTAATTTCCTAAATTATTTTGTTCCGCTCCATTTGTTTATAATTTAAATCAAGATATTTGTCAACATTTTTTACTGCATGATCTTATTAAGCGTTTAGGTAGGTAGGTGTTCAAGGTTAGATGTTTGTTTGGATATACGATGTACTATTAATAGTATACTACAGAAATATACAGTAAAGTACATTTATGTATATCATTTTCATTCGAGTTATGTTGTTGGATTGTAATATTTATATAATCACAGTATTTTGGTACATATTTTACCCTTCGAGGTACTTTCTTTATTTATGAATTACATACTGGAATAACAAATTTTTACTCTTGCTGTAATGGAATCGATTTAACATCTCTTAATTTATTTAAACATTTGGTATAAAATTATAAAACGTATTTTATATCAGAAACAATAATTAATATATGTATGAATAAAAAATATCCCATATTTTTAAATTCAAATTATGTGTTTCATTTAAAACTAAAAAGTATAAAATAAAATAATATGTAAAAAAAATATTTTTTAAAATATGCTTTTATCGAAACCAAATTCGCCCCCTAAAAAGTAGAAAATAAAATTGATTGCAAAACTTTAGCTTTTTTGACTGTTATAATATAAAAGTGAATTGCTAGTGCAAGCATTTTGGACTGTTATAATATAAAAGTAAATTGCTGGAATAAAAAAGAAACACGAACCTCAAATTTCCTAGATTTTTATTTAACCTTATTCCAGCAATTTTCTTTTATATTATAACAGTCCAAAATGCTTGCACTAGCAATTCACTTTTATATTATAACAGTCAAAAAAGCTAAAGTTTTGCAATCAATTTTATTTTCTACTTTTTAGGGGGCGAATTTGGTTTCGATAAAAGCATATTTTAAAAAATATTTTTTTTACATATTATTTTTTTATTATTACGGCTACGAATACAGATATTGAAATTTTCCAGTTATAGCTAGCAGTTTTATAAAATTTTAGTTCCTTTATTTTTTTAATATTTTTTTCCTGGTTACTTATAATTTTCTCAAAATAAATATTATTGTTAATTGTGAAGTTAAAATTTTAATTTTGTGGTATTACATACTTATAAATAAATCGTTTAATGTTACTTCTATAAATATTGTTTTCTATTTGAACTGAACAATTATAATAAGTTAGAAAATAATTACCTTGTAATATAATTTCTCTTTCGTCGCAAGTTTCGTTTTTTATATTTTTTAAAATTACAATATTATCGTCTAATTCTATGTATTCTTCTTCTCTGTTTACTTTAATTAAATTACAATTTTTCCTAATTATACAATTTTTGTTAAGTTTTATTTCTTTGAGAGATTTATTATCTTCTGTTAAATTTACTATTCTGCACAAACAATGGCAACATACAATAGTATAATAATTATTAATTCTTATTAATTTCTTTTTATATAACATAAAATTACAAAACCGGTTATTAACTTTTCTTCTATTTCTTGACACTGCATTGATAGCATGTATATAATTTGTAAATAATATTTAAAATTTTAATCTTTTTTAATCAGCATATATATTGTATATTTTTTTTAATATTGGAATTAATTAAAATTTAAAACTTAAAAGGTTATGGGCCCAGGCGCTAAAATTTTTTTTTTTTTTAATTAAGTACAATATATAAAATAAAAATTATTTTTATTGGAATTTTGGACACACGGAAAGATAATGAATTCTTTTGGAACAACGCGTTTGAAGCTATTATCTAAGGATAATTATGACACATGGGCTCTGCAAATGAGAGCAATTTTAATCAAGAATGGTGCCTGGAAATATGTTGATGGTACGAATAAAAAACCAGGAAATGAAAAAGGTGAAAATTCAGAAGAACTAGATACATGGGAAGAAACCGATGAAAATATTTATTTATGGCTGATTTAATTCTATCAATTACACCGTCTGAATTAAATCAAATTAAGAACTGTAAGACAGCTAATGAAATTTTGGACAAATTAAAATACATATACCAATCAAAAGGACCAATAAGGAAAGCCACTTTGATGGAAGTACTGACATCACGTAAAATGGATGAAAACGACGATATCAGTCATCACTTAAGAACATTTTTTGACGTGGTTGATAAATTAGAAGACATGGATGTAGATATAAATAAAGATTTATTATGTGTTATGCCACTAAATTCGCTTCCATCAAGTTACGATAATTTCAAGTGCTCTATAAAAGCACGAGATGAACTACCATCACCAGAAATATTACGTATAAAGATTTCAGAAGAAAGCACATCACGCTCTACAAATAAAATACTAAATGCACTTGCTATAACTAACAAAAAACCAAGTGGAAAATATTATAATAACAAGGGTAATAATCATAATAACAATAATTTTAGTAAAACAATTAAGTGCTATCGATGTCATAAAATTGGCCACATCGCATCAGAATGCAAGGAAAAATTTCAGAAGGTAAATAATTTTAAATTCGATAATAAAAACTATAATATGTTTAGCTGTGCTGAGAATTCTATTCAATCAATCGATTTAAATACAAATTTTGATAGTTGGTGCTTGGATAGTGCACTGCACATCTCTGTAAGGACAAGAATAAGTTCAGACATATTTCGGAATTGGATTGCAAAAATTCGAAAATGGCGAATGGAGATTTAGTATGTGTAGCTGGCGATGGCAATGTACAAGTCAAAGTTAAATCAAAAAATAATGATGTAAATTTAAATTTAAATAAAGTGTTATTTGTATCAAGTTTAAAAACTAATCTTCTGTCAATCGCTAAAATTATTGATAAAAATTTTGAGATTTTATTTAGAAAAAATAATGCTTTAATTTTAGATAGTGAAGGTGAAATTATTCATGAGGCTAAAAGGTCTGGTGATTTATATTTCGTTAACGAAAATCGGCATATAATAGAAGCGAATACAATCGAAAATAATACTGAAGAATACTCTTGTAAATTGGATAAATTAAAATCTTGGCATAGGCGCCTTGGTCACTTAAATGTTCGTGATATGTACAACTTATGTTACAATAATAAAGATATTAATTTGAATATCAAAAAACCAATGAATTTGCTCAAAATGCTCAGATAGAAAAACTAGTGTTTTGGAAATAATTTATAGTGATGTATGTGGACCAATGCGTGTTGAATCTTTAGGTAAATCAAATTCTTCGTCACTTTTATCGATGATTGCACCAAGTGGTGTGAGGTTTATTTTATGAATAAGAAATCAGATGTTCTAAACAAATTTAAAGAATTTACTTCTATGATCACCAGAATCATAGATCTTTCTATCACGGGTAAAAGGATTCAGTATTTCCAAAGTGATAATGGTACTGAATATGTCAACTTTGAATTTGATAACTTTTTGAAGCAGAAAGGAATTCGTAGAAGGCTTAGTGTTGCATATTGTGCGGGACAAAACAGAACTGCTGAACGAAAAAATAGAACACTGATGGAAATGGCGAGGTGTTTACTAATCCAATCAAATTTAACATCACAATTTTGGGCCGAAGCAGTATTAACATCTAATTATATAAGAATTCGTTGTCCATCAGCAAGCTTAAAAGGTGACATACCCTATAAATGTCTATTTAATAAACCACCAAAGTTATCATACCTTCGTGAGTTTGGCTGCGAGGGCTATTACTTACAAAAGGGTCCTGGCTTAGGAAACTAGATCGCCGTGGTGAAAAATGTATATTAGTTGGCTATTCTGAGGAAACAAAGGGTTACCGTATTTACGTACCAAATAAAAGAATAGTTACAATTGTACGAGATGTAAAATTTTTAAAATTTTCTAATCCAGTTACTAAAAATTTTATAGAATTTGCTCCGAAACAAAACAGAAACGCATTTGGTAGTTATCCACTCATTAATCAAAAAGAAAATAACGAAAATTTAAACTCAGATTCCAACAAACAGGAAAATGAATATGAAACAGCTGATTTTTCTGAATGTGTTAACTTCGTAAATTTGTTGAAAAAGGTAATGATAATGATAATTATAATGGAAATGCTAGTGAAACCAATGTTGATGTTAAACTAATAATGATATAAATTTACTTGATAATGTTAATAACGTTGAACACTTTTATGCTACCCAAATATAGTATAATGACACTTTGGATAATCTCAATTGGCACAAAGCTATAGCAAATGAACTAAAATGTATTATAGAACAAGATACTTGGAAAATAGTAGACAAGGCCAAAGCGTTAAATGTAATTAGGAGTCGTTTCATACTTACCCATAAATATGATTCAAATGGCAATGTAATTAAAAATAACGCAAGACTTGTTGCAAAAGGTTTCACTCAACGACCAGGAATTGATTTTTTTAGCACATTTTCGCCTGTAGCTCGGTATAGCTCAATTCGTTTACTTGTCGTATTAGCTTGTCGATATTCTATGAACATACAACAACTGGATATTAAAAACGCTTATCTCAAGAGTAAGTTGGAAGAAGAAGTTTATATGGAACCACCACATTTTATACAAAAGGGTTTAAGATATCTGATGAAAAATGAACCCCCTGATAGTAAAATTTTTATGGAAGCTAAAAATATGGATAATGAAATAAAACAGATCGATAAAGTTTTTCATTTACAACGTGCCCTACATGGGTTGAAACAATATGGTAAATCATGGCATAAACACTTAACTGAAAAGATATTAAAATTCGGAGCCAAATCATCACAGTTTGATAATTGTTTATATTTTTTTAAAAAAAATGAAAATATGTTAATGATTTTGGTATATGTAGATGATATTTTAGTTGCATCGAAAAATAAAGAACTGGTAAGTAGTTTTATTCAATACATTAAAGGAACGTTTGAAACTAGGGAGCTTGGCAGACTAAATTACTGTTTGGGAATTCAGTTTACTTATGAAAAAGGAAGAATCTTAATGAATCAATCAAATTACATCAAATCTTAAAAAAATATGGTATGTTAGAATGTAACCCATGCTTAACTCTTATGATTTCAGGACTAAAACTAGAAAGATGTACTGCTGATAGTCATCCATATCGTGAACTAATTGGCTCTTTGATGTATCTGGCAATTAATACCAGACCAGACATACTATTTAGTGTTAGCATGTTAAGTCAATTCAATGAATACTATGGAAACGAATATTGGCTGGCTGCTAAACGGATTCTTCGTCACCTAAAAGGTACAATTAATAATGGTCTTCTTTTTAGCAAAGAAAACAGACGGTTTAATTGAATATTGTGATGCTGATTGGGGCAACTGTAATTTGGATCGAAGGTGGTATACAGGTTTTGTTTTTACTTTTGGAGGAATTGCAATAAGTTGATTTTCTAAAAAGCAAACATCTGTGTCCATGTCTTCTATAGAAGCTGAATATATAAGCTTTTCAGAATTTGTAAAAGAGAACTTATATCTTAAAGTATTTTTTGAAGAATTTGATTTACAATTTTTAACCAATGGTGTTTTATATAATGACAACCAAGGTGCACAAAAATTGGCAACTAATCCTATTTTTCATTCAAGATCAAAACACATTCATATAAAATTCCACTTTATTCGTAAATACATTGAAGACGGCATTATCAACCTTAAGTTCATATCAACCAAAGGAATGGTTGCAGATTTTCTAACAAAAGCTCTTCCAGCATCAAGACATAAGTTACTCATTAATAATGTCGGAGTTGGAGAATATATATGTTGAGTGGGGTAGTTAAGTACAACTGGTCATCCTATTCTGCACAAACAATGGCAACATACAATAGTATAACAATTATTAATTCTTATTAATTTCTTTTTATATAACATAAAATTACAAAACCGGTTATTCACTTTTCTTCTATTTCTTGACATTGCATTGATAACATGTATATAATTTGTAAATAATATTTAAAATTTTAATCTTTTTTAATCAGCATATTTATTGTATATTTTTAATATTGGAATAAATTAAAATTTAAAACTTAAAATATATATATATTTTGTTTTTATTAATATGTATAAGTTTTGTTTTTATTTTTAATTATATACTTTATTTCTTGATCTATTTCATATTAGGAATCGGAATAAGAAGCTATTTTTTTATCAAAAATTGAGCTGTTAGTAGGGATTTTAATGGCAAAAATAATAGTATGGTTACCCCTAATCTAATATTCATTAATTTTTTAAAGTCGATATCGTAACTAATAATTTCATCATTACTTAAAATATTTTTGGATGAAGAATATTTATTCTTGCTGATGCAATGTTTTCTTGAATATGTTCAACTTGTTCTTTAACGAAATCTATTTTAAGTATAAGATTAAAAAATAAAGAGTTCTCAATAATCTCGTTTTCTCTTTTTTGAATATTATTTAATTTATCTACAATTTGTTTATGTTCTGATTCTAGAGATAATTTGATAGTTTCTAATGTTTTATTGAAGTTGTTATTAATTTTAATTTATTTGTTAGATTTTTATATTAAGTTATGATTATTTTCTTCGATAATTTTAAGGTGACTTTCAATACTTTGCCTATTTTCGACATTCATATTTCCGAATAACCATTTAGTTGCCGAGCCTACACAATTTATAAGTCCTCTTTTAGATATATGAGGAATTATTGTTTTTATTTTATTCCTAAGCTTTTCTAATGTTTTAAAATATTTTTTGCTTTCTAATTTTACAGAAGAAGCTCTTGTTTCTAAATTATCGACTAACTTTAAAATTTCAGAAGGGTACACAATATGAAGGATTATGTCGACCTTAATTTCGACACCATTTCAGATTTCAATTGTTCCACTATCATTGTTGGTGATGTTATTGGAAGTATCTAAAGAATTATTATCCAGGGTAGTATTGTTTTGATCTGAAAATTTTAATGGTCTTTCAATGTTGTTTTCATGAATATTTTGAAAAGGGTATTTTCGAAATTTTCGTTGCTCTTTATGTCTAAGGCTAGCATGGTTTTTTATAAATCCTAATTGTCTAATTTCTGTATAATTTTCCCTTGATTCATTTAATTTGAATTTTTTTTTGTTTTTATGTTTTTAGCACATTTCCAAAAAAATTTTGAAAAAATGTGCTTATTAGTTTCACTCTGTCCGTCCGTCTGTTTACAAACTTCTACACCGTTAAAGATAGAGAAAAACAATTTTAACCATGGGTAGGACTCATAAAAAAAATAATTTTGTGGAACAACTTTTTCATGTAGCCCTATCAATTACGGAGCTACAGCCCCTCAAACTTTGAAAAAGCCTAATTTTTTTTAAATGCATATATGTTATGTTCTGCTTAAGTTTTTTTCAATCTAAAAACGTTATGCGACAGGTATGTTTTTTAACTTTGTAAACTAATATCAAAGTTATACAATTTTTTAAATTTAGTTTTTAAATTTACCGTGAAGTAAAAACCAAATTTTGCATGATTTTTCTACTTTCATAATTCCAGCACGCTTTTAGATATAGGCTTGAAATTTTGAAGCAAGAAAGAACTTTTAGAATTAGTATAAGTTTGCTCAGAAATTTTTTTTGGGCTATTTATGAGCTATGAGGGCTCAAAAATTGGAAATTCGCTATTTTTAAACTTAGGAAGCTGTACGCATTTTACTTCCGAAAGATATAAAAATTAAAGCTACAATAAGATATTTTAACGGGTGTTAAAGGTTTATTTTAGTTATATAGGGTTCCAGATTACAGCTCTTCAAAATTGCAAAAAATCCCCATTTTCAGATGTATATATCTCAGGCTCTGCACAATAGTTTTGCAATATAAAACCGCCAAAAGACCGAAAATTTTATTATCTACATAAAGCAATATCAAAATTATGCAATATTTTGTAATTTACTATGTAAACTCCGGCACACCTTTAGATAGGAACCTGAAATTTTGAGACAAGAAAGAACTTTCAGAATTAGTATAAGTTTCTTTACAAAATTTTTTTTCACCACCCCCTGTTTAAGAGCTATTAGGGCTGAAAAATTGAAAATATTTTTAGGCACCAGTAACTTAAGCACCTGTAAAAGCTTTTCTTCGGCAGGACATAAAAATTAAAGCTCCAGTAATATATTTTTACGTGTGTTAATGGTTTTTCTTAGGCATAAAGGGTTGCTGATTTACAGCCCCTCAAAATTCCAGAAAAGTCCTATTTTCACATATTTTCTTATTACAAAAAATTTCTTAAATTTTATTTTTTAAATTTTCAAATGTTTGTGCAAGTCACAATTCTAAACAGTTTGTATTGTGTTTTGGAAATGTGCGCTTTTAAAAACCGTTGGTTTACATTCTACCTTGTTTATTTTATTTTCAATAATTTTTTTGTCTATTTTGTTATTTTGTACTTCGAATGGAGTAGCTTTAATTGTCGAATGATAAGTACTATTCTAATATTGTAAGGCTTTAAGAATTTGATCTTTTCTTGGGATTTTGTTTTCAATATTCAATACTCTAATTTTTTCTGTTTATGTATTATTCAATCTTTCTATGCATTTCCTGTATGGCTGTTAGGCTTTACGAAATGAACTATTATTCGCTCATCTTTGCAAAACTGTTTTATATTTATACTGTTGAATTCATTATCACAAACAATTTTTTCATTTTTCCTTTTATTAAAATAAACTGTCGAAATTTGCTTATAAGGGTTTGATTATTTCTATCTTCCAGATAAAAATCTATAGCATGTTTGCAAAATTTGTCTATAAAAATAATGAAAGAGTGTTTAGAGTTTACATAGATATCGACGTGGATTATTTCGTTAATTTCCACTGGTGTTGCGGTAATTTCAATTTCTTTTTAATCGTGTTTCAATCCTGTTTTCCTGCAGTACAAGTTTCACAGTTATTCAATAGTTTGGGTAAAATATTGTATGCTTGATACTTTCGTAATTGGCTATTATACCAGCATGACCAGATTCTCTTATATGGAATAGAGATATTTGTTTTAAAGTTTCCTCTTCGTTCTCCATATCCTTGGCACGATAACTGCATTTGTCAAATTTTATTTTATTATTGTTAGGATACATTTCGATAATTTTTAATTGAAATTCATTATAAATATGAACTTAAGTTCTGAATATATTCCAGTTTTTCTAATGTTAATATATCTTCGGATTATATTACTTACATTGTTAATAATATCGTTTCTTTCTATGGAAATTCTTCTCTTATTGAAAATTATTTCTAGATCTCTTCCTTTTTGTTCTACGAAGATAATTTGAGTTTTAAAACGGTTAACAACCGTTTCTAAAATTGGTATATGTTGTACCAAATTTTCCTCTTGAGATGGAATGGTTGCTAAAGATTCATTACTATCAACATGAACCGAATTTGTACTTGTAGAGTTATTATCATTTTCAAATAAATTTATTTCGTTAGTATTAATATTGATTCTACTGAAAAAATCTGCTATTTTATTTTCTTTACCCTTAATGTATTCAATTTTGGCACCATATTCTAATAATTGAATTAACCACCTTTGTAGTCTTGAGGTAATATCTTTATCTTTGTTTTTAAGTTGTAGCCATTTTATAGGCTAGTGATCAGTAAGTAAATCAAATTCTCTACCGAACAGGTACGGTCAGGAAATATTTAATTCACCATACAATTGCTAAAAGCTCTTTTTCAATTGTACAATAATTATTTTCATGTTCGTTTAGTGTTCGGGATGCAAAGCTAATAGGATGTCCATCTTGAGATAGAGGAGCCCCCATTGCGAAATTACTTGCATCGGTAGCTAATTTGAATTTTTTATTAAAATTTGGGTACTTTAATATTGGGTGATCCGTAATAATGTCTCTTAATTTTTCAAAAGCATCAATGTAATTAGGATCTTTCGTTTTTTTTTTTTTTGTGTTTTTCTTTAAATATTTGACCATTGTGTAGGCAACTTTTGCATAATCCCTTATAAATTTTCTATAATACCCAGTGAATCCTAAAAACGATTTCATATGTTTTGGGGTATTAGGAAGTTTGAGATTTCTAATTATTTCTATTTTATTTGGATTAGGTTTTGTTCCTTGTGGAGTTAAAACATGTCCTAAATAATCGGTTTCTTTGCAAAGAAAACTGCATTTATCTACCTGTATTTTTAACCTTGCTTTTTCTAAGGTTTCAAAAATTTGAGTTATATTAGTAAAGTGCTCTTCCAAAGATGAGCTGAAAATCAGTATGTCATCTAGATAGACTACACAAATTTTATTAATAAACTCTCTTAGTACTGAGTTTATTAATCTTTGAAATGTGGCGGGAGCATTTTTCAATCCAAATGGAATTCTGGTATACTCCAAATGGCCAAAAGGAGTTGAAAAAGCTGTTTTTTTTCTCAAGCCTAACTTTGGTGGAAGCCTCTAGCTACGTCGAGAGTTGTAAAATATTGTGACCTTCCCAATTTGTCTAATATTGCTTCAATATTAGAAATTGGGAATTTGTCACTTGTAGTAATTTCATTCAATTTTCGGTAGTCTATCACAGTTCTCCATTTCTTTTCGTCTGAATTATCTCTCTTTTGCGGTACAATCCAAAGACCGCTACTGTAAGGAGAATTGCTTTCCGTGAGAATTCCCTGGTCTAACATTTCAATTATTTGACGTTCAATTTCTTGTTCATGGATTTTTGGATACCGATAAATCTTAGAATAGATTGGGCCATTTTTAGTTGTTAATACATCATGCTGAATTTCATGAGTACAAGATCAGATATCCCATCTTTAAAAAATAAATTTTTTAATTTTTTTAAAATTTTCAACAGTTTATTTTTTTGACCGTTGTTTACATATTGCTTAAATCTAATTTGGTTAAAAAATGTTCACTACTAGGTTCTAAGGTATTTATGTTAAAATTGTCAAATAGGATTTTGTTGTTTTCAATTTCTATGTATTTTTGGTCTAGATTAATTTAAGCTTTAAGAGCGACTAAGATGTTTTGTCCTACAATTGCATCATAGCTCCTACCATTTAACTCTATTACCTTCCATGAAATTCTTCGAAAAGTTTCGAATTCTTTTGAAATTGGAGTGACTATTTTATTAGTTCCGTTAATAGTCCTAAAATACAAAGGGTTTTCCAATTTAGTTTGAACAGAGTTATTCAAAACCTTAGGTTTAATAACACTTGTACTAGACCCTGTGTCTATTAAGTATTTGATTTTTTATTATTTACTGTTAAAGATATTATTGGTCAGTTTGTTTCCGAGGCTCTTCTTGAAAATTTTCAGTAATTCTCTGTAAATTTCCAATTTTCATTGAGTCTGGACTATCATTAATATAATTGATATCATAAGTATGACTGTTTCCTTGGTTATTAAAATATATATTTCTAAATTGTGAGTTACGAGAAAGACTGGTTAATCTACCGCTTTGATTAGAATAAAGGTTAGAATTGTTGATATTTCTGCTTGGATTGAAAATATTTGATTGTTTAGAACGTTGTGAATTATTAGGATTAAATTTGGGTTTTTGAATTTGTGACAAAATTTTGTTGTCCTTATTAAGACAACGTTGTTATTATTTTCATGAACATTTGTATTTCTTCTCACGCTATTATGCATTTCTATTTGTAAAAAATTCAAATTTTTTATTTCTATTTGGTTCATATATTCACTAAAATTTTTAATGACATGTTATTTTTATTATTTAATTTTCTGTCATTAAATCTATTGCGCTATTGTCATTTAATAATCTTAGCTTACTTACTTAGTACTATCTATTTTTTCTAATAAAATTTCTATTAAATCGCTATCAACGTTTTCTGGCTTATAAATTTCTGGTTTCTTATCATCTAAATCATAAATTTCATTTAATTCGTAACTTACATTTCTAAACTCTTCGAATAAATTTCTTAAATTACTAACCTTTATGTATTTGCAATAGTTAAACAATCCTGAGTAGGATTTTTGAGGATGAAAACTCTGCTGTAGTTTTCATTTTATTTCATCCCAACTAGCGCTTTCACCAAGCTGTTGGACACATTTTCCTGCTTCTTTTTGTATTTTTTCGTTTTTTACTATCTGCATTGCAAACTAGTACAACTGCTTGTTATTTCCGCAAGAAGAAATTGTAGCTTCAACACTCTTAATAAAAGATGACAAACTGTAATCTGGTTAACCATTAAATGGTTTAAGATGCCTGAACTGTGTTAAAGTATGCTCAGGAGATAGTGTAAAATTTTGGTCTACATTACTTTGTTGTATTTGTTGTTCTTCTTGTTGCATGATTTGATCTTTTTGTTCATGCGTTAGTTGGCTTGCCATGATATTTCTGTTTTTATCAAAAATTCAATTTTTGGTATTGTTTTTCATAAAAGGTTCCCTTCACTTTTTTTGTGACTGCTTATATAGTGCTATTGATTTTTAAATTAAAGATAAAGAATTTTAATTTATATTATATTTTATTTTAATTGATAAGTATTGTTTGCAATAATACTTTAAAATATTGTACATATATTATAGTTTTATTTTATTAATTATTTATATATAAGTTAACAATAAATCTTATTAACCTAACTATAACGAAAACTATCCTAATTATTTTATTGTAACAATAAATCTTATTAACCTAATTATAAGAAAAACTATCATAATTATTATATTGTAACATTTGTGACTATTCCACAATACCAAACCTAAACTTATAAATAACTTAAGACTAATATTATTTTCGATATTATTTAATAATTTTAAGTACTAGTAAGTACTTTTATAATTAAAATAAAATTCTATATGAATTATTATGTTATTAAAATATTTTGATTACGCAAACAAATTAATGAACTTTAATGAAATTATAAAAAACAAAAACAAAAGAAATGAAAACAAAATTATTAGGTAGGAAATCGTAATATTAATTAACAAAAAAAAAAAGAAAAAGTAGGAAATTGTGAATGAAATTCAAATGAAAATGAAAATGAATGAAAAATGAAATTGTAAATTTAGCAAGAAAAACTAAAATATAAAAAAACCATAAATATGTTCACAAAAATTCTAGATATAAATGGAACCACAAAAAAATTGTAAGACACTTATTGAAAGAATTAAGAAATTGTAATTAAAACCAAGAGGTTATACTCTTGAAGATAAATTGAAAAAAAGTTTGTTTATTTTTTAAAAATCCTGATCCAAAACTAACTTATATATTTTTTTTCAAAAAAATTTAGTATTTAATTGTTAATTTTATTATATAGCAATATACTATTTTCTTTTTAATTTTGTTATTATTTTATATTCTTCTTGTCAAAATAAATTCTAAAATATACCTACATATGTATATATTATGTATGTACAACACAAATCTTTAATTTTTGCACTGGTTTTTTTTCTTCTAAGTTAGAAATACAATGTATTAGTTTTTAAATTTTATTATTTTGTTTGTTTTTTTATTTCGGATAAAAGTTTCTCGATTCGTTCAATTCAATCTTCTGATTGAATTCCGTTTCCGACTGCGCCAATTATGTTTTAATTAAAAAAAGTAAAACATTTGGTTTTAAGTTATACTTATATATACTTAAATTAATATGTTTAAATTAACTTAATGCTAAGATCATCATGAATAATGTTGTTTTTAAATTTTATTAATAGAATTAATTAACCAGGAAATGCAATTATCCTGTTATTGTAAAAATATAAATATGCTTAAAAAAAGGTGAATGAGCTACTATTATGGCAACACAATGCCATGCAACATTATATTAAGTTGTGTCAACGTGATGTATTATGTCAACTCATATGTCATGCTACATTATGTCAACATAATATTATGTAACTCCCGCGGGCTTTAATGCCAAAAGTTAAATGTGGGCTTTATTTCCTCTGGCGTTCTGTCAATGCACTTTAGAATACATTTCTGTGATCTGACTAACTAAGTGCTCTAACTAACTTCTTGTTTTTTTACATAGCCTAGTTATGTACATACTTTACGTAGGTACATAATAGGGTATGGTTAAAAATATAAAAATATTTTTAATGAAACATTTTTGTGTTTATATTTAATATGCACCTGTGTCCTTTGATAATATATTTTCAACTATTCTTATGATCTACATTAAATAGGTCTTGAATTTGTGCCAAAGTAATTTTATTTTGGAGGGAAACAAAAGTTCATATTTCGCCAAAAATATATTTATACAACAACAAAGCGTTCGTGTACTCAAATGATAATGATCTTAATATTTCTAAATATTTCAGATTAACATTTGTATTCCCCACTTTTATTATTTTAATTTATCAAAAAAATTTAAAAAGCACTGGACTTTAGTTTATAGAAATACTCGCTTTTAATAAGATGTATCAAAATAAAAACAAAAAACATCAAAAATAAAGGTGATTTTTCAAAATAAAAAAAAAAATTCAGATTGAGATTATTTATATACATATTTTGTTACATATGCTTTTACGAAATCTTCAACCTTTTTATTGTATCTTATAACTAAATTTAGAAATTCTCTGATGTTATAGAAATTGCCTGCTTTCTTTTCCTTTAAAATAAAATATGTCTGACCTACATAATTTGCAGGAAATTTTTTTAAAAACTGGCTATATACTACAATCAACTCACCATAGTTGTAATTATAAAAATATGTTTGGTTATTACGAATACGTTGAAATAAAATTCTTATTTCACAAGAGTCTTGATAAAAACCAAACGAGACTTCTAATGTATGGTCCTTATTCAAAAACTACGTATAAGATAACAGCAACGTTTTATTAGTATTACATTCTTCCGCATTATTGTAAATAAACTGAATATTTACAAGTACCGATTTAAGACTTATACACATGAGCAACACATGACTGTACATTTTTATTTTCTTCAAATATACGCTTAAATTCTTTCACTATATATTTATCATTTTCTATGTTGTTTTTAATATTTTCAACATTGTTAAATAAATTTAAAAAATTATTCATCCTTTTAGAACATCGATAGTACATGTAAACACAACAATATTGCCCACAAAAATCCGAAATAACACTTTACAAACGTATTTCATTAAACACAATACAAAGTTTTTTAAATAAATTAAGAATTTGTTTTTCACGTGAGGGTCGTCCATGAGATTCAAAAAATTCTATACATCCTTCTTTTGGTGTGAAAACTGCCAGCCAATGTTCACCAGGATCTTTAGCCATATGTGCATTAACTATGACAAAAGATGGTCTTTTAATAACTTTTGGTATACGATGCAGCGCCGAAACTCCATTAAATAATTTCTTTGTACTATTTAGTATTATATTTCAAAGTGTTCGCAATCTCTAAGGAATTCATGTTGTTGCGTTGAAAACCGAATAATTTCTTAATCTTTTATTGATTTTTTATGTTTGTATACATACTTTATTTATAGATTTATATAAACGTTAAGATTTTTATCTATTTGAATATTTGCGTCAAACTCTTCATACAAAAGAGCTGTTAAGGTAGAGGGGAGTAGTTTTGATAATTTTGCTTCAATTCTTGTGTTCCCTTTACACACTTCATTACGCGATGAATCTGGTGTAAAGTCAAATACCAATATAAAGAAACCATTATTAAACATTGTTTTTGTTATTTGATATCCTTTATTGTTATGATGTATTCCTGAGCCAGTAAAAAGTGTATTATATGCTTTAGTGAAACAATTATTTTCGTCAGAAATGTTGGTTTCTATTGTTAAATTGGGAACTTGCACACCCTTAACAGATAATGAAAATTGATTAATATCAAAGTGTTTAAAATTGAAAGGATTTTTAAA
The DNA here is from genome assembly GCA_947095535.1 of Poecilobothrus nobilitatus. Taxonomy (NCBI): domain Eukaryota; kingdom Metazoa; phylum Arthropoda; class Insecta; order Diptera; family Dolichopodidae; genus Poecilobothrus; species Poecilobothrus nobilitatus. The sequence goes on from OX352772.1 coordinate 233,536,896, forward strand.
TCGTTTCTCGCAATATCCCACGTTTTCAGTCATACAAAATATTAATTGTCCAATGAAAACTTTATCTAATAATATGATTTGTCTATTCATAGTGGTAGTGAATGATTTTACTTCAACTCTTTTGTAAAAATATTTAGCTGTATTTTTCTCCAAAACTGAATTATACGCGAGTAAAATACCTTGATAACTGTAACATGTTTCATCAGTAAATTTGCTTCTATGATTTTCAATTGGAACTCATTAGTATCCGCTGAAAAAATATAAAAATCCGGTTTCTTTAAAGTAAATAAAATTCGGACGTCAACACCATTTATTAGAAGAGTAGGTTGATTAAACATATCGACGTGTAATTTACGCATAAATTCGACTGCATTGATATTATTGTAAAGTTTCTGTTGTTCTTTTGAACCATTATTAACTGATTTTGCTATATTTTCTTTATCCAACATCCATCCAGCACATTCTAAATGCATTGTAACTGCATCGCTGCCATAATTGAGTAATGATTCAATGTATGCTCTGTAATGACAAGTTCCATCGGATTCAATGTATGCTCTGTAATGACAAGTTCCATCAAATATTTTTCCCATTTAATTGAATATTGCATTGCTTTATTAATGAATGTAAAAGATTATTAACTACACTAGGTTGTGGTATCAATTGTTTATCAGTTGTTTGATCATTATTCCAAAGAGTTCCATCTTAGTTATTTACACCTTTAATCTCAAATATGTTGAAGATAAATCCATATATATATTACCATGTCCTAGAGAAGCAAATTAAATGGTTGCTGAATTATGTAAAGAAGCAATAAGATTATAATAAACTTCTTCAGATCGTAAAATGCTAGACTCAATGGGTGGTGTTTTAAAAATATCCAATTCAGATTTCATACACTCAATCATTTTAATCAAAAATATCTTTTTTTCTATTTTTGCTCCTAACTTGGCGTAGTTTCGTTATTAAATAACTTAAACGATTTAAAGCAGCCCTTTTTCTAGTTTTAGTTTTTATATTTCTTTTCTTTTTCCTAGATCCATACATCTCATTAAGTTTTCGAACAACACCACGTCTGATATTTTTAACAATTTCTTTACAACGATCTTTCACCACTTCCTTGACATTTGCACCTGATGCTATATTGGATAATGCATTAATACCAGAGCTTATAGCTCCATTCTTTAATATATTTACACCTGAACTACGCCTGAAATATCTAATTAATCCACCGAAAAAACTTCCTAATCCTCATCTTCTTTAATACGATATACTTGAGTAAAACAAATTACCAATATCTTCTAAACCCCTTCCTGACTGAATCAAATAATACTTATAATATACTCGATTCATTTTGAAATTATGTATTTTTCTACAATGACATGCTTTCTTTATACTTTTTTAAAATGTAATACAATTTTTGTAGGAATTGAACTATTGGAAACATTTATTTTGTAACTATATTTATCACATAAAGGTATTGAAATACTATTAAATGATTTCTCTACTTTACAATATTGAATGTTTCTAAAGTCTTTTACTATATCATTAAAAGTATTTTGAACATTGATAGTTTTAAGCTCAAAAATATTCGAGTATATAAAATACATATCTGGTTTAATAATTGTAATTAATTATACACTACTAAAAACATTTTAAAACCTTCTATTACACGTGGTTTAAATTTCTTAAAATCTGCCATTTTCGATGATACTTGATTGAAACATGTTTTTAAAAGTCCTTCTAAAGAATAAGAGAAATTTGCTCTTAATTTTATATCAATTTTTGGTTTAATCACACATATAGTAGTGTGATTAAACCAAATATTTTATTAGTATCTACTAAAATATCTACTATTAAAATTATATAGTAGATATTTTAAGGCATATCTTCAGGTTTTGCTGGTTTTGCATAATTCTCATCATCATTTATAAAATTACAAATCCCCCAAATCTGCTATCGTTCAACTTCTTTTCTTGAAAACCTTTGAAATGGCCTAATATTTTCAATTAGTGTCGGCAATATAAAAACCTTCCAATCACAATACAATTGTTTTTCATCATATGGAATGTACGTTGTACCGAGTGGTCTTAAATCTTGCATACCCTTAATATATACCTGGGCATTTTTTTCACAATCTTCGCCATATGTATCATTGGAATAAAATCATTAACATAAATTTCAGATACACCAACTTTCCAACTAGAATCACACATATCTATTCAGTTTATTTGTAAAAGTGAAAATGTATTTTCAGAATAGTGATGATAGATGAAAGTAATGTAATGTAAAAGTCAACCTTTATTTGTATGTTGTCAGCTCTATTTGAACGTAAAGCACGTCTTTGTGCTTTATTATCCATTTCCTTACTATTTATAGTTATATTCAGCGCTATTTCACACAATGTTTTTATTATTTCAGGGTTTACAATGTTTTATAATATTTTTTTGGAATTTCGGCTTAGAGTTTTTTAATAGATGCAATATATGTTGGTTTGACTTCAATCGTTTCATATTTCTCACTTAAATTATCTAAATCTTCTTTTTCACAAAAACTAAAATTCATCCCGAATATGTCACTTCTCAATCTAAATAGATCGTTAATATCTTGACTAAGATCTATAAATATATAATCGTGTGGCCGTAACGTTACTTAATTATATACTTTTAGGAATTCTTTCATTTTATTGGGATAAATTCGTCGTGACATTGTTAAAATCTGTGACTTGTCTCTGTGGTTTTTAAAAAGTACCAAATATTACAATTGACAGAAATATCTCTTGATGAAACACATTTTGAGTTGTAAATATTACAGATAAATTCCTATGATGCGAACCTCTAGTAAACAATTCGGAAACGATTTTATTGTTTGAATCCTACGTCGTGCCATCTATAATTCTTTAATGCTTAATGGAACTGCATTTCTTTCAGGATTACACCAAATAATTTTATTTATTTTAGGACGAATAACTGTATTCCCATTTTCTATTAAGTTACGAATAAAAGTAGTTTTACCACAACACGATGGTCTCGCTATCATCATTGTGAAAGGATGATATAACATAGTCATTATAAACTAAAAGGTAAACGCACACTTGGCTATTTTTATAGTAAAATCAATGTATAAAATTATGATAATTCAAAAATATTTAATCATTTCATTACTACACTTTGCCATGGAAAGAAATCTTTTTCTAATAGTCGATTTACAATTTTCACGAGGAAATGAAAAACAATATTTTTTAAAAGAATTGGCAGCTGTGGAAAAAGGAAGTTTAGTTCCACTTATATTTCCCTTTAAACCACCATATTCGAAAGAAGAACTTAATACTGATGCAAAATATCAAAATCAGTATTGTAAAAGAAATATCAACGGATTAAAGTGGAATGATGGTGTAATTGAATACTCACAAGTGCCAGCTGTTCTAAAACACTATTTTGAACCTTTTGAAAAAATTTTCGTAAAAGAAAAACAAATTTTTAAAAAAAATATCTTGTTAAACCAATTATAATAGATCTTTCCCAAAGATATGACATCGCTATATAAAATTGACGACCTTATATCAATATGTCCTATACATAATAACACAAACAACACAACAAAATGTAAAATTAGATATGCCGCTGGGTTAGGTTAATATATGTATGTATTTACAAAAAACGAAAAAATTATGAAACAAGATCAATTAAAAATAACAATGAAAAGCGTGCGATTTAATAAGGATGTTCAAATTTTTAACATGTACATTATTTTGCAAAATATATGCTTTTTCATTTTTATAAAAACACATATTATGTGCCTATTTTTATACTTACATTCTTTTATTTAATACTATTATTTTTCCTAAAAACAAAAAATCACTTAAACGGAACTTCCTATTTTACTATACTCAATATAATATTTTTATAACCAACAATATCTTATTTTAAATTCAAATACATAACTCACAGATAGAAAAATTTCAAACTACCTTTCATTTATAAACACAAATTAACATATAACTTACAATTAATCTATAGCGTAATGGTTAAAGAGTTCACACTATTAAAATTGTATTCCAATAGTACCTCGGTTCAAATTTTTCTTTATATTATTTTTCCAATAGTACCTCCTTGTATTCAATATTTCTTTTTCCTATTTTCACTTTATCACTTACTTAAAACAATAATCATCATTCCCCCTTCTCATAATTAACCCCTCTATTATATTCCTTAAATCACGCAAGCGTGATACCCTACACACACAATTTATTATGCACCCCTTACCAAAACAAAAATAAAATCACTACACCTATATATCTAGATCAGACGGTCAACTCACTCCCCTACACAAATAACTTAAATGATTAGGTCATCTACCAGGTGAAATACCTCTTCCATAACAACTGCACTATGTATGTACTCTCTTCTTATTTAATATTCAACCCCTCTCTACAACTACACATTACATTTTTCTTTATAATAATACTAATAACTTCCCCCTACACTAATATTTCACCCTTATACAAATATATTAAAATCACTTAAACGTAACACCCCTTATTCATCTCCGTACATAATTAATATTCACAATTAATAATATTAAAGACCTACTAGTTAATATTCACCCCTGACTCATCCCTTGTGCGACCCTTTACCTACTGACATCTTATCACGTAAAGAAACTAAACACGACTTAACGAATAAAATCGATTTTTTCTTTTTAAAAGTTTCTAATTTGCAACATTGTAGATAAAAGATATTCTGATAAATTATAGTTCAATAAAAACCAAAACAAAAATATGAAGTCTAATCAAGTATAACTTGAAATAAAAAAAAAATAAAAGAATACGCAGCATTGAAGTTAAAAGGCATTCTAATAAATTATAGTTTAGTAAAACCAAACATAAAAACACAAATTTAAACCAATCTTGAAATAGAAAAGAATTTAAAATATATCCAACATTGCAGTCAAAGATCATTGTAATAAATTATAGTTTAATAAAACCTAAAACAAAAAATGTTAAGTTTAACCACTTCGAATTTAAAATAAAAAAAGAATTGAAAGAATTTGAACTTAAACCAATCTTAAAATAAAAAATAATTAGAAATATAATTTAGTAAAAACAATCGCAAAATGCAAACATAATCCAGTCTTAAAATAAAAAAGAATTATAAATATATTTTCCAATATTGCCGCCAAAAGATATTTTAATAAATTATACCTTAATAAAAACTAAAAAAAAAAAAATATTAAGTCTAACCACATCTAATTTAAATAAATAAAAGATTATAATTAAATAATTTCAAACACTTATACAAAATATTATTATTCTGCTGATTTGTTTTAAATAATGAACGGTAAAAATTTGCTTTATTCCTCGTGTTGTGCGTGTATGTCAATCATTCTATTTAATATGAAATTGTGTTTGATTCTATTATTGATAATTTTGAACGCAGTTAGGTATAATTCCCGTTTACAAAAATTTGTGAAATTCAGATATTTATCAGAATATAGTAAATTTGTGGGGTACATACGGGGATAAAAGTGAATTATTTTTATTGCTTTGCTTTGCTTATTCCATATTGGATTTAAATAAACAATATGTGACATTATAAATGAGGAATATATTAAATATAATGCATCCGTGGAGATGAATTTCCGTAGTCTATGTAATAAAAAAAGGTAGGTGATATTTTGTTAATAATAAGATGCACATGATCAGCCCATTTCAATTTCTTATCAATAATCAAACCCAGATAGTTAAAGTTATCTACAGATTCAATAACTTGTGTTTTGTAGTAGAAGTTTGATGAGCTATATGATTTGTTGCCTAACAAAAGGATCTTGGTTTTTAAATATTTAAGCTTAATTTGTGGTTCGTAGTCCAGAGTTCAATTGTATTTAAATCGTTCTCAATAAACCTTCTCAATTCAATTTCAGTAGTTGTTGGATATTTAATAACTGCATCATCAGTATACAGTTGAATTGAGCCTCTAAGATTTAATCGGGATATGTAATCGATTTATATTTTAAAAAGATCCGGGCCTAGGATAAACCCTTGCAGGACACCTTTTTTAATTTTAAGATATCGCTAAGAGAATTTCATATTTTGACTCTTTGTATTCTATCAGTTAAATAAGATTTGAAAAAACTGAAGTCCGTCGGAGTGAAGCCAAGATTCATCATTTTTAAAATGAGAATCTCGTGGTCAACACAGTCAAAAGCTTTGTGTAAATCTAGGAATATCCATGCTACAAATTTACCATTGTCAAAGCTATTTGTTATAAAGTTCGTTAAACTGAGGCATGCTGCTAAAGTATTGGAGTTGTTCTCAAACCCATATTGTTCTTCATGCAAAATCCTATTATTCGTAAGGAAGTGGTTTAGCCGGCGTTTGAATATAATTTCAAATATTTTAGATAGAGAATTTAACACCGAAATCGGACGGTAATTAGACAGGTTAGTGCTTTTAGCTGATTTGTTTATGGGGGTTACTATTGCTTTTTTGAAACTTAAGAAGAAAAACTGAGTTTTGTAGTGCGTTGTTTGTTAATTTCGCTAATATTGGAGGTAACTTAGCTGAAAATTTTTTAATGAATTTGGTAGAGATGTTGTCATACCCCGTTGCTGCTGACGGTTTAACTTCATCAATTATTTCGATGACTTCTTCATTTGTCAAATAAAGACAAAAATTGTTGTTGATAGTTCTTCTTATACTATTTACATATGTTAGCTTTATTGGAAGAGGTGAGATATTTATTTCATCCGTTACATTTACAAAGAACGAATTCATATTGTTGGTCATGTTGTTTTCATTGCAAATTGTTCCATTATTGATTTGTAAGAACTTGATAATTGTGTTTGGATTACAGGAATCAGTGTTAAACATTACTATAACGGTACAATAAGGATCGGGTATGTTAAAATTGCTAAGCTTTTGGTTGAGATCCGACCAAAATTTTGGGTAGCTTTCCAAGAACTAGCTTTTAGATCTCCACATTTTTTTAAAAATAGAGCCATGGAATTTTAACTGGTGATAGATATCATAAAAATATAAATTTTATTTTTAACAACTTTTTTCTGTAGCCCCTCCCGTTTAGGAACTATAGCCTCAAAGTTCGAAAAAGCTCTATATTTAAATTATTATAACACAAGGTATTTGAAAACGCTAAACGATTACAAGGTATATTTTCAATTTGAAAACGCTAAACGATTACTGTTTTTATTAGATTTAAAAATATATATACAACAAATACATACTTGTCGCATACGGTGTCTTAATTTACCGTTATGCAAAACTCAAATTTTGCAAAATTCTTGATTCCTTCTATCTTCCAAACGGTTTAAGCTAAACACTTCAAATTTTGAGAGAAGTTAGGTCTTCGAAAATATGTATGAGTCATTTCAGAAAATAGTTTTGTATCGGCCCCCCGTTTCGGATCTGTATGGGGTCAAAAACTAAAAAATTCCTTATTTTTAAACACCTGTAACTTGAACACCTGTCCAAATTCTTTTGAAGTAATATACAAAAATTAAAGCTCCAGCATTATATTTTTATTTTTATTAACAACTTTTCTTAAGAATATAGGATTACCTTAAAATTGACGAAAGTGTGACTTCATTTTTCTAAATTTTTCTAACAAATTTTTTAATTTTTTGCTTTTTGTTTTACTCGATAATTTGAAATTGTTGAGGATGATGAAAAAAATTTAATAATGTTTAAATTATATAATTAAAAATTATATAATGTTAATTTACATATGGTATATGTCACGGGTGAATGAACTATATATATTACATATGTATAGTAAAAATTATTATACATTTGCCGCTTAGTATTAAATGGTACTATAGCATATTTGGAAAAGTTTTGGATTAATAATCGTTATGTGGAAGGTTAGAATCTGCTTTTGAAGAATGTATAAACATATACTTTGAATATATGTACAACCCATAGTTCTAGAAATTATAAAATTCACCCAAATTATTTTAAAATACTAAAAAATTAAAAAAATAATATTATAAGCAGAGTGACAGGCAATGAACTTACTAACGGTTCGTATGGGTATCTAAGAGTTGACAAAGGCAACTGTATTCTTCCTCTTTTTCTAAAATTTCCACAAGTTTTTAGAATTAGATAGTTCAGAGTCAATGTCTTTCGAAAAATATTCTTTTTAGCTTGTAAAATCATTTGGCTAACTTGGAGTCTCGTTTCTTATATAAGTTTAGAACCCTAGTGTTATCTTTGTATTTGACTGAATATTTGTACGAGTCCGGCTGCCTATTTGAAAATTTATGCCTATAATTTATGCTCCTGCCTATATGAAACCATTTATATTAAAGAATGCATTTTCTTTTTTAATAAGCATTATTTCAGCCAGTACAATTATGTGGATGTCAAAGTCATATGAATAAATCAGAGATTCCAAATCGTATAATTTATTTCGAAGACTTTGAATATTAATGTAAATAATATTTAAATTTTTGTTATTATTTGTAAATGATTTTAGGTTGGACACCCCTGACATATGTCATGCATTCTTATTAAAAGTTGGGTTTCTAGGATTATTAGTAGTGAACATTTTTTAAAAAAAAATTAAATAAAACATAAAATACGGCAAAATTCAATAGAAGAAAAAAACTAACAACAGAACGAAATTATGATTAAAAATAAGAAACTGGAAAAGTTGCCCATATGCCTTTATTTTTTTAATATGAGCAGCACAGAAAGAAACAAAAAATAAGAAAATTTATATGAGCATATGATTTTACTGTTAAAGTAGAAACACAATTTCTTTTAGATAAGAATGAATGAGATAATTTTTCTAGTAAGAATTTTAGTAGTATATTGATTTTCGTCATCTCGTGTGCGGCGTGTAAATATATAAATTTAATAATTATAATTAGTTGTATATTTTTAAAATTTAATTTAAGAATGTTCGAAAAGTGAATATAGAATAAAAAAATAATAATTATGAAAATATAATAAGTGTTAATAAAATATGAATATATTTCTATGATTTTTGTACGCTGTAAATAATCAAAATTTTTTAAATAAAAGTGGTAATCTAAAATATTAGTTTTTAAAAAAAGAGTGTATAAGTGTATAGCGCCAAAAATTATATAATAATTATAAACATAATATATTATAATGATAAAAAATTTTATTATTGTGGTATTATAAATTAACAAGAAATAACAATAATTATTATGAGCATGTGTTGGCATATATTTATTCATGTATATACACAAATGTACAAACAAACATATATGCCTATGTATACGCATATAAAATACTATTGTTAAATGCAACATATATAAAAAGAAAAAAATAAAATGTAGTAGTACAAAAAAAATGGAAACAAAGTGGTATTTGAAAAAATAAAAAATATTAAATGAAAGAACACTTTTGAATTTAATATGAATAAAAAGTGATTGGGTACGGTTAATCATCTATACTCCTCCAAGCGGTGTACCCGGGCAACGTTACCTGCCATCCTCAAATTCTTCAATACTTTTTGGATACAGGTCAATGGCTGATTATAGATGTACACTCAAGCCAACGTGTGAAAGAAAACCGTGCCGAGGGCTGCATGGTACCAGGTGTATAAAGGTGGTATCGCTAACGGTCGCTAACGGTCGGTGGGGAACCAGGCGCCACCCCTTTGTAATTAGCCTTGCATATGTACGGGAGCTCTGCATATGTCGACCGTTATTTCTCGCCATACTCGTGGGAACAAAATGAAAAGTTCAAAAATTCAAAAAAACACAAACTCATCTTCTGAGGATGAGTTACTTGCCTCCAGCCAGGAGACTATTATTGGTACCAGTCATAGTATCCCTGTAGACATCAAACCAGGAACCAGCTGGGTTCCTCGAAAAATCACCCAAACACCTGTTGGTGGAGGAAGCACCAGCCAAAGTGCTCCGAAACCATCAGGGCCTAGTGTTGGTGAAGGAAGCACCAGCCAGAGTGCTCCAAAACCATCAGAGTTTAGTGGTAGTGGAAGTACTAAGAGCGGTACTCCCACTACAACGAGCAAAATCAATAGAGGCCTCGGACCCGCTTTCAGAAAACAATACCAGAAGGCTAAATTCATATTGGGCAAGATAGCCCAGAATGAAGCCAAAGGTGTTGTTCACGAAAGGGATCTAGAAGACAAAAAGCGATAGCGAGGTTGTGCGAGCGTATGAGTCGCGAAACTCAGGTAAAGACTCGTCCTCGAAAAGAAATAGGTGGAAAAATGTACCCAGTGGGGGTACAGAGAGAACTAAGGTGTCGAGAATCAGTCTCCACAGCAGTTCGAAAGCTGCAGCACATAAAAATTACAATGATATTGTAAAAGATAGTTTATATGTTGCAGTTGTCAACGAAAAAGCCACAGATCGTAAAGTGGGTTAAACTTGAGGTGAGGTTGTCCGAAATGGTGAAAGAGCACATTCTAGGAGGGGCTGGAGGGACTTTTCCGTGCTTTGATTCATCCGAAGTAGTCAGCGTAACAGGCTACAGGGTAATCCGATGCGAGGATCAGTTCTCTTTCGATTTCTTTAGCAGCAGCATCGCTAAGCTAGGCGATGCTTGGGAGAAAGCCAAAATTGGCCTAATCCCAGCTAGCGAAATCCCAAGACGACCTAGAGCCCGCATCTGGTTGCCTAGAATGGAGATAAGCGGGGAAAAGCTTCTCGAGTGCCTCCGAATCCATAACCCGACGGTTCCAATCTGGAACTGGTCGGTGATAGTGAAAGAGAAATCATCCGAAGAACTGTTGAAGAACAGTATATCGTTTCTCCTTCTTATCAGCGAAGAGAGTCTCGAACCCCTGGAGAAGCTGGGGAACAAGCCAAGGTTTGGTATACGTCATACAAAACTGAAAATATTTAAGTCAGGTAATCCAGACGTAGACTACCTTGACGAGGTGAACGGGCTGCTAGAAGAAATGTCAGTCGACAAAGATTCTGCAGCAGAAGCTGCCAGTGGAACAAGCGATGCGGGTTAATCTAAAGCACTCAAAGTGTGCCTCGGATAATCTGCTGGTCCTTCCTGGCGAGGAGGACCTCGATATAGCCCTCATTCAGGAGCCATGGGTTAACGCCTCCAGGATCAGGGGGTTAAACAACGGTAACTACAATCTATTCTACAAGAATGTAGGTTTAGAAAAAGGTAAGCCAAGAACTTGTATTCTGGTAAAAAAACACATCAATGCACATCTCTAGTTCTAATTTCAGTTACGAAGATTTAACATACGTAGAACTGGAGATGAAGAACGATGTGAGCATGTACATAAGTTCTGTGTACATGCCACATGATCAACAAGCTTCACCCCCCCGCTTTAAGCAGTTGGTAAGTGCCACAGGTGGCAAGCTGATTGTGGGCTGCGATGCTAATCATATGGGGAAGCTCGAAAACAAATGAACGAGGTGAGTCATTGTTCGATTTTATTCTAAACGCTAACCTTAAAATATGCAAAACATTCCCGGTTTGGTGGAACGAGGATTTAACTAACCTAAGGAAGGAGACTAGAGATGCCTATAACATCTGCTATAAACAGAATAATTGGCAACTCTACAAGGACCAACTTAGGAAATTTAAGAGAGAAAACCGATTGGCCAAGACACGGTCATGGAAAGATTATTGTGAATCCATAGAGAAAACTAGGGGCTCAGCTAGACTTAGTAGAGTCTTATCCAAAGAACATTCCAATCCATCCTTCCTTAGAACGGTGGAAGGAACATGGACTGACTCAACCGCTAAAACCCTAGATCTTTTAGTGCGTACTCATTTTCCAGGGTGCACAAAGGACGCTCTGTAATCAACCAAACCAAGCGGTTGGCACAAAGGTCCAAAGAGGCCCTGATGAATGGGTCAACTCAGTTATAACGGAGGGAAAGGTTGCCTGGGCAATTGATAATTTTTCCCCATACAAAGATGCAGGATTGGATGATATTTTTCCAAAAATGCTTCAAGAAATTAAGAAACTTGTGGTTCCCTTAATCACGAAACTATTCAAAAGTAGCCTCTTGCTAGGCCATATTCCTCTGCTATGGAGGCGGGTGAAGGTGGTATTTATACCAAAGGTTGGAAAAAGAGGTCATGAAACCGCTAAGGACTTTAGACCGATAAGTCTATCATCCTTCTTACTGAAAACTCTCGAGAGAAGACTAGAGTTAGAACTTCGAAGAGTACTAGAGAGTACTCCACTATGTAAGTATCAACATGCTTACTGTAAAGGGAAGTCAACCGAGACGGTACTAAGTGAATTAGTACGGAGCGTTGAGCAATCGATACAATACAAAGAATATACGTTGGCCACCTTTCTGGACATAGAAGGTGCCTTCAACAATTTTCATGTATCGGCTATACAGGATTCACTGGAAGATCTAGGGGTAGAAAATGCCCTTAGACAGTGGATCATTATTATGTTGCAATCAAGAGAGATTCAGTCGGAACTCGGCAACCATAAGATTACTAGAAGAGTAAGCAGAGGTACACCCTAGGGTGGGGTGCTATCACCACCACTATGGCTTTTAGTAATTAACAGAACTCTTAAAGACCTTTGGGATGAGGGAATCAAAGCCATCGCATACGCAGATGATCTAGCAGTATTAGTGTCTGGGAAGTATCTTGATATAATCAGTGGAATTTTGGAAAGAGCTTTAGTCAGGGTTGGTGGATGGGTTAATGGTTGTGGCCTACGTATCAATCCGAGTTAAACAGAACTAATGCTATTTACAACAAGAACCAAGATTCCGGAATTCACTAAACCAAAATTGGATGGTGTGTATGTGAATCTAGCCTCGAATGTTAAATACCTAGGAGTGGTACTTGACCCAAAATTGAAATGGAAAGCTAATACCGAAGAAAGAGCCAAAAAGGTAGCCCTATGTAGCCCTGTATTCTTGTAGGAAAATGTTAGGTAAAAAATGGGGATTAAAGCCAAGAATGGCTTTATGGATGTACACAGCTATAGTACGCCCCATACTTACCTACGGGTCACTAGTGTGGTGGCCAGCGCTGGAGAAGGAGTATATTTGAACCAAGCTTGGTAGAGTATAGAGGGGTGCATGTGTAAGTATTACAGGTGCGTTAAAATCAACGCCAAGTAATGCACTGGATACACTTCTATACCTTCTCCCGGCTGACCTTCATATTAAATTTGTAGCCTGTTGTGGTGCAATCAGACTTCGAGAGAATGGGTACTGGCGTGCAAAACCCTATGGACACAGCAGTATTCCAAGCTCGATATATCATGATCTGCCAGATTCCACAGACTACGTAATGCGAAGTTTGGAAATTACGAAGAACTTTAATGTCAAGATTCCATCAAGAAGGGAATGGAAACAGAAAAATCCCTTGGGAGAAATTGACACCGCACTCTTCACTGATGGTTCAAAGATGGAGTGTGGTGAATAGACACCCAGAATCACTAAAAATAGAACATGCTTTCCGTCTGCCAGATAAAGCGAGTGTATTTCAAACTGAAATGCTAGGAATCTTGAAAGCATGCCAAATACTAGGCAACAATTCTTCTCTGAGAGGAAGCATTGCAATAGTTACGGACAGCCAAGCAGCAATTGCGGCTCTCAACTCTGAAATAATAACATCTAAGCTCGTCAGAAAATGCTTTGACGAGCTTAAGAATGTCAGTAATCAATTCAATGTTACAGTACTGTAGGTTCCGGGACATAGGAACATCGCAGGAAATGAACATGCTGATGAGGTAGCAAGGAGGGGTCCCAGCCTAAATGCTTCACTGGCGGAACAGGTAGAGCCCCTATCTTCCTCCACTTTTTGTTCTTAGCAAATAGAAGGTGGAACGAACTAGCCACATGTTGTACGGCCAGGAAAGTCTGGCCATCGTATGATAAAAAAAGAACCGAAAATCTATTGAAGCTATCCCAACGGAACATAGCCAGAACAATAAGTGTGGTCACGGGCCACTAGCCAATTGGTAAACATGAGGCCAGAATAGGTATCCCATTCAATTCATCATGCCGCAGCTGTGGTGAACAGAATGAGAAAGAATCCATTACACACTTCACCTGTAAAGTGCCCAGTGCTGGCGAGGGCCAGAATAGCAACTCTGGGTAGCCATCAATTCAACGATCTTAGTGATCTAGCGGTTAAGCAACCTGCAGAAATGGTAAGGTTTCTTAACGCAACGAAATGGATCTAAAATTAAACTAATATAGCCCTATTATAAGCCTTGTGGTCACGGAAGTGGTTGCAAAACGGTGTTAACGCGCTAATTGGGGTCACTGCCAGGACCGGCGGTGGCCAGCCACTCACACCAACCAACCACCAAAAAGTGATTTATTAAGAATATGTTTAATTTTTATAATATCGTTGAAATTAAAATTAAAAAGAAAAAAAAAGTGGTATAACAAAAAAATGGAAACAAATTGGTATTTCAAACAATAAAAAATATTAAATGAAATTATAATAAAAAAAAATTTTTTGAATTTAATATAAATAAAAAGTGATTAATTATTAAGAATATGTTTGATTTTATTAATATCGTTGAAATTGGAAATGCTAAAAACTTTGCTCGTCTTGTTTTGACGTAAATAAATTGTATTTTTATTTACCCATAAGAACTCCATTTTTTTGATAACTTAATTGATTTCGCCTCAAAATAAAGCTTACTTTGAAGCGAAAATAAATGTTGGCGAAAAAATATTTCATTATTATTACTTTCAGACGTCAAACTGAGTTTTTCTGTGAATAAAGGTCCAAAGGTTTTTTATTTTCAGATTTATGTTTGCTTGAATACTTTTACAAATAAAAACAAGAGCCACCGAATTTGGGCAATAAAAAGCCAATTTAAACCAATAATAAACTACATAAAATCCATTAACCTTGCCTGACAACTTCCACAGTACCAACAACCTTCACTTCCTATTAGAACTTATAAATTAATAACCCACGCTTATACAATTAAAACAAGTTTTTGACCTCCTAACCAAGGATGACCTACATTAAACCCATCAATTAAAAATGTAGGTCAGTAAGGGGTGCGATATGGCATGATTTTTTCCCATGATAGACTGCGATTTAACATACTACCAACGGTTTTTAAAAGTGAATTAAACCTAAAAAATATTACAAACTGTTTAGAATTGTGACTTGCATCAAAATTTGAAAATTTTCTTAGAATTTCATATAATAAGAAGAAATGTGGAAATAGGTATTTTTTTACAATTTTAAGAGGCTGTAAGTTCGGAACCCTATATAATTAAGGAAACTTTAAATACGTAAAAATACTCGTAAAAATATATTATAAAAACTTTAATTTTTATGTCTTTCCAAAGAGAAATTTGTACAGCTTGTTACAGATGTCTAAAAATAGCAAATTTTCAATTTTTGTGCTCTAATGGCTCTCAAACAGGGGGTGGAGTTATGAAGGTAGCAATATCATGAAAAATTTGGTTTTCACATAACGGTATATTTAAATACCAAATTTTAAAAAAATTGTATAATATTGATATTGATGTACAAAGGTAAAAAACATTTCTGTCGAATGACGTTTTCATATTGAAAAAATGTTAAGTAGAACATGAGATATATGCATTTAAAAATAGGGCTTTTTCAAAGTTTGAGGGCCTGTATCACCGTAATAGATGGAGCTAAATCAAAGCGAGCCGGTCATTTTGAAAAAAAATGTTGAAAAAAGATGTCGAAAAAAAACGTCGAAAAAAAATGTCGAATAGGAAAAAATGTTGAAAAATAAAATGTTGAAAAGAAGAAAAAGTCGAATTTTAACGACATTTTTTTTAAAGTAGTACTTTTTAGAACTAGTCGCATAAATCATCTATTATAATTCACGAAATGTGTACTTAAAAAATATAAGAGTTTTAATAATATTATTGTTAAAAGTCCTTTGTTGTTGAATTGTATATGTAATGAAAATAATTAGAAGGAGTTTAAGAGGATTCAAAATAAAACAACAAAATATTACAGGGTATTTCCTTTTTCCAGAATATTTATACAAGTGTATATGCAAGATTCTAAATTAGGAGAAACTTCAGAGTTGGATTCAAAATAAGGATATTATTATCTTTTTCCACAGAAAATGTATGGGACCGCTATACTCGAAAACGAATGCTCGAATCTCAAAAAGGCAGCGCCATGAAATCCCAAAAAAAAAAATCCCAAATGCCAAAATTCCAAAAAAAAAATCTCAAATTCCAAAATACGAAAATCCGCATAGTAGTTTTAATATTATAATTCGTTTTGCATATAGAGCTTCAAAACCAGGATTCCCGCTTTTTGCAGAATATATATATGGGTATGTGCCATATTCAAATTAAAAGCGATTTTATAGAGTTGGATTCAAAACCAGTATTGCGGCTTTTTCTAGAATATGTAAATATATGTATATGCCAAATTCTGGATTAGGAAGTATTTTAGAGTTGGTTACAAAATCAGCGTTTCAATAATTTGTTTAGAAATGGTTTGGTGGTGGCGGTAATTGGGGGTGGCAGGGGGTCACAATGCTATAAGAATTTTATTGTTGAAACATACATGTAAGAAAAAATAATTCCATGAGATTTTTTAGTTGGTTTCAAAATCACGGTTTTAAATAATTATATTATTATTATATATTATTAAATAATTAAATCGACATCTGAAATAAAAAAATTCAAAATGAATTCTGATAACGAAAGTTGTTTTGGATATTGGTATTTTCGAATATTGGGATTTTGTATTTGGTATTTTCTTATTTGGGATTTCGTGGCCAACCCCTCAAAAACTCGTTTTGTCAAAATATCGTTTCTTAAAATTTCGTTCCCCACTATATAACATGGTTTTTTTTTGAAATATACATGAGAAAAAATTATTTTCGAGAGATTTTACGGTTGGATTCAAAATCAGGGTTTCAATAATTTAGGGGAGGCTTGGAGACGGCAGCACCCACTATATGAAATGCTGTTGTTTTGAAATATACATGAGAAAAAAATAATTCCGGGGGATTTTAGAGTTGGATTCAAAATCGCGGTTATTCGGTTTTAACAGAATATTTATATATATGTGTATGTGAGAATCTAAATTTGCACGTTAGGTTGATTAAAAAACAGAATTTTATTGATTGCACGTTGCAGTTAGATTAAAAAACAGGATTATACGGCTTTTCCAGAATATTTAAATATATGTATATGTGACATTGTGCATTAGGAGGGATAAATAAAATTAAAAAAAAATTATTTTAAATCTACATACTAGTATATTTTTATTTTCGACATTTTATTTTTCAACACCCTACCCACACCCTACATGAAAAAGACATTCTACAACATTCAGTTTTTTATGAGACCTATCCATGGTTAAAATTTAACGAACGAACTTTAACGATGTAGAAGTTTTGTAAACAGACGGACAGACTAAAACTAATATTCACATTTTTTCAAAAAAATTTTGAAAATGTGCTAAAAATTATTAAACCAAATTACACAATTCTTCATATTGGAGTAGTTAGATTATTATGTAAAATTGATAAAGAAGTTTATTATTTAGATTTTATATTCTTATTTCTATTCTCGGGCTACAGGCATGTGTTAAATTAGAATTTAAAAAATGGTTTAAAAATATTAAAAATATTAGTAATAAACATAAGTGCTAGATTTTAATTTTTAAACAAACATAAAGAAACAATGGTAGGTTTAGGTTCACTTGAAGAAAAGGTAAAGTTAGTAGTAAGGGAAAACCCAAAACCTGTTGTTAGATCAGCTTGAAGAGTTCTGATAGCCCAGAGCTCATCATTAAAAAAGGCATTGTACAACCTGTATAACAAAAAAATTATTGAACAGGTTAATGAAACTTCAGAGTGGGTTTCCACTAAGGAAATAAAAGATAAATCGAAGAGGTTATATCTAGACCAGACATATTTAAATGAAGCTCTGCTTCCGTAACGCTATATAATTTTTTTTCTTTACTCCTCTTAGGAGCATAGGACTTCCACTTGACACCTCCATCTCACGTGGTTTCGCTCTGATATTTTAATGTCACCGGAGATGTTATATTTAACCATTTCCTGTTGAATTGCTCTGCGCCATGTGATGTTAGGACGGTTGCGTCTTCTAGAACAATGAGAGTTCCACTCTAACACTATACGTGTTATGCTTTCATTTGGGTTTCTAAGCGTTTCACTCCCATTTCCTATGCCTGATTTGTTTAGCTATGGGTTCTTCGCCGGTTAGTATCCAAGGCCTTCGTTGGATATTGTGTTCGGCCAGAATATGCGGCCAGAATATATATTATCCTGAGGCACTTATTTACGAAAACCTGCAGCTTATGTGGTGTAGACTGTTGGTTACAAGCCAGGTTTCGCTGCCATATGTCGGAACGTTTTTCAAACATGCCCGGAATATTCTTAGTTTCGTTTTTCTGGATATCTGGGAATTGCTCCATAGCGGCTGTAAACGTCCAAATGCTGCTCTCGCTTTTTTTAGCCTGTGTTCCACGTCTTTGTGGGCCACCCACTGGTAGATATTATACAGCCCAGATTGCAGAACCTGTTTACAAATGCTATCTGTTTTTCTTTCAGTTGGATGAGTGCCGTGTTGGTGTTATTTATCCTCATTGCTTTTTTTCTAAGTTTTTTTTTTTTTTTTTACGAGGGTTGGTGGAAAACTCGAAAGTCACCAAGAGGAACTGCACGTGCTTCCTCAAGGTAGTGTTGGACTTTAACCAACCAAAACCACCCCCCTTTTAAAACCAAACTTTAGGATGGAACCTTTAAAACGAATGTACAGTTTGGTTTTGGGGATAGGGATGTGGGAAGGATAATTGGGGAAATTGGCATTTGGAAATCTGGATTATGAGGGATAGGTAGGAACATTTGGAGGGGCATTTTGAAGAAAGATGTTAATGTTCTTCTTAAACTTAAGTAAATCGTACACATATGAATTACCAAACTTAGGGAACACATGCGATGGTATATGGTTCCACAAACGGGACGTGCGCATGACAAACGAATTTCCATAGGCTGTATTTCGCCATCTTGATAACTCAACATGGTAGGGATGAGCATCTGTTGCCCTCCTTGTATCTCGTTCGAAAACTTTGAGTGGGGGCATTATTTGTTTAATTTCCTTGGAACAAGTGTTAATCCCTACGAGATACCTATAAAAAAAGGTCAGTGACCCAACTGTGCGACGATGGCTGAGTGAAGTGAGCATAGAAGTTACACTGGGGTCGTTGATTAAACGAATAGCTCTGTTCTGCACATTATCTAAATAACCCAGTGCTGTTCGAAGCCCTGCAGCCCAAATGTGTGCATTATACTCCATTTTTGGCCTAATGTACGTTTTATAGATATTGAGAAGATCAGATGGGGAAAAGTAAGTTTTGCAGCGATACAAAAACCCAAACATTTAGCTGTATCCTCAGCTATACCAAAAATATGATTTGACCAAGTCAATTTCTGGTTTAACCCGACGCCCAGCATGTTTAAATCCGTTGAATGCTGCAAGACTTCTCCCTGAAATAGTAGGTTAGGAACGGTATTGGCTATTTTCTGCGAGATCAGACAGCATTGTGTTTTTTTGGTGTTGAACTCTATTGACTTCACCCCATTTTTGAATTTTTGCTAAATCGTTATTTAGCTCACTAATAGTGAAATTTCACTAATAGTGAAATTTTAATAGTGAATTAAGAAGAGAGTTGGGTATAATACTGATCCCTGGGGGACACCAGCATTTATTTTGAATTTGTCAGATGAACATCCATCGAACAGTACACGAATCGTGCGATTCGAAAGGAAATCTCCAATCCATTTTAGAAAGACCCTACCTAGACCTAATGCTTTGCACTTTGCCAATAGAGAATTGTGCCAAACTCGATCGAAAGCCTTAGAAATATCAAGAGCCACAACATCAGACTCACTAGAATGGTGAAGGTTGATGCTTAGCTTTTCTCAAAGATAAGTCATGAGATCACCAGTTGAACGACGGGCTCTGAACCCGTATTGACGATCATGAAGCAAACCTTTGTGATCCAGGTATTTCAGAAGCTTTTGGTTCACTATTTTCTCCATTACCTTGGAGAGGACCGAAGTTATAGCAATAGGGTGGTAGTTGGAGGGATCGCTTTTATTACCTTTTTTGGGAATTGGGAAAACATGTGCAACCTTCCATTGGGTAGGATGAATATCCGAAGTGAAGGAGAGGTACAAAAGGTTGCGCAGAGGTTTTGAAATAGTGGAGTAGGTATTTTTAAGCACCATGGTGGTTATACCATCTGGACCGGCTGACTTATTTGTATCAAGATTCTTTAAGATTTTCATCACTGCCCGCGTCCTAAAGTAAATTTTACCGAAGGAGCAGCCAGCTCCTGGAACAGAAGGTGTCATCTGAGCTGACTGTGGCAGTGTCGAATTGAAGGCGAACTGTTTGCCAAATATGGTCGCCTTTTCTTTAGAATCTGATACAGTTCTGTTATTTTTATCAATAAGTGGTGGAAAGGAAGACCCTCTAACGCCTTCCTTTAGACTTTTGGCAAATGATCGAAAAGATTTGCTATTCTTAGGTATGTGGATTATTTTACGTTTCAACTTTTGGTTGAACAAGAATTTTTGCTTATTGATAACTCTCTTGCATCTGTTTCTCACCGCTATATAGTTGGCCCTGCGAGCCTTCGGCCTATTGTTTTGGTACAGTTTAAAAGCTTCCTCTTTTCTAGAAATGGCTTCTTTGCAAATACGATTAACCCAAGATTTGGGACTCCTCTTAACAGATTTCATGAAATGAGGGATGAATAACGTCATTACAAAATAGTTTCACTAATCGTATTTGCAGCAAAGTTAACATTTCTGTTGCGGAAGCAGAATGACCAATCAAAGGCTCTAAAAAAATGGTTGAGGCCCTCCCAGTCAGCATTGCTGTAACGCCACTAATTTTTTGGGAGGGGACCTTTGGTTGGAGATTGGGCTTACCCGGAAACTAGTGTTAACCAAACAATGGTCGGAATTACCCAGGGGGCAACCAACTGAAACCACATATTTTTCAGGGTGTGTGGTGAGAAACAGATCCAAGAGGTGACCTTCATGATCAGCACGGTCCGGGATCCTAGTGGGATTTTGGACAAGTTGAGAAAGGTGGAACAGTGTGGAGAATAGTTCAATTTGTTTTCCAATTGAGTTTTTACTCGGGGAGATGTTGCTAGAAAAATGAAGCCAGTCCGTGTTATGGATGTTGAAATCTCCCGCCAGAACAATTTCTGTTTCTGGAGATGCGTCCAAAATTTCATTGATCTGATTCGATAGATTTTCAATTTCCATAGCAGTTACTTGTTCATTTGAGTTGGGTGATCTGTATAGGAAACAGAAATGTATGACGTGCTTTTCAACGAGAATTTTGACCCAAATGTAATGAAAGGTTGGGCTAGAACATTTATATTTTGGAAGTGTATTGAAAGCAATGTAATTTTTTATATAGACAGCGATACTTCTTTTGGGTACGAACTGTGAAATAAGTGAGTAGCCTATAACATTAAAGTTATCATTGTGGTTACTAACTTGTGTTTCACAAAGGGCTAAGACTGCTGGTTTAATTGAACTAAGATGGCAATCGACGGCATGAAAATTCGTTTGCAACTCGCGTATGTTACAGAAATTAACATTAAAAGTGGTAATTTTGATGGAGAAAAATTAATATGAAAAAGAAGTTAAAATAATAAATAATAATATTAAAATTAAAATTGAAATCTAGTTCAAAATTAAAATCAAAAGCAAAATTAAGATGAAATCAGAGTTGAAATTGTAATTAAAATCAAAATTAGACTAAAAATCAACTTCGAAATCAACCAAGATCAAAATCTGACTTAAGATAAATTAAAGTATGTAAATTAAGTAATTAAGTATGTATAATAAAATTTAAAGCAAAAATTAAAATTAACAAAAACTAAAATTTATTCAAAATTAAAATTAAAAGTAAAAGTACACGATTTAAATAACCCGAACTTGACAACACTTTAAAATAAATTACTATCAATGTCAATAACAATACTTTATATCAACATTAATACATTACTTTACAATACTTTTCAATATTTTGCCTTGAGTGAGCAAACGGTTTATAACAACGTTCAACAGTTTTTAACATACACTTTTAAGTGACCTTATTGAACACAGGTACAACCACAGACTCACCAAAAGCAAAACTTACCACCAGAAATTAATTAATTAAGTTACGGTAATTACTATGGTGGTATTTAAAAAAAAAGAGCGAATTGAGAAGAAGAACACCAGCATCCATCATATGTGTATGAGGAAGATGGATATATAATTGTTTTGTTTACGACAAATTGATATTAAGATGAAATAAATAAAAAAAGAAAATTAAATTAATGTAAACAAAACCAACCGAGCGCGTTTAATTATAAATTAAAATCTGAATCAAAAAATTTAAAAATTATTTGAATTTAATTTAGTTCAAAAAAAAATAAAAAACAAATAAAAAAAAAAAATTTTTTTTTTTAGTGTGTAGACAAACCAATAAGCGTAAAAAAAATAAAAGTAAAATAAAATAAAACTTGTATGTAAATTGAACCAAGATGGACTTATCTTGGACTTATCTTGCCGCCATTGAAGTGCAGCCATATAATTCAGAATCTAAAATTAATACACCACACTTATAAATATTTTTTTTTTAGTGAAGGAATTAATTAAAAAGTTCACTAATTTAATTTTATGTTAATAATATTAGAAAAAAAAGATAAAAGTCCAAAAAAAAAAAGTTTACATAAAAAAGTTTTAAACTAATTAAAAAAGAAGTATTGTCCCTTCAAAGGTTAACTTACAACTGATAAAAGTTAACTTAGTCCAGTTGATTTCTGCACCCCCGTGCAAAGGAAGTTGTTCAAGGTGGTTTACTTTGCTCTGTATATCGCTGAACTTATGCGATAATAGGCAGATATCATCCGCGTACTGGTCATCCGTCTTCGAGTTGGTTTGTCAGGCTCCAAGTTATACCTCTTTTTGTTGAGCAGATTTCTTTGAGGATGCTGTCTAGGACGGTTGTGAAGAGGAAGGTGAGATTGGACATCCCTGTTTGATTCCAGATTTTGTGGTGAAGGAACTGCTGATTTGGCCCTTGTGTATTACGGCGAGTTTAGCGTTGTCATAGAGTGCCTGGATGAGACGGACTATTTTTTCTGTTGTGACCCTGTCTCTTAATGCTTTCCAAATTGCATCTCTTTTTATTGTATCGTAGGCCATCTTGAAGTCGATGAAGATTATGTATACTGCTGTTCAATATTTCAAGGTGTTAGCTTGATCAACGCAACTCTTGTGCGGACGAAAGTCATCTTGTTTATCCCGAATCGTCTTTTCAAGTTTAGCCTTGAAATTTAGCCTTTAGATCTTGTATTTTAAGTTGAGCAGTGTGATCCCTCTCCAGTTGTCGCAATATGTTATGCTCTTTCTTCTAGCCAGAATGATGTAATATGCGGCTGAAGTAGTTAAGCTATTGTTTGAGCATCGACTTGTAGCAATTTGGTATACCATCAATACCTGCAACTTTGTTTCTTTTGAGATTTTTGATGGTCTCTTTTATCTCATTTATGCTTTAGTGGTTCTATGGAGTTTCTCAAGTTCCTGTTTCTGCTATGGGTTTAATTGTTCGTATCTTCGTTAGTCGCGCGTTGATCATCGCTGACTGCTTCGAAGTGTTGTTTCCATCTTGTAGTTTGGGCTTCCGCATTTGTTAATATATCGCCATTTGTATCTCTGACGGGTTGATCTGTGTTGCCTTTACGATTTGTGATTTGGTTTATTAATCGACGCAATTAACGCATGCTATTCTGGTTGGCGTGTTGTTCAGCTTGGGATACTATCATGACGAAAAATTTTCTTTTGTCTTTTCTAGCAGCTTTCTTGACCTGCTTCTCTAGGGTTCTAGAGAATATTGAGATATTGTTGTTTCCCTGTATCGGTATTGGTCAGCTATTTTAGATTCTTCTCTTATTTATGACGTCCCATGTTTCGTCTAAGATCCATTTTTTCCTTTCTGGCTGTACGAACCCAATTGTTTTTACAGCAGATTCTTGTAGTCTAGCCATAATGTTGTTCCATGTGGGATCTTAATCTGGTGGTCTTTGTGAAGTGTGGGGACAAAGTTATTTGCGGTCTGGGCATTTTGGGGTTTGCAGGTATTGAAGCATTTGCGCTTGTTGTTTTAAGAATTCTTTCTATATAATTTGAACTTTAAATCCCCTATGAGCAATTCGTGGTTGCTGTCTATATATACTCTTCTTCTGTTTCTCTCATCTGTGATAGAGTTTCTCTATGTTTCGCTGACGCAAATGTGGTCAATTTGGTGCGACCAATGAGAGAGGTCCAGGTATATTTAGAGATGTCCTTGTGAGGGAATATGGTACCAAAGATGGCAAGCCTAAAGGTTTGACACAATTCCATCCATCTGTCTCCATTATTGTTCTTAACCCCTAGCCCAAGTTTTTCTATAACATTTCTTCAACCGGCATTATCAGAGCCTACTTTCGCGTTTAGGTCACACATTAGTATAACTACGTCCTTCTTGTGAATTCTCTGCAGTGTGGATGTTAATTGTGTATAAAATTCTTCCTTCTTTTCTGGTTCGGCTCCTTCGGTTGGAGCGTAACATTGTATGATGGTAATATGGCGTATTTTACTGCGGAATTGGGTTAGGATAATCCGGTCACCCACTGAGTTCCAGCTTTAAATGGTGTTCCTGATTTATTTCCCGATTAAGATACCTCGATTATTCCCGATTAAGATACTCCTCTTTCCCCTCCCGTATCTTTCGCGCTGAATGGGAACGGGAATAAGGTGTTCCCGTTGGTAGTGGTATTATTATTCCATCTCATTTCGCTAATTCCTGCGATATTGGTCTTATAGGATGTCATTTCTTTTTCGATTTGGGCAAGTCTTGATGCTTCACGAAGAGTTCGAACGTTCTATTGTCCTATTCGTCTCATTGTTTTCCTGGTGAAGGTCGTAACCGGGAGATAATTTGCGTATCCGAGGCTCCTAGTGTTGCTGCAAATCAAGGAGGTTGGCCTTACTGTAGGAAGAATGTCATTTGGTCTTATCAGTGACATTAAAGCGTTTTTCTATGTATATATTCCTATAATATCCTTACACATAGTGTTTTTTGACAGCTTTATATTATATATTGAATTTATTTATCTGTCTATAAAGGAACGACGTCAATGTTTTTCCCGTAAGATGTCGTCGTGTTTTTTCATAACCCTATCAATTAGGATACGGCGTACATGACACATAAGACATCTCTATTTGACACATGCACATGTTGATAGAGGTTAGTATTTATTATAATGTTAGTTATTTAGTTTATAAAGTTCATTTAGATATTATATATTATGATATAAGTATTTATATAGTGCGATATGTAACTTTTTTATTATTATAATTATCTATCCAGCAGTGACGGCGCCAAGCATTTTGTTGCCAGGAGTTCTTTACTAAAACGCCGCCCTAAAAAATCCCTTCTATATCCTCCTTGAGGTAAGATTTACGATGCATTTTTGTTTACGGGTACTCCTACGAAGGTATAATCCTCTTTAAAAAATATTAATAACTTCACAAAAAAAAGAAAACTTTTATTTTGGCAAAATGTTGTAGTCCAAATTTTCAAAAAGTTCTTTTTCAATAGATATAGTTGCTAATCCTACTAATCTGTCTCTCAAACAATTTTTAATAATTTTTAATTTTGAAAAACTACATTCAGCACAAGCTAATACCCGTTATTGTCAATAAAATTTTTAGAGCGATAACAACGTTGGTTAATAAGGTTTCAAGTTTTTTTTTCAAAAATAAAGTTTAAAGTTTCAAGAGGGGATGAAAGTGGTTTTTTTTAAACCAAAGTAGGAAATATTTTAAACTCTTCAAATAACTCTACTCCATTAATGTCGGAGTAGCTATCGTGTATTAGATTTTTCTCTAAAGAGGAACAATAATTAAGCAGATCATTAGAAGTATATGGCGAAATTATTGGAATTTCATGTAAAAATTTAAATATATTATTATGCGCGGAAATTTGTTCAACCCGTTCCGTAACTGACTAAAGAGCTTGATCTAGTATTTTAAAATAAAATTCTACATTAAACCTAACTTCCGTATTCTCAATAACTTCATCCCGGCCTTCGTATGAAAAAAGTCGAGACTTTTTACGACTTCTAAGTGTTGAAGAGGAAGGAAAAGACGCTGTTACGTCTAATTTTAGTGCGATTTATTTAGCTTGCGCAAAGAAATTTTGAAAATTTTCGTCCGTTCTCAAATTAATCAAAAATTCTTTAGTTGTGAGCAGAATATTAAAAGTCGTCAGAAGTCGTTAAACAAATTCTTGGACCTTGAAGAACACAGAAGTCGTTAAACAAATTCTTGGACCTTGTAAATATTTACTAACTATATTATTTTTTCTAAAATTTTAAACCAAATTAGTAAAGAATAAATAAATTCAAATTTTAAAATACTATTGCCTAAAGCTTCTGAGGTGTGTCTTGTCATAGAGGTATGTCTTGTCATTTGTCAGTTCTACTAGAGCTTCATAAATATCTTCTAAATGAAAATTTAAAGGTTTTAAGGCTTCTATTCTACTTTACCATCTAGTTGTGCAAAGTGGTTTGAGAGTCAAATTATTCACGTTCTTTTTTAAAAGTTCCCATCTTGAAACAGATCTCGAAAAGAAGAGATAAAGACTTTGAACTGGGTCAAAAAGTTTTACAGCTTGGAATGAAAAATGCACGTGGCTCTAGATTCTTTATTTCGGCTTACATTCCTTGAATTAATTGAAAATCCTAAAGGTTTTAACCTATCTAAAACTAAATCTGTTGAACGTTTTCCTGTTGTATCTGAACCTATGAGGAAACCTATAAATATTTCTTTTATTTCAAACATATTATTTTCATTTTAAGAATTAAAGATACTTGTTGTTTTAGACTAAGATCGGGAGTGAAGCCTACAATTATGGAGTTGGTTGGTTTACGAGGCTGGTCCTGTCAACCGTGACAAGACCTCAATTAGCGTATTGCTAGACCTCGTTAGCACCGTATTGCTACCACTTCCGTGACCACAAGATTTATGTTTAGGCTATAACGGATTTAATTTCATATCCATTTTGCGGCATTCAGAACCTTATCATTTCTGCACGTGGCTTAGACGCTAGATCGTTAAGATCGTTAAATTCATGGCTACCCAGAGCAGCTCTTCTGGCCCTGGCCAGCGCTGGGCTTTTACACGTGGAGTATATAATGGTTTCTTTCTCATTCTGTTCACCACAACTGCGGCATGATGTGTTGAATGGAATACCTAATCTGGCCGCATGTTCGCCAATTGGCCAGTGTCCCGTGAACACACCTATTGCTCTGGTTATGTCCCGCCGAGATAGGTTCAATAGGTTGTCCGTTCTTTTGTTGCCGTACGTCGGCCATATTTTCTTGGTCGTACGGCATGAAATTAATTCTTTCCACATCCTTTTCGCTAAGGATGAAAAGTATAGGAAGATATCCATTTTAACGCTGTTTAGTGGTGGATCCATCTATTCTTCCAGTGAAGCATTCAGATTGGAACACCTTCTAGCTACTTCATCAGCATGTTCATTTCCTGTGATTTTCCTATGTCCCGGAACCCTCAATTATGTAACATTGTGTTGATAGCTTAGATTCGTCAGCTCGTCAGAGCATTTTCTGACGAGCTTGGATGTTATCATCGCAGAGTTAAGAGCTGCGATTGCTGTTTGGCTATCAGTGACAATGGCAATGCTTCCCCCACAGATATATTTCTCCTAAGTATTTGGCATGCTCTCCAGATTCCTAGCATTTCAGCTTCAAATACACTGGATTTATTGGGAAGTCTGAAAGCATGTTCTATTTTGAGTTTTTCTGAATAGACACCAGCACAGACACCGCAGTCCATGTTTGACCCATCAGTGAATAGTGTGATGTTTACTTCACCTAAAGGGTTTTCTTTGTCGCCATTCTCTTCTTAATGGAATCTCCATTTTGAAATTCTTAACAATTTCCAAACTTGGAATAGTGCTTTATGTTAAATCTGGCAGATCCCAAGCTATCGAGCTTAGAATAGTGCTATGTCCACTAGGCATTGTGCACCAGTGCCCATTCTTTTTTGAGTCTGACCGCACTACAACAGGCTAGAAAATTTATATGGAGGTCAGTGGGGAGGAGATAAGGAAGTGCATCTAGTGCATTACTCGGTGTCGATCTCAACGCACCCGTATTGCTTATACATGCACCTCTCTGTACCTTACAAAGTTTGGTTTGGATGCAATCCTTCTCTAGCGCTGGCCACCAGACTAATGATCCGAAGGTAAGAATGGGACGTACTATAGCACCATACATCCATAAAGCCATTGTTGGCTTTAATCCCCATTTTTTACCTAACATTTTCCTACAAGAATACAGGGCTACACAGGCCTTTTTAGCTCTCTCTTCACTATTAAGTCTCTACTTCAGTTTCGTATCAAGTACCACTCCTAAATTCATGTATACACCATCTACTCTTGGCTTGATAAATTCCGGTCTCTTTGTTCTGTTTGCATTAGATCAGTTTTGTCTGGATTGACGCAGAGGCCACATTCATTGGCCCATCTACTAACCCTTCTTAAAGCTCTTTCCATAATTACACTAATTATGTCAAGAAACTTTCCAGACATTAATACTGCTAGATCATTTGCGTATGCAATGGCTTTGATTTCCTCATTTTATAGTTCTTTCAGTATTCCATTCATTACTAGAAGCAACAGTAGAGGTGATAACACCCCACCCTGGGGTGTGCCTCTACTTACTCTTCTAGTAATTTTATGGTTACCAAGTTCCGATTGGATCTCTCTTGATTGCAATATATTAACAATCCACTGACTAAGGACAGTTTCTGTCCCTAGTTCATCCAGTGAATTCCGTATGGCCGCTGCATGCACATTATTGAAGGCTATGTCTATGTCTAGAAAGGTAGCTAATATATATTCCTTATACTGAATCGATTGTTCCACGTCCTCCACTAGTTCACCCAGTGCTGTCTCTATTGCCTTGCCCTTACAATAGGCATGTTGGTACTTACATAGCGGAGTACTCTCTAGTACTCTTCTAACAGTTAACTCGAGTGTTCTTTAGATAGTTTTCAATAAAAAGGATGATATACTCATCGGTCTAAAATCTTTAGCGGTCTCGTACCCTCTGTTACCAGCTTTTATTTTAAAGATTACATTTACCCACCTCCATTGCAGAGGAATATGACCAAAAGTGATCCTCCTTCTGGACAGCTTAGTAATTAATGAACAAGCCCCTTCATTACTTGTTACTTGTTATTGCTTATCAATTGCCCAGGCAATCTTTTCCTCCGCTATAACTGAGTCAACTCCTTCGTCAGGGCCACTTCGGACTCTAGTGTCAACCGCTTGATTAATCAAGTGGACGTCCTTAATGCACCTTGGAAAATGGGTAGACACTAAAAGATCTAGGGTTTCAGCAGCTGAATCAGTCTAATTCCCTTCCACAGTTCTCAGAAAGGAAGGACTGGAGTGTTCTCTAGATAAAATTCTGCTAAGTCTAGCTGAGTCTCTAATACTTCCATTATTGGGTTCTAGCCAATCGGTTTGCTCTCTTATATTCCCTAAGTTGGCCCTTATAGAGTTGCCACTTATTCTGCCTGTAGCAGATATTGTAGGCGGCCCTAGTTTCTTTTCTTGAGTTACTTAAGTTTTCATTCCACCAGACCGGATATGTCTTTTTGCTACGCTTAATAGGGCGTGCCACTTTGAAAGCGACCTGCATGACCCTTGTAAACAGGTCAGTTCTCTTTTCTAACTCGTTTTCAGTTGCGATATCTGAGTTAGCTATTACCAAAAGTTTTTTTCTAGCTACTTTTCCGAATTTTCTCCAGTCAGTAGCCCTGGAGTTTCTGTAGCGCTTGGGATTTTCAGGCTTAATATTGATATTGAAGAGAATTCAAATGTGGTCCGAAAAAAACCTTTTCTCGGATACTCTCCATTTCTCTATATTTAGAGTTTCGTCATTACTAATACATTTAATATCTAACACATTTGCCCAACCTCGAAAACTATCCGAGCTTGGAAATATGATAGTGGGGCTACTGCCCCTATTGCATATATTTAGGTTGATATTTAAAATAAAATCAAATAATGACTCATCTCGTTCATTCGTTTCCGACCTACCCCATAGGGTATGTCGTGCACTAGCATCACAGCCTGTGATCAATTTGCGACCTGTGGCAACTACCAAATGCGGAAACCAAGGCGGTGGAGCAGGTTCGTCATGTGGCATGTACACGGAACTTATATACACTCTCACATTGCTCCGTATCTCCAGTGTGACAACTGTCAAATCTTCATAACCAAAATTAGAACAGAGATGTGCTTATATGTTTTTTAACTAGAATACAAGTTCTTGGCTTACCTATTTCTAAATCTACGTTCTTTTAGAATAGATTATAATTACAGTTGTTTAACCCTCTAATCTTAGAGATGTTAACCCATGGTTCTTGAATGAGGGCTATATCTAAGTCCTCCTCACCTAGGGGAGCTAGCAGATTATCCGAGGCGCACTTCGAGTGCCTTAGATTAATCTGCAACACCCGCGACGCTTACCTCATAACAAGCTGCTGTATACTCCTTGTCTATTGCCAAGTCTCCCAGCCAGGTCGTCTATGTCTAAACTCCCTGGCTTGAATATTTTTGGTTTGGTATGCCGTATACCAAACCTCAGCTTGTTTTCCAGCTTCTCCGGAGGACCCAGACTTTCCTCACTGCTTTTGCTAAAGAAATCCAAGGAGAACTGATCCTCGCATCTGATTACCCTGTAGCCCCTGACTACGTCGGATGAACCAAAGCAAGGGAGTTGTCCTCCTTCACCTCACCTGGGATTAACTCATTGACGATTTATGAAAGTTTCGCCACAAGTTTGATCCACAGATCATTGTTCCTATCACACTGGCTGCGGTACCGATACCGTACCTGGCTGGTACCGATAATAGTCTCCTGATTGGAAACTATCTAAGAAACTAATCTTCAGAAGATAAGTTGATGTTTGTTTTTTTTAATTTTTGTTCCCACGAGTTTGGCCCTCGGCACGGTTTTTTGTTCCCACATTCAGCCCTCGGCACGGTTTACTTTCACATCTTGGCTCGAGTGTACACCTATAATCAGCCGATTATTTGTCTCCAAAAACAACATCTAGTTTGAGGATGACAAGTAACGTTGCCCGGGTGCGCTTGAAGGAGTTTAGATGATTAACTGTACCCGTTATGGAGTAATATTTGGATAATTTTATTATCTGAACTATCTTTTTATTAATTACATTGGAAATTATTTGAATAAGTTCGTTCTGAATGTCTTTGCTTAAATATTTATTTTGTGTCTCTTTGTCGAAACTGGGTCAAATTTGGCAATTGATTCTACTAATTTAAGAAAATTACCGTTATCTTTTTCATATAAATTATATGAACCGCCTCTAAATGCTAAAGATTGTCCGGCAAGGAACTCTACAAAAATTATTAGTCGTTTTAACACATCCCTCCAATGTTGAACTTCTTTTAATAAATTTTTTTGGAAAGACGAATCAATTGTCGTTTGATTTGCCAGTCGTAATTCAAAGTCTTTCCAAATTTTAAATAACTGTACATGTTGTGAACTTTGTTCATGTTCTCTAAGAAGTCTTCCTAAATGATTCCAATTTTTAACTCCTGTGCTAGAAATCGCGTTACTTCTAGAATTTTTTGTAAATAACTTACAACAAAAACAAAATACAGAATCTTTGGAAACCGAGTAAATAAGCCATGATCTTAGAATATCCAATTTATCTCCATTTGATAAAACTCTTTCATAATTCTTAAGATTAAACTTTCTACCAGATGTAATCGTAAATGAAAAATTATATATTTGTTTAGGGCCTTTTTCCACTAAATAACTAACAATATTACCATTTAAATTTGGCCAAGTTCAGGATCCTCTAAACTGTCAGAAATGTCAGTTAAGGTGCATAAAGTATCTAATACTAAAGGAACTTCTTGAAAATTTGAACAACTGAGAAAATTCTCAAAAATTTCTATATTTAAAGCATCTCTGTTTAAATCAAAGCTTTCTTTAACAATAAAAGCATCTAATGCATTTTATTGTTTTTTTTTCAGAAATTTCTACTTGTTTTCTTTTTTCCCGGTAAGCGTGCCCTTATAATTTCCGTTTTGTTGCCATTAATAAATATTTCTAATATTAATATTTAAATTAAAACGTACTACAAAATATTTATTTAAAATAAACGCGTAACTCAAATTTTAACAAAAAATTGAATTGAAAGAAAACTATGTAAATAAATTTGAGATTATTCAGAAATTAGAAAAATGTTAGTATGTATTTAGTTACTAAATATGTTAGTATGTATAGCTATTGAATTTGATAAAAATAGTAATACAGTAAAAACTCTATATAACGAACCACCTAAATTCACATATTTTTGTTCGTAATATAGAGAAGTTCGCTAAATAGAGAACCAAAAAGAAAACTAATGTCTTACTTTTTTTCGCCATTCTGTAACAAATTTTTTTATGAAGATAAGAAGTTTAAAAATTAATGAAAAATAATCTAACATTGCAACTTTTTACATAAATATTTGTACTGAAACAAATTTTAAATTTAAATTGATATTTGACATTTAGTTATCATAAAAATTAATTTCACATAATATGTATGTACATAATTGTCAATTTTTTGGAAATCAAGGGAAAATTCAATTAGTTCGTTATTAAGAGATGTTCGTTAAATAGAAGTTTGTTATATAGATATTTTTTTGTTCTAAAAAGTTGTAGTAATGCTAATGTGGTATAAATTGTTCGTTAAATGGAAATTTTCGCTAAATAGAAGGTTCGCTATATGGAGTTTTTACTGTAGTATTAAAAATACTGATTTTATTTTTTTTATTTGCTATAACCTACAAATTATAATTTTATAAATTGGAAATTCCTCACCAGCATAAATATTTTATTATTATTATTCTTAATTTTATAAAACAAAATAATTATTATTAAGTTTGTATTTATCACATAATTGATAATTTCAACCACACTGTACATAAATCTAACAGCCATGGTCATAGATTTTATTTTCAAAAATAAAATTTATCCAAAATATAAATAATGTACATTTATTTTATGTCTATAGTATTTATATATATATATATATATATTTTTTTTTAATTAATTTATTTAATTTCAGATAATTTTACAATATAAATATAAAATTATGTAGAAGAAATTAAAATTTAAATACAAATTAATTTTAATTATCACTAATTTTACTTTTAAATATAATTTTAACTACTTTCTATTTCTAAAATTTTTTATATATTTTTTAAGTTACTTTTAAATATCACCATATTTTGACAATTTTTAATTTCCGTGGGTAAAGAGTTGAATAGTTTAATTGCACTACATTTTAAGCTTTTTTGTTGTTTGAATGTTCTAGCTTTAGGTATTTCAATATTTTTTCTATGTCTATTAAGATAATTATATACATGTACATTCTCCCCATTATTTAGAATTAATTTTGATTTAAAATTACTATTTAGTATATTATAAATGTATTTACATTTATCAAAATAAATTACTTGATTTATATCAAGTACATTAGTTACTTTGTACTTGAGATTTATCAAATTAGTTACTTTGTAAATGTACTTGATTTATATCAAGTACATTTGTTACATTAGAAACCATCATCTAGTGCATCATAGATTTTTTCCAATGTTGCTGTAATGGCTGACTCTGTGCCAATATTTTCTAAGAAATCATATTGATTGGTATCAAAGCCAATTGTTTGTTCAATAAAATTTCTAATTCTTATATTAATTGCTTTTTCATATATTTTTGATATAGAATTTAAAATTTAGATTGGGCTATAATTATTACATTCTTCTTTTAACCCAGATTTATGTATGGGAACTATAAAGACTTTTTTAAGTTGATCTGGAAATATTCCTTCTGTAAAACATTTATTGATTATTATCTCTAAAGGTTGTTTTATAGCATTAACCAATTCCTATAAGTCTTTTACTGTTATTTTATATAATCCTGGAGTTGTATTTTTATTTAATTTCATGATGATTTGATAGATTTCAGCCTGCGTAACTAGAGTAAGAAATAACGATTTACTATTATATATTTTGTAGGCAGCATTATTAACTGTACTAGAATTCCGACTCTCAGTTAGAATACATTTACTTATTTCGTTAAAAAATTTATTAATAGTATCTGCCGTCTCATTTTCATTAATTTTTTTCTCGCCATTTTTCTTTAAAACGTAAGTAATAGTTTCAGTTTTTTGGTCATTATTATTTTTTATAGTATTATTTAATAATTTCCATAGTTTCCTAGAGTCATTCCCTGCTTTTTCAATACTTTTAATAACATGTTTAGTTTTAGCTTCCTTTATTAATTTTTCTACTTCCTTTTTGAATAGAATATATTTTACTCTTTTTTCCCTATTGTTTGGATCTTTTGTATGTGCATCATATAGGGATTTTCTAATTTTAAGTTTCTGAAATATCATGTGTGTAATGCAGCTATTATTTCTAGTTCTGACTGTTACTGCTTTAGTACGCAATTCTTTTGCTTCCTGTATTGTTTTAACTAATGTATCAATTTCCATAATGTTTGTAATTTCTATTTTAGTTTTTACGATGTTACACATTTGAATATAGTCTGTTTTATTTATAGTATAGTTTTGCATAGGTATTTTCTTAACATTAATTGCTTTGATTGATGTTACGGCTATTTGGTGATCAAATAAACTGTTATCCTTTATTGTGAAACAAACCTGATATTTTGCATTAAAGTTTGTTATTATATGATATATTAGAGTTTTAGATTGAGCTGTACTTCTTGTACTTTGCCTCTTATTAAGTATATAATATCTAGAAGTAGCTATCATATCTTTGCATCTTATTAGTAAGTTGGTATTATCAAACAAATTTAAGTTAGTATCAGCAAAAAATATGTGATTTGAATTATCCTCCAATTTGTTTTCTAAGTATTCTATAAATAAATTGCTGTTTTCCGCTGGAGCTTTATAAAATGTTCCAATTTTTACTTTTGGTTGAGAGTTTAGGATTTCAATTACCATATAGTTATATCTTTGATCCTTAATTACTACATTAAAGTGAATGTTATCCTTTACAAAAATAGCTGTTCCTCCTCCCCTTTTTTCTTTTCTGCAGTTATAAACCGCCTTATAATTGGGGATATTATGTACATCAATTTCGTTGTTGAATATCCATACCTCTGTAAGTACTACTATATCAATATCCTTGAACTCTGTGATTAAAACTTCTAATTCTAATACTTTATTTCTTATGCTACAGATATTTAAGTATAAAATAATTAGGTTCCCTATTTGTTTTCTTATGTTTGGGTGATTGATCATTATGGAATGCTTATCATATAATTTTGCCAGTTTTCTCTTATTTTTTTCAGGTACTCTCGATATTTATTATCAATGTGATTTCTATACGATTTTAGATCCTTTATAACATCCTCAGGAGAGACTCCTATATATTCATGATATTTATAATATATTTTACGTAGTTTTTTATAATCTGTTGGTAATCCTTCTTGATCGATAAGTACTTTGATATTTGTTTGTGTCATACCGTTATAACAAATATCATCTTGATCATAAAAATATGATAAATATATTCTTACGTTGCTATATATTCTATAATCTCTTAATCTGGATAGTACATATACGCTATCACCACATTCAATTGCTCTTTTCGTAAGTTTTACAATTGGAGGCACCATAGGGTCAAGCAAACTTGTATTGGTATCTTCAGAAATATTGAGATTAATCTGTTCCTTATTTTCGGTTTTTGGATTTCGTGTTTCACCTTTGTTCCAGGTAGGATATAAAAAACTTGTATCTGAAACTTTAAACACCTGTTACTTTGTTTTTTTGCCTGTTACTTTACACCTGCTTTTTTTGAAGTAATACATAAAAATTAAAGCTTCAACATTATACTCTTATTTCTGTTAACAACTTTTTTTAATAATATAGGGTTACTTTATAATTGACGAAAGTGTTACTTGGTTTTTTCAAATTTTCTAATAAATTTCTTTAACGATTTTTTTAATTTGAAATTGTTGAGGATGTAATGCATATTACAAAAAAATGTAAATAAATAAACAATATAACAGTTGCTTGAAGACTTTTTATTTATATGATATTGATATACATACATACTTACATAATATCATGTTTATTTACATATCGTATATGTCACTGATGAATTAATGATAAGAGTATAGATGTATATTATATAGCGCCCTATTTACATACATATTATGTATTTTATTGTATTTATGTATAATATCATGTTTATTTACATATCGTATATGTCACTGATGAATTAATGATAAGAGTATAGATGTATATTATATAGCGCCCTATTTACATACATATTATGTATTTTATTGTATTTATGTATAATATCATGTTTATTTACATATCGTATATGTCACTGATGAATTAATGATAGGAGTATAGATGTATATTATATAGCGCCCTATTTACATACATATTATGTATTCTATTGTACTTATAAGAAATTATTCTATGAATGGAAATATTTTTAAAGAAATATTGCAATGTATGGCGATATACTTACAACAATATAAATATACTATGTACGCATTAATATAATAAAATATTTAAAATTATATTTACTATTTTGTAATTTAATATACATTTACCGCTTAGTATTAAATGGTACTATAGAATATTTGAAAAAGTTTTGGATTGATAATCGTTATGTGGAAGGTTAGAATCTGCTTTTGTAGAATGTATAAACATATAGTTTGAATATATGTACAACCCATAGTTCTAGAAATTATAAAATTCACCCAAATTATTTTAAAATACTAAAATATTAAAAAAATAATATTGTAAGCAGAGTGACAGGCTGTGAACATACTAAGGGTAGGTATAATAAAGAAAAAATAAAAAATTGTAATTTTTGGAGGTGGCACACCACCCTATATGAAATGAAGAAAATCTTAATGTTTAGAAATATACATGGGAAGAAAATTATTCCGGGAGATTCTACGGTTGGATTCAAAATCCGGATTTCAATAATTGGTTTAGCGGGGGTTTGACGGCGGAAGCGCACACTATATAAAATGCTGTTGTTGGGAAATATACATGGGAAAAAAATAATTACGGGGGACTTTAGAGTTGGATTCCAAATCGGGGTAATGCGCTTTTTCCAGAATATTTGTATATATGTGTATGAGAAAATCTAAATTAGCAGGGATTTTAGAGTTAGATTAAAAGACAGGGTTATACGGCTTTTCCAGAATATTTAAATATATGTATATGTGATATTGTGCATTAGGGGGGATAAATAAAATTAAAAAAAAGTTATTTTAAATCTACATACGAGTATATTTTTATTTCACCATTTTTTTTTTCAACATTTTTTTCGACATTTTATTATTCAATATTTTTTCGTATTCGACATGTTTTTTTCAACATTTTTTGCACTCGACATTTTTGTTTTCAACATTTTGATTTTCAACATTTTTAATTCGACATTTTGTTTTTCAACAAATAGACCCACACCCTACATGAAAAAGTTGTTCTACAACATTAAGTTTTTAATAATGGATAGGTCTCATATATCCATGTTTAAAATTGTTTTTTCTATCTTTAACGATGTAGAAGTTTTGTAAACAGACGGATAGACGAACGAACAGGCGGATAAAGTGAAACTAATAGGGACATTTTTTCAAAAATATTTTGAAAATGTGTTAAAAATTATTAAACCAAATTAAATAAGCAAGAAGTAAAAACTATAGGATAAGGGGGAAACACAATTCTTCATATTGGAGTAGTTAGCTTATTATGTAAAATAGATAAATAAGTTTATTATTTATTTATTTTATTTTATTTATTTAGTCGCTTTCTCTCTAAAGAGCATAAAGCTGCTCGTACAGAGTATATAATATGTACATATTTATATTACCAAAATTTCAAAATAAAAATTAATATATGATATTAATTACAGTAGTGGAAAATTAAAAATTGCATGATAGTTCAAATTTAAAAAGAAAAAAATTTAAAGTAACAATTTAAGCTAAGTTTTTTAAGGGTTAAGCTAAGAATTTACAAGTTGTATTATTATGTTATTATTATACTTTTTTTGTCTATTTTTGGTTTTTTTTTTCAATGTAGCCATATATAGTTGTTTTATCTTGTATTTCACCTTTGTAGTATTGCACGTTTGAAGTTCAAGTGGAAATTTGTTGAATTCTCTTATAGATGTTGAGAGAATTCCTTCTAGACCATAAGAATAGTTTACATTTAAGATATGTAATAAGTTTGCAGACCTTGTGTAGTTATTGCGTCTTTCATTGTTTCTTTTTAGCGTAAAATTTGTGTTGATTTTTATATTAATAATGTTGTAAATTTGCATTACTTGTATTAATTTTATATTAAGAACTAGTGGTAATATATCTAAATTCTTATGTATTTCTGATCTTGAAGATCTCCTGCTTAGTCCATAAAAGTTTTTTATTGCTGCATTTTGAATTTTTTGCAAAGTATGTAAATTTTTTAAAAATGTGTTACTCCCTACAACTATGCCATAGTTAAAAGTTGACTGGAATATATTATAGTAGATTGATTTTTTTATAGTATCAGGAACCCTTTTCTGTGTCAGTTTTAGAAGTCCTGCTAGGCGTCTCCTCCTTTTCACTACCTCGTTTATTTGTTGGTTCCATTTTAGTTCGTTATCTATCAGAACACCGAGGTATTTAAAAACTTTTACTTCTTCAATTTCCTGGCCGTTATACTTTATTTTAATTGATGCATTATTATTAACTTTCATTAACATAAACTTTGTTTTATTTGTGTTGACTGTGAGTTTATGTAAAGCCATCCATGTCGCAATCTTAATCATATAGCAATATTATCTGCATATAGGAAGGCTTTACCATGTAGTCTTAAATTTGAGAAATTACTGATATAGCAGGAAAATAACGTCGGGCCTAATCAAGTACCTTGTATGACTCCGAATTCAACGTCTGTTATTCTGCTCTGATATCCTTCGCACTCTGCATATTGTTTTCTCTCACTTAAGTAACTCTGTTAAGATACGAAGTAGAACTTTGTGATATTCAAAAATACAACTGATACTTTATTTGATTTGAAAAGTTGTTCTTAGATGTATACAATTATATCAAATAATGTTGCATTAGTATTCGATCCTTTTTTAAATCCATATTGTTGATCATTAACCGGTTTGTTTTAGCGTTTCTATTAGCTTACTGAACACAGATGAGATCGATATTGGCCTGTAGTTATTTACTTTACTCCTATCTTCACTTTTGTAAATCGGTATCACTTTACTAGTTTTTAATAATTTTGGCATTTCACCTTCATTAATTGAGGCGTTAATTAGATTGCGGATGCTATCAATTAGTTCGTCTTTACAGTATTTAATTACTTTAGTTTGTATATTATCATTTCCTGTAGAATTTGTGTTACTCAGATTATCTATCAATTTTTTGTTTGGTATAGTGATATGGGTTTGAATTTTAATCTTGCGTTTGTTCTTATATTGAGCTTATATACAATATTATAGTGTAAAGCCAGTTTTTTGCCAACATTACTATAATATTCATTAAATTCATTTAACTTTTCCAGTCTTACTTTTGAACAAATTATATGATCATCAAAAAATTCATTACGGTGTTTAGTATTTTTGCTTATAATATTTTTAATATATTTCCAAGTTTGTTTTGTATTCTTCTGCTTTTTAGCACATTTCCAAAAACATTTTGAAAAAATGTGCTTATTAGTTTCACTCTGTCCGTCCGTCCGTCTGTTTACAAAACTTCTACACCGTCAAAGATAGAGAAAAAAAATTTGGCCCATGGGTAGGTCTCATAAAAAAAATAATTTTGTGGAACAACTTTTTCATGAAGCCCCATCCATTACGGACCTACAAACTTTGAAAACTTTGAAAAAGCCCTATTTTTAAATGCATGTATCTTATGTTCTGCTTAAGATTTTTTCAATCTGAAAACGCATGACGACAGGTATTTTTTTTATATACTTTGTAAATTAATATCAAAATTACACAATTTTTTTAAATTTAGTATTTAAATGTACTGTTATGTGAAAACCACCTTTCAGAATTAGTATAAGTTTGCTCAGAAAATTTTGTTGGACCACCCCTGTTTATGAGCTATTAATGCTCAAAAATTGAAAATTAGCTATTTTTAAACACCTGTAACTGAGAAACCTGTACACATTTTACTTTGGAAAGATACAAAAATTAAAGCTACAGTAATATATTTTAACGTGTGTTAAAGGTTTATTTTAGTTATATAGGGTTCCAGATTACAGCTCTTCAAAATTGCGAAAAAGCTCCATTTTCAGATGTATACAACTCAGGCTCTGCATAATAGTTTTGCAATCTAAAACCACCAAAAGACCGAAAATTTTATTATCTATATAAAGCAATATTAAAATTATGCTATATTTTGTAATTTACTATTTAAATTTACCGTTATGCGAAAACCACATTTTGCATGAAATTTCTTTTTTCATAACTCTGGCACGCCTTTAGATATGAACCTGAAATTTTGAGACAAGAAATAACTTTTAGAATTAGCATAAGTTTTCTTAGAAAATTTTGTTACACCACCACCACCATCAAGAGGTCTTAAACAGGAGGTGGTAAATAGAAAATTTGCTATTTTTAGGCACCTATAACTTAAGCACCTGTACAAATTTTTCTTCGGCAAGACATAAAAATTAAAGTTTCAGTAATATGTTTTTACGTGTGTTAACGGTTTTTCTTAGTTATAAAGGGTTCCGGATTTACAGCCCCTCAAAATTCTAGAAAAGTCCTATTTTCACATATTTTCTTATTACAAAAAATTTCTTAAATTTTATTTTTTAAATTTGCAAATGTTTGTGCAAGTCACAATTCTAAACAGTTTGTATTGTGTTTTGGAAATGTGCGCTTTTAAAAACCGTTGTTTTACATTCTACCTTGTTTGAAATTATTTTGATCATACAGTTTTTGTTTTTCTCTGTTTGATTGATGTGTTTTTGTTTATCCAAGGTTTGTATGTACTGCGAACATATTCGTTTTCATAATTTTGTATATGTTTCCTATGCCAATAATTTTTAATATTTTTATTCTAGCACATTCAGTATCATACCATTTTGGTAATTCGTTTGTCTTTTTTGGTACAATTTTTTCAAAACTGGCAGCCTTGGCAAAATTTTGTAAAGTGGAAACTATTGAGGAGCATATTGTGTTGGCACTATTATTTTGAGTGACAATTGGATAATTTCTTAGTTTTTGTTTTATTGTTTTGACATTTATGTATTTAATTTTATTTACTTTGTTTATATCTTGTTTTTTTACTTGTTTTGATATTATAATTATATGATCTAAGCAGGATCCTGAGGACGGCCGGGTTACAGAAAAACCCAAAAGAAGAATCCATTGCTTTCAACTCTAGTTTTGTAAACTTCTACATCAGGATTATTTTCATTTATTATATTATAATTGAAATCACCAAATATGTATTTATCGGAATTACTAACCTTAAATAAATGCGATTCTAGTAAATCATTAAATCTATTTGATAATTCTTTATTTATTTCAGGTGGTCGATTAATAGAGCTAATATTTATTATTTTTTTATTGAGTTTTACGCAAACATTTATGATACTAATGATACTATGTATATGTGTTAAAGGTTTATTTTAGTTATATAGGGTTCCAGATTACAGCTCTTCAAAATTGCGAAAAAGCTCCATTTTCAGATATATACAACTCGGGCTCTGCATAATAGTTTTGCAATCTAAAATCACCAAAAGACCGAAAATTTTATTATCTATATCTATATTATTATCTATACAAAATACTTTATTAACAGTATAGTCCAGCGAATTATGAATAAGTATTGAATCACCTCCACCTCGGCGTTTTTTCCTAACTGAACATACAGATTTATAGTTAGGTATTTCAAATGTGCCGATTTCATGTTCCATCAACAATGTTTCGGTGAAGAATATCTATTGTTATATTTAAGTTAATCAGTGTTATAATTATTTTATTCATCTTATTTTTTAAATTTCTTACATTTATATACATAATTTTTAGTGAACTAGTGTTTTTAAACACAACCTGTGATTCATAATTACAATAATTTACATGAGTTTGGATTGGTAGAATACAGTGTTCATTATACATTTAAATTACTTTCAACAAGTACTTGTTTAACCTTACTATTTTTAGTTTTTCGAATGAATAATTGAATGAATAAAATCACCTGAATTTTTTGCGTTTTG
This sequence comes from Poecilobothrus nobilitatus, assembly GCA_947095535.1. Lineage (NCBI taxonomy): Eukaryota > Metazoa > Arthropoda > Insecta > Diptera > Dolichopodidae > Poecilobothrus > Poecilobothrus nobilitatus. Next base: position 233,579,265 of record OX352772.1, read on the forward strand.
TTTCCCTCTGTAGCGTCTCAATTTCGCTAAATTCTAGCACATCTTTTTTGCGTTCTTTCTTAAGCTTTTGTATTTCTATAAAATTACGATATCGTCAATTCTTTCTTTTAATATTACATTTTCATTTTTTAATGCAATATTTTCGTCTACTAACGAATCCAAGATTGTTTTTAATTCGCTAACTTCACTTTTTACCTCAAGTAATTGATTTTCATGTTTGCTGACTTTCGCAAGAATTGCATTCAGTTTTTCTATAACAACATTATGATTTTCTTTTCAATACACACCTACTGTTCTTCTAATGGCTTTTCCTATTATGGTGGCATTATTAAAAGATGTTGAACGCCTATTATTTTTTGCTAGAGACCGCCGATTTTTATTTTTATTTTTGCATGAAACGCACAGCCATGAGATCTCGTCATCCTTCATACAGATTTCAAAAACTTCATTTTCCAGACCTGAGCACTGCTTATGGAATCAATTATTGCATCCTTTTTCGCATTGTATTATTACCTCTTTTGCATTTGAAACAATTAACTACCTTACAGTTTGACATTTTTTTAGATTTTATAATCACTTTAGATTTTATAATCACAATGGCCGGTGGAATCCGTATTCTCGGGCTACAGGCATGTGTTAAATTAGAAGTCAAGAAACCGGTTAAAAATATTAGTAGTAAACATGAAGCGCTAGATTTTAATTAATTTTTGAAACAAGCATAAAGATACAATGGTAGGTTTAAGTTCACTTGAAAACAAGATAAAGTTAGTAGTAAAGCAAAACGTAAAACCTGTTGTAAGATCAGCTTGAAGAGTTCCGACAGCCCTGAGCCACTAAACCAGCCTTGTACAACCTGTGTAACAAAAAAATTATTGAACCGGGTAATGAAACTTCAGAGTGGATTTTCATTAGGAAAATGAAAGATAAATCGATGAGGTTATGTCTAGACCAGACATATTTAAATGGAACTCTGCTTCCGGAACCCCATATAATACCAACATTCAATGTAATAATAGCGAAAATAAGCAAATTCAAATATTTCACAGTTTCGGATTAGGTTGATGGTTACTGGCAAGCCCAACTTTATAATGGATAATCCAAATTATGTACCTTTTCAACCCCTTTCGAGTTATACAGATTAAGGCGATTACCCTTCGGAATCAGAACCTCTGGAGAAATATTTCAAAAGCTGAATGACAAAAATTTTGGTGACTTACTCTCCAATAATGTACTTTGATGATATACTAGTAGACGGCGAGACTTATGAACAACATACTAAGAATTTAAGAAAGATAATGGAGATTAATTGCAATCAATCTCGGGTCTGGTAATTTACATGAGCAGTTTTGTGCCTCATTTGTCAGAACTCTATTCTCCATAGAAACAACTTCTGGAAAAAACATTATTTTTAACTGGACACCGACGCATAAGAAATGTTTGGAGGATATTAAAAGAAAGATATCGAATCCCCCAATCTTGTAAATTTTTGATGTGATCAAAGAGATAAAAATCCAAGCCTATGCTTCTAAATTTGGATTAAATAGTTGTCTTTTAAAATTCGGCAAGCCTGTTAGCTAGGCTTCTTGTACTTTAACAGACACAGAAATACATTACGGCCAGATAGAAAAAGAATTACTAGCTACAGTGTTCGCTTGTGCAAAATCCACCAATACATCCATGGCCGCCAAGTAACGGTGGTAACAAATCAGAAGCCTTTGCTGGGTGTAGTAAATAAAGAAACAGCTGATGTTACAAGCCCAAGACTGCAAAGAATGAAATCAAGACTTTTAAAGTAACAATTACTTTTAAAATATTCCCCCGGAAAATAAATGTTTATAACTGACCTTCCCTCTAGAAGCTTTATGCAGTGTAATTCTAAATCCGAAATTGCAGACATGGGTCAAGTAGTTCATCGTATAGACATTCGTGAACCAAAAATGGAATATCTAAAATACGAAACGGAAAAGATCCTATTCTAAAATCCTTACAATACAAGACCACATCGGGTTGGGTAGAACATAAAAAATGTCTCCCGATAGAACTAAGATACTTTAGAAAAATAAAAAAAAACATCTATATGCAAGATAATGTGTTATTATTCAAAATAGGGTAATAGTTCCATGTACAATAGAAAGCGATATGCTGGAAGTCTTACATATCTCTCATTTGGTTATTGAAAAGACAAAAGCAAAAGCCAGAACTCTCCTATTTTGCAAAGGTATGACTTTAAATATCGAGAATATGGTTTCAAAATCTAATCATGTCAAAAATTTTGGAACTCCAATACAAAGAAGCAGATGGTACCCGATTAGATTCCAGATTATCCGCTCCAGAAAATTGGAATAGATGTGATAGAAATTGGAATGGATGAGAGTTACTGATTACTTCTCAAAATTTTTCGATTTAATTAAGTTATATAGAAAAACTGCAGAGGCTATAATAGAAAGTCCAAAACTTATGTTCTTACTTTATGGAATCCCGAGAATTATTATAGCGGATAAACTGCCTATCGGATCTTATCAGTTCAAACAATTTATCAAAATCCTGCATATCAGGATTATTACTACTAGTCCCAGATATCCTCAATCGCATGGACTAGTGGGAAGAAGTGTTCCAACTGCGAAGAGGTTAATAGAAAAATCTGTTAGTTCCAAAACAGAACTGTGGAAAATGTTACTAGAAACTCGTATTCCCCTATAAAAAAATAGTAAATACTCACCAGTCGAAATTGTATGTGTTAGGAAGACAGGAACTATGTTACCGCAATACAAAGGTCCGTAGCGAATTTCAAATTAATGATAAGAAACTCATAATGGTTTAAGAAGAGAAAAAATTGGATAGGAGCAAGAATTGTGACAAAAGATCCATCTCCACGATCACATTGGATTGAGCTTCAAAATGGAACGCGATTACGACATAATTCCCCAGTTTTAAAAATGCGAAAATAAGAAAAGTATTGAAACTAAACTGGTGATGAGAATTCGAACTTATGTCAACAAAATTAAAATCCAGCGTAGGCGCTCACATTACTACCAGGCTAATAAAAATATTTAGGAAAATTGAGGATAGTAGGGACGTATTAAATTGTATAAATATGAAATATTTACAATTTACTCAAAAGTACTGATACTGTTCGAGTTATCTCTGACATTAAAGCGTGTTTCTATGTATATATTCCTATATTATCCTTATCCATGGAGTTTTTTGACAGCTTTATATTGAATCCATGTATCTGTCTGTAGAAGAACGACGCCAATATTTTTCCCGTCAGATGTCGTCGTATTTTTTCATAGCCCTGTCAGTTAGGAAGGGCGTATATGACACATATGACATCTCTATTTGACACATGCACATGTTGATATAGGTTAGTATTAATTATAATATCAGTTATTTAGTTTATAAGGTATTTCAGAAATATGAGATGTAAACTTTTCACTAAATAATTTATTTATATTTATTTGTTAATAATTATTATTTTCATTTTAAATATTAGATATTATGATATAAGTATTTTTATATTGCGATATATAAATATTTAATTATTATAATTATTTACCCAGCCGGGAATCGAACCCGAGAACTCTCATTCCATTACGAGTGAGAGGCGGTATCTTAACCACTACACCATTGGCTGGATTACCCCATATAATACCAAGCTTTAATGAAATAATAGCGAAAATAAGCAAATTAAAAAAAAACCAAAATCCCACAGTAGTTTCTGTGTTATAGTTCACTTTGAATTTACAGTTGGATTCAAAACCAAGATTCCCGCTTTTTCCAGAATATATATATATATATGTGCCAGATTCAAATTAAAAGGGATTTTATAGAGTTGAATTCAAAATCAGGATTGTCGCTTTTTTCAGAATATGTATATATATGTATATGCCAAATTCTGAATTAGGAGGGATTTTAGAGTTGGTTACAAAATCAGCTTTTCAATAATTTGTTTAGCGCACGCGCTTTGGGGGTGGCAGCCCAAAATATATTAAGAATTTTATTGTTGAACACATGTTAGAAAAAATAATTCGATGAGATTTTACAGTTGGTTTCAAAATCAGGGTTTCAATAATGGAAATCACATCTGAAATAAAAAAATTCAAAACGAAAGTGGTTTTGGATTTTGGTATTTAGGATCTTCGAATTTTGGGATTTTGTATTTGGGATTTCGTGACCAACCCATTAAAAACTCGTTTTATCAAAAACTCGTTTCTTAAAATATCGTTTTTTTAAAAATCTAGGTAAATCTCTTTTTTCTTTAGAAAATAGAGAAAAAATAAGGTATTGTGATTTTTGGAAGCGGTACACCACACTATCTGAAATATGTTTGTTTAAAAATATACATGGGAAGACTATAATTCTGGGGGATTCAACGGTTAGATTCAAAATCAGACTTTCCATTATGGGGCGGTAGCCCCCCCCCCCAATATGAAATGCTCTTGTTTTAAAATGTACATGGGAAAAAAATAATTCCGAGCGATTTTAAAGTTGGTTTCAAATTCAGGGTTTCAATAATTGGTTTAGCGGGTATTTGGGATCCACATTATAAAATATTTTTGTTTTGAAATATTCATGGAAAAAAAATTATTCTGAGGGATTTTATAGTTGGATTCAAAATCATGGTTATATGGATTTTCCAGAACATTTAAACATACGTATATGTGACATTGTGCATTAGGAGGGATAAATAAAATTAAAAAATTTTTTTTTTAAATCTACATACGAGTATATTTTTATTTCAGCATTTTTTTTTCGACATTTTTCCCTATTGGTAACTTTTTTTTTAACATTTTTTACATTCGTCATTTTTGTTTTCAACATTTCGTTTTTCAACATTTTTAATCCGACATTTTCAACAAATAGACCCACACCCTACATGAAAAAGTTGTTCTACAACATTAAGTTTTTAATAATGGATAGGTCTCATATATCCATGTTTAAAATTGTTTTTTCTATCTTTAACGATGTAGAAGTTTTCTAAACAGACGGACAGACGAACGGATAGCGATTAAATTTTTTTTTAATTTTTTTTGAAAATATGCTAAACATTACTAAACCAAAGTAATTAAGTAAGAAGTAAAACCTATATGACAAGGGGGAAACACAATTCTTCATATTGGAGTAGTTAGATTATGGAAAATAGATAAACAAGTTTATTATTTAGATTTTATAATCACAATGGCCGGTGAAATCCCTACTCTTGGGCTACAGACATGTGTTAAATTAGAATTAAAAAAACGGGTTAAAAATATTTAAAATATTAGTAGTAAACATAAAGTGCTAGATTTTAATCAATTTTTAAACAAACATAAAAAAACAATGATAGGTTTAGGTTCACTTGAAAAAAAGGTAAAGTAAGTGGTTAGGGAAAACGCAAAATCTGTTGTAAGATCAGCTTGAAGAGTTTTGATAGCCCTGAGCAAACCACTAAAAAAAGCCTTGTACAACCTGTGTAACAAAAAAATTATGAATGGTTAATGAAACTTCAGAGTGGATTTCCATTAGGGAAATGAAAGTAAATCGATGAGGTTATGTCTAGACCAGACATATTTAAATGGAACTTTGCTTCCGAAACCCCATATAGTACCAACATTCAATGAAATAATAGGGAAATAAGCAAATTTAAATATTTCACAGTTTTGACTTTGGTTGATGGTTACTGGCAAGCCCAACTTTATAACGGATAAGCCCAATTATGTACCTTTTCAACCTCTTTCAGGTTATACAAATTAAGGCGATTACCCTTCGGAATCAGAACCTCTGGAGAAATATTTCGAAAGCTAAATGACAAAAATTTTGGTGACTTACCCTCCAATAATGTACATTGATGATATACTGGTAGGCGGTGAGACTTATGAACAACATTATGATAATTTAAGAAAGATAATGGAGAAAATACAGTGTAGAGTGCAAAATCTGAATGAGTGAATCCCAGAAATACAAAATTTAGGATCACCGAGTAACAAAAAGGAATTGCAGTCGATCTCCAGTGTGGTAAATTACATGAGAAGTTTTGTGCCTCATCTGTTAGAACTCTCTTCTCCAAAGAAACAACTTCTGAAAAAAACATTATTTTTAACAAAACGCCGACGCCTATGAAATGTTTGGAGGACATTAAAAGAAAGATATCAAATCCCACAATCTTGTAAGCTTTTGATGTGATCAAAGATATAACAATCCAAGTCGATGTTTCTAAATTTGCATTAAAAAGTTGTCTTTTAAAATTTGGGAAGCCTGTTAGCTATGATTCTTGTACTTTAACAGACACAAAATTACATTATGGCCAGATCGAAAAGGAATTACTAGCAATAGTGTTCTCATGCGCAAAATTCCAGGAATACACCCATGGTCGCCAAGTAACGGTAGTAACAGATCACAAGCCTTTGCTAGGTATGGTTAGGTTAGGTTAAGGCAGCTGCCACAAAGCACACTTAGAACGTATATGGTCCATTGTGATACCACATAGAATTTTTTCTATCCCACTCGTTAAAAACAATTTGAGCTTTTTGGTTGTTGAAGAGATGTTTCCCCAAATGAGTATTGTTTCTTGCCGACAAGTCTGGGCATGTTCAAAGGAGATGGAGAATAGTTTCCTCCTCTTTTTAATCTTTGCAGGCTCGACCATAGTCGTTTGCGGATAAGCCAAGTCTTCTGGCATGCTTCCCTATTAGACAGCGACCGGTGATTATACCCATTGCCATTCCAATGTCTGTGCTTTTAAGAGAAAGCTGATCATTGGATCTTCTTAAATCGGTTTTGGGCCAATCAATCTTGCGATATAGCACGAGATCAAGTTTGACCATTTCTTATTTCCTTTCGAAGTAACGTTTTGCTTGTAGACGGAGGAACCCCTAGTCTTGCCCTGTCCTGCAGGACTTGTAAGGCTGTACCAATTCTAGCAAGTTCATAAGCTTTTTTATTTCCCGGAGTAACTTGATGACCTGGTACCCAGTAAAGGTGAATGCTAAACTGAATGGCTATTTCGTTAAGAAGTTTTTGGCAGTTTATTACAGTTCTCGAGGTTGTATATGTTGATTCCAAAGATTTTAACGCAACCTGACCATCTGACAGAATACGTACTTGCTTTACAGTCAAAACGCTTCTATTTAGTAGAGTCAAGGCCTCTTGAATTGGCATAATTTCCGCTTGGAAGACGCTACAATGGTCTGGTAATAAGATATTATAACTGATATTCAGATTTTCCCCGCACCCTACATTGCTGTTCATTTTTTAATCATCCCTGTTTCTATAGGGACGTTTGTACTCCTTCGAAGATCATCATTGTAGTCGAGTGTCAGCTCTCACGGCTTGTTATGCTCGTCAGTTGAGATTTCTCTAAGAAGTACGTGGGCGACGTGTAGTTCAGTAAAAAGGGAGTGGGCTTGCATTCGTTTATAATATGCGAGTGACATTCTCATGAATTGGTCCACTGGGTTGTAGCTTTCAATCTTAAAGCTGTGTTTGCAGATTTGCCATAATTTTCTACAGCCATTAGATAAAGCATCATGTCTAATGCCGTAGAAAAGGTTGTTATTAAAGAAAAGAGCCACTACTACATAGTGTGGCAGTTCTTTGAACCCTAGCGATTGCCTTGCGGTTTATCTTTTTATCGATTGCCTTTCATCATAGTAGGACTCCGTACATAAGAAGGGGACTTATTACGGATGTGTATAGCCAGTAAGTCAAGTATGGCTGAAGCCCCCATTTCCTTCCAATGGCTTTTTTGCACGAGTAAAGTGCTATAGAGGCCTTCTTTACTTTTTCTGAGATGTTAGTTTTTCAGCTTAACTTCCTGTCTAGAGTTAGACCCAGAAATTTCGCCGTTTCATTAAAGGCAATAGCGGAGCCACTTAACGAAGGCGGCTTTAATTTGGGAATGTTATATTTCCTTGCAAAGAAGACCAGTTCGGTTTTCTGTGGATTTACTGACACTCCACCGTCTGTACCCCATGTTGTGATTTTGTTTAGTGCAAGTTGCAAAACGTCTCTGAGACTGTTTGGGAACTTGCCACTGACAACGACAGCAATATCGTCCGCATAGACGATTGTTGTGCATCCCCCCTCTTTCAGAATTTTCAGCAGATTGTTTACCACCATATTCCAAAGGCACTGTTAGCGCTGCTGGCCACTGAAAAGGCTGACTGGAACTGTTGGTGGCATATTAGCTATCAGTGCTCTTAGCTCTGGTTCTCTTAGGCTTATGAGTCCTTTCAAAAACTGCTGTCTGATTGCCATTGTTAAACACTCCCGCAATGTCAAAAAATGCTGCAAGAATATACTCTTTGCAATTAAAAGATCTTTCAATCGAGCTACTCAAGGTGTGAAGTGCAGTATCCACTGATTTCTCCTTACAGTAAGCATTTCGAGAGGCTGACAACAGATGTTTATCTACGTTGTAGCGGATGTGGATGACGATCAATCTTTCTAAGGTTTTTAGAAGGAAAGAGGACAGGCTTATAGGCCGAAAGTCCTTGGCATAGGCGTGACTACTTTTGCTGGCCTTGGATAAGAACAATACTCTGACCTGTTTCCATTTATCAGAAATATGCTCCAAATTAAGACCACCACAGAAAGTGCTTTTTAGCAAAGCCAGGGTAGTAGATGAAGTTTGCTGGATCTCAGAGGGTATAATACCATCCGGTCCGCTTGCTTAAATGGCTTGAAACTATCTATAGCCCATTGTAGTTTGTCTTCTGTAACCACCACCTCTGTCATAGTAGAGGAGGGATTCAGGAGACAAGCCACTTCTGAGCTATTATTTATGCACACAGGAAAATGGGTTTTATAAAGTAATTCCAACGACTTCTCGCTTGTGGTAGCCCAGCTGCCACCCTTTCTTTTAAGAAGACTGAGGTTTGTCGATAGAATTTTCCTAAGTTCTATAACTCCGCAGAATAGTCTCCAGGTGTCTCTTTTCGCCTTTTTAAGTGCTGTTTTGTACTGACTACTAAAAAGCCCCGCTTTGTAAGAGCTCCAGTCCTGTACCTCATTGATTGTTTTGTTATTAAAAGCCTTCCTACTATCGTTTCTTAGAGCTTTGATTTCGTCATTCCACCAAGGTGGTTTTGATTATCCTTTAGCCTTACTGATGGGGCACGAATGCTCTAAGGACTTATTGCAAGCCTTACTAAAAACGTTTACTTTTATAGATCCTGGATATTTTTACGAATTCCAGGTGTTAAAGAGGGAGCGTTGACTTTAAATGCTCCCTCTATTTCTTCCAGTCAGTTCTCTTAAGATTGCGATAGCCTGACTTTAATGGAGGACTTTCGTCCAGAGTGAACTCAAGGTATCTATGATCTGAAAAGGAATGCTCATCAAAAACTATCCATGAGTTTATTTCAGAATAAATGAAATCTGAGACTAAGGGTATGTCTAGAACTTCTTGCTTATTACTAGTAACAGAGGCAGGTTTCCTGCCAATGTTACAGATAAGAAGGTTAGTACTTAAATGTAATTAAACAATCTTTCACCTCTTTTGTAAGTATCCGAACTACCCCAGATGTCATGGTGAGCATCTGAATTACCCCAGATGGTGGTGATGAGCGTCGTAGTTTGTGATGTTCATCCTTCTAGCATCCGTTATCAACCATGCAAGATTGGATGGAGGAAGCGAATCCTGCGAGTCGTGGGGACGTTAGCTTCGTAACGTTAGCTTCATCTTCAAAGTCCATTGAGGAGCTTTTGGCGTCATCAAAGCTGTGAGAATCAGATGTAAATAGATCGTCTTCATCGTCAGGCTTGATGATTTTATCCATTCTCTTTGGAGCCGAGGAGGATGCCACGTCAACGATATCGGATCGGTCGGAGTCTTCTTCTTGGATTTGACTTGGGCCTTTACCGATGGTCCTTGAGAATTCCATCTCAACCTTCTTATATACCCTCTGTTATACCGCCGTGAAAACTAACTAATGACCCCTTTGGCTTTCGCTAAGAGTTGTAGGGAGTCTTTATTAACAATGACCAGCGCCTGTCTGGATTCTCCAACTACTTCCCCTAGTTCAGCAATCTTCCAATTGTGAGTTGAAAGTTGGGGATTTCACACTTTCATCATTTTAATAATCGTGTCTCCTTCGGGAGGTTGCCTAGGCAGTCACTCCTTGGCCTTCTAGGGATTTCCTCCCTGCTTACGGCTTTGAGCTTTGCCCCAGGCACAGACTTCCCACCTTCCCTATCGCCTGCTTGTAGAGATCTACCGATCGCTGACCACGCAGGCTGTCAATTTGACCCCATTCTCTAACCCCTCATCAATGACTGCCAGAATTAAACCATCCTTGGCAATTGTACTGAACTGCTTGGTTACCTGGTTAGTCCCTAGCAGCCTGGCCTGTTTGGAACTACGCGGTGGCTCATCTTGTGACCACTGTCTCTTGCACATAAAGCCCTTCGATGAACTTGGGATTTGTCCGTCTTCATTGTCGTACTACTGTTTTGGCCCAGACAAAGGAGTTATTTTGCGCCTCAGATAATTGACATAGATTGAGAGAGACCTATCTATTATTTTAACCTATCAATTATTTTAACCTTAACCTTAACCTATCAATTATTTTATGGGCAGACCGTTTATCAAAGAAGGCTTGTTTCTACGGGCGCACTTTACGTACCGTCTTTGGTTGTTTTTCACTTTCCTTAGTACTATAAGTGCCCGGTTTGGTCGCTTTACTTGCCAACTTTTGGGATGAATTGAACCCACGGGTACGAAGAAAAGTAAGGTCCGCCCTATGCAGAGATTCGTATACATAGGGTAAAGCTAAGTAATTCGAAGGGTCGCCAAGTACTCCGAATACTCCATTCGCGACTGGGCTATTTTAAAGACTGAGCACCCACCCAGGCTGATCATCAGCACGGATTATATAACACATTGAATCCGGCCCGGGTTTACCCAAATCCGATGGTTCCAGTAAAAACCGAGGTGTCAGTAATACGATACATAAATACATACCCAGTGTACTTTTCCTTAGTACCCAACCACCTACTTGGTGATTATTTCCGGTCGCAACCCACGAGGAGAGTTTGGATTAAGGTTTTCTGCAGACCTATTGCTGGGTATAATATATAAAGAAATAGCTGAGGTTACAAGCCCAAGACTGCAAAGAATGAAATCAAGACTTTCAAATTATCAATTGCTTTTAAAATATTCCCCCGGAAAAAAATGTTTATAACTGACCACCTCTCTAGAAACTTTATGCAGGGTAATTCTAAATCTGTATTTGCAGATATGTATGAAGTAGTTCATCGTATAGATATTAATGCACCAAAAATGGAATATCTGAAATAGGAAACTGAAAAGACCCTATTCTAACGTCTTTAAAATACATAATCAAATCGGGTTGGGTAGAAAATAAAAAATGTCTCCCGATAGAACTAAGATACTTTTGGAAAATAAAAGAAAACATCTATATGCAAGATAATGTGTTATTATTCAAAAATAGGGTAATAATTCTATGTGGAAAGCGATATGCTGGAAGTCTTACATAGATCTCATTTGGGAAATGAAAAGCAAAAGCCAGCACTCTCCTATTATGCAAAGATATGACTTAAAATATCAAGAATATGGTTTCAAAATCTAGTACATGTCAAAAATTTCGGAACTTCAACACAAAGAAACCGACGATACCCCATGAGCTCCAGAAAATTGGAATGGATGTGATAGAAATTGGAATGGATGAGAGTTACTGATTACTTCTCAAAATTTTTCGATTTAATTTAGCTACATAGAAGAACTGCAGAAGCTATAATAGAAAAGCTAAAACCTATGTTCTCACTTCATGGAATCGCGAGAATTATTATAGCGGATAACATACCTTTTGGATCTTATCAGTTCAAACAATTTGCCAAAATCCTGGATATCAGGATTATTACTACTAGTCCCAGATATCTTCAATCCCATGGGCTAGTGGAAAGAAGTATTCTAACTGGGAAGAGATTAATAGCAAAATCTGTTAGTTCCAAAACAGAACTGTGGAAAATGTTGCTAGAAACTCGTTATACCCCTATAAAAAATAGTAAATACTCACCAGTCGAAATTTTATGTGTTAGGAAGACAAGAACTATGTTACCGGGGACAGAATTTTATATATATTACCGACTTACATAGGCATTTAAAACCAATCCTAGTGGAAACAAATATATGTTATAAAAACTATTATGACCGCAATACAAAGGTCCGTAGCGAATTGCAAATTAATGATAAGAAACTCATAATGGTTTTAAGGAGAGAAAAAATTGGATAGAAGCAAGAGTTGTGGCAAAAGATCCATCTTCACGATCATATTGGTTTGGCTTTAAAATGGAACGCGATTACGAAGTAACATAAAGTTACGTTGTAAACTCCAGTCTTAAAACCGCGAAAATAAGAAAAGTATTGAAACAAAACTGGTGATGAGAATTCGCACTTATGTTAACAAAATTAAAATTCAGTGTACGCGCTCACATTACTACCAGGCTAATAAAAATATTTTTCTTTAAAATTCTACAAAAACTATTGTAAAATTGTCTAACTTTTTCGGATTAATTAAATTAAATTGATAACGATTAAAATGTATAAGAACAACTAGTAATTATATTTAATGAATTAAGCTTAAACTAATAATGATAAAAATGTACTAATGCACATTGAATTATAAATTTTTATAAAGAATGAGATAAAGTACATTGCACTATTATTATAGTATAATTAGATTTCAGTACAATTAGAATTATTATTGTCAATTGATAAATAAAAAAGTAGATATGAATATATTGTGAATGAAATGTAAAAAGTGTCAACTGTCAAAGATATAGAATAAAAAAACTTTGTTATAGTTGTGAAATAATCGGATGCAGTCTTAATTTTGATAAAATTGCAGAACAATAGGAAAATATCACATCGATTCGATTAAAACTAAACATCGAACAAAATAAAACATCGATTCGTCTCTAAAACTGAACTTATCATATTTAAGCATAAAAAAAAGAAAATATTAACCTATCTATTACTATTATTCAACAAGAAATACAAAGAGTTAAATCTTCGAGTTAAATACTTAGGATTAGTTATTGAGGAAGAACTGTCTTGGACAATACATATTGAAAAATAAAAAAAAATGCATAATGTCACTAATTGGTGTCATTGAAAGATGTGCTTTACTTAGCGAACATCAAGCAAAATTAATTTTCTACTCTTAATAATAATATCATACTCATAATAATAATAATTATGTGTAATCATAATAGAAATAATAACAATAATTATAATAATAATCATAATAATAGTAATCAGAATAATAATAATTTTAATAATTATAATAATAATAGTAATAATTATAATAAATTTCAAAATGTGCACCTACTCTGTTAAAGGCCGTACCCAGTAATAAATCTATTTTTATCTCTCATCTTCTACCGAATACACATCCACGTGATATTCTTCCACATTTAAGCAATATTATCAATATAGACTATATTCAGAATCTCCATTTTGCAGGAATGAAGATTGTCAAAAATAATGGTTTGGATCTACCAATTTCATTCGGGTTTAGATCATTTACCAAAGGTTAACTAACAAGTCAACAATGGAAAAAAGAGCTAGCAACTATTCACTTTGCAATAACACGTATGAGATTAGGTGTAGAAGAATATAATTTTAGTATTAAATACATTAAAGAAAAATTGAATATAGTAGCGATGCATTAAATCGAATAAATATGAAAGATTTACAATTTGCTCATAAAAGTTTTTATACTGTTCGAGTAATGATAGTCCAAACTAGATCGGCAAACAATAATAATAATATTAAAAACGAAAATGTTGAAAACAAAATACAATCTTCTGAGGAAGATTGTAACGAAAAGAAAAGTATTAAAATTTATGAAGCCTTAAAAAATTGAACCATTCCCAAAATAAAAATAATAAGAAATAATAAGAAATTTATACAAAATATTTAGAAAAAGAAAATGTATAATTAATTTAAAAAAATAAAAAAAATTTAAATTTATAGTTAAAAAGAAAACTTTAGAGTTAGTTCTAATTAGAAAAGAAACAGGTAAACTAAACGCTAACGAAATACAAATTGATAATAATGATGGCATATTTGTAAGAAATACCAATTAAATGAAATAAAAATGAAAGATATAAAACCTTTAGAGTTAACAAAATTTCATTAATCCTAACTATTTGACAGGGTAGTAATTGGTACTATTGGTCTTTTAGCTAAGACCAGTAACAATAACTAATATGTAACAATTTTATACATATTACAAATACATATTACATATACAAATAACGGTACCATTCCGAAATAAGGAAACAAAAACAGTTGCAAAAGAAATCGTTGAAAATTGTATTTTAATATTCGAACCTATGAGAAGTATTTTAACAGATAGAGGAACCGAATACAAAAACCAAATTTTGAAGGTAGTTCTTTGTCTAATAAATATAGAAAATAAATATTCGACAACATACCATCATGAAACATTAGGAACAATAGAAAGAAATCATACAGTTCTTAGTAAATACTTGCGTTCATACAGAAACGAAAATAAATACAATTGGGACAGTTACTTACCATATTTTACTTATTGTCACAACTCTACACCAAATGCTTCTTTTCAAGAAAAATATGCTACATTTGAATTAATCTTTGACAAAGCACCATTAATTTCAGAACTTAGCTAACAACTTAGCTTACAAAATAGCTAAGCTATACAAAATAGCTAAATTGATCCAAATTATAATTTTGATAGTTACAGTGACGAACTTAAATACAATTTACAGGTCATTAAAAATGCCCGATATCTATTGCATAAATCGAAACTAAATAATAAAAGAATATGTGGCCAAAATGCAAAAACTTACAATTTCAAAATGAATAATAAGGTTTAATTAAGAAAAGAAAATTCACATAAATTAGATGCATTATATACTGGACCGTTCGTAATTGTAGATATTACAAGTTCAAATATAAAAATCAAACACTCGGAAAATAAAGAAGAAATTGTACATCAGAATAGAATAGCTATATTCATAAGATAAATATTATATAAATATAACCTAATTAACCTAAGATAGAAGTAATTAATAATCTTAATCAATCTTAAAATTTTATTATTACCTAATATAAATAAACTAGCTTGATCTATCTTTATAAATTTAATGAGTATAGCTTAACAAAATCTACATTATGTCATATTTTTTTTTAACAATTCAAATAAATTTAATTTTTTTTTGTATACCAATTTATTTATACGAAAACAATAACTAACGTATAGTAAATAGTATTAAGATATAATACAAAACATTTTTTTTTGTTCTCATTATAATAATGTGTAATATTTGAAACATATATAATAAATTGAATGAAAAAAAGGCGAAAAGGAGAAAAAAAAGCATAAGTATATTTTTGTAAACAAAAACAATTTTTTTTTCTTTTCCCCTTTTCTTTCAGAGGGAGAAGTAAATATGTAAAATATATAACTAATGTACAGCATAATGAATTGCCCTTAAAAACTAAATACATATAAGATTAGCATTACCAACCTAATAAGGATAAACTTTATATAGAACATTGTTATTTATACATTGAGTAATTATAATTAGTAATATTTGATACTTTGTTACTTTCTATCTTTTAATATTAATCGAAACAAACAAAATAAGGAATGTAATAATTCTAATTAGTAATATTTAATACTTTGTTACTTTCTATCTTTTAATATTAATCGAAACAAACAAAATAAGGAATGTAATAATTATGATGTGCTGGGTTATAATATATGAATAAACGATAAGAATGTAATTGGGATTCATTACCAAATCCTATTGTTTTATTTAACCGAATTATATCTTTGGATTGTAAATTGAAATATTAAAATTGTAAATATTATATTACATTAGTAGTGTTAGTAGTAAGTTATAAATAAGTGATTTTGATTAAATAAAGAATGAGTTAAGAATGGACTTGAGAAGTGTTTTATGTGATGAGCATTACAATACCAAGGGATCCTAGTTCGCCAATCTTCGATTTTGACATTAAGACTATTATTTAGCGGATTATATCGTAATGCTGGAAATCTGGAAATACCTTCATTAATCCAATTTTTTAGAAAGGAGATCGTGAGGAAGTAAATAACTATAGACCAATTACTAAGCTGTCAATAATTCTAAAACTATGTGAAAAAACGTTTCACACCAATATTTCATACAACATTATTTTCAAAGGAGAAGATCGATAGTAACAAATCTTACCGGATTCGTCTCTAATGTTATTAATACAATGAAATACAAAAAACAGGTGCATATTGTATTTACTGACATCATCAAAGCACTTGATGTAACCGATTTTAAAATAATTCTTGAAAAGCATAAGGCAATAGGATTTTCTAGACAAAGTCTGAATTGACTATCATATTATTTGTTATGTAGGTACAGCTGACAGATAAGATGATAGCCTGTCATATCAAGTCTTATTTAAGACAACAATTTCTGCAACTCTTCCTAACCAAGGTCGCTCCTCAAGCCAGCGATTTATTGTAGTTTCGATCTCTATTTTTTGTAGTTTCGATCTATGATATTCCTCAATCTATAGTTTACTTAACTCTTCGTTGTTTTGCTGACGATGCTGAAAATAGCAAAACCATCATTTCTGTTCGGGATTGTAATTTATTGCACCATGACCAACATCAATTCAGTGATTGATGCAGAAATAACAATCTCGAACTAAATATTAAGAAATGTCAAACTATGAGCTTTTCAAGATTACGTACCAACTCAACTGTCAGGTATTAGTATTTTCTTAAGAATTAAGACATAACAAGGTTTGAATGTGCTACTAATTTGAGTTTGGTCTTGCATAACAAGCTATATTTCAAAAATGATTATAACCACATAGTTAACACCGAGCGTTGTTCAAAGAATATTTGTGATCCCTATATCAAGAAGTATTTCACCATTACCTACGTCAGAATAAGTTTCTGAATATTAAAGTTAGATTAGGTCTCCGTATCATGAGACTGAATTAAACCAAACCGAATCAGTCCAAAAAAATTTTTTAGAAACGGCATAAGTCATTTATCATAGACTGATCCAATTCATCTTCGTCCTTATGAAGTGAGACTTTCTCTAATAGATCTCAATTCCGTGCAGCCACGTCGATTGGTATCGGACATTCTTTTTGTTCAGCAAATTATAGTAACTAATTTTTATTAATTTACTAATAATACATTTTTTGTAAAATTAAAATTAATCATTAGCTTAAGTCAGCAATATTGTATTATAAATAGCTTGGATGTTAAGTCAATCAATTAACCGTAAGAAATATACGAATTACATATTTATAAATAATTAATAACTACATAAAACATAATTTTATCTTAAATAGGATGATTGACATCCACAGTAATACCACGAGAAATAAGTCTAATTTTTACCTAAGTCTTTTTAAAACAAATAGTCAGGAGAATAATAATTGATTATATAATTCTCTCAAACTATATAATGAAATGCCGGTGGAATTCGAAAATATAGACAATAAAAGAAATTTTAAAAAGGAAATAAGAAAATATGTGATATTTACAAGTGCGCCGAATTAAATAGTATAGTGTGTATTTTAGATTGATTACAAGATTAAAAGATATTCAAACTATTTTGTAAGTATTGAAATTCGTATATAGCTATAGTTTTTTATTTAATTTAATTTTTTTTTACTCTCCTCTCTTTTGCATTAAATAACTAGACCCAATTATAAAACAATTATAAACAATGAAATTAAAATTAATATGGCCAGATTACATCCGCTAAGGCCTTTAACAATCAAACTTCTAGAATTTATTATCATATTTGAATATTTATTTTTTTAGTACTAAGTATTAATTATACAAAATTAAATCTATTAAATTCTAATAAATAATGATACAAAAGTGAATTATGGAAATAATTAATAAATTTAAAAAAAAAAAAAAAGATCCAGAGATCAATGTTAAAAGGATAAAATATCATCAATTCAAGAAAAAGGTTGACAAATTTATAAAGGAAGAAAACAAAATCATATAAATAGAAGTATTGAGAATGCCTGCAGAAAACTATGGAAAGTATTAAATAATACTATAAGGAATACTAACAAGGAAATTTTTGAACATATTACTAGTGTGGTAACAATAAATGGATGGGTACTGATAACTAAACTGTTGGGTAGTTGACGTCTTTGTTGAGAGCTTCGGTACGTGTCGGTATTAGTAGGCCTAGGGTGATGCTTGCAGCTTGTTTTATGGCGCTTGGGAGCTTAGTGATCTTGTTTTTGATAGTTTGGCCGTATATAGGTAGGCAGTGGTCTATTTTTCCAAATTGTAGTGCCTTCCCTATTTTAGCTGCGATATGTACGGGAGGCCCCATTTTCCTCCGGCATATGTACTTGAGTAGGTTGTTAGTTCTATATCGGTTCTTCCTAAATTTTGAACACAAGCTTGGTGTATTTGAGATTCAGAGTGAGTGAGTATTTTTACTTCGTTTTTGTGTTTTAATTTTGTATGTTGCTAAATATTGTTTTGTAAATATCCTTGTTATAATATTAAAATGTATAATATGAAGTCGTCATAGTAGGTAAAATATTTCTTCTTTTAATTTTTTTTTCTAGCTGGTGAATACTAGTTGCATACCAAGCTTTACGGTAATGTTACTTGATTTTTTCTTTTTATAAGTTAAATTAGTCTTAACTTTTTGTAATTTAATTTAATTTTTATTTTTACTTCGTGTTTTTGTATTAATTTTCTTAAATTTAATGTATAACTATAATTAGTTTACATAATAATAATAACTGTATTAGTATCTGTGATACATGTCTCTCTGACGATCAATTGTTTTTCAAGAGCGTTGATGTTGAGCCAAAAGTAGAAAAATCAAAAAATTACAAAATGGTTTTAATGTATGAAAATTTTGAAAATACGAATATTTGGGCTAACCTTGAATCTGTTATTAATTTTGATAATTTTGTGAAAAAGTTAAGGGAATTCATTGACCGTAACACCGTTTCAAAACCAATAAAAAATAAAAAAAAAGGAATGGATGACAGAGGAAATTTTATAAAAAATTCAAATAAAAGATTCACATTTTAAATTTAAAAGAAAATATGCGGCTGGTCCTGCGATGCGGTGAAAAGACTATACTTAGACTCTAGAGAAATTGTTAAAAAATTAGTTTTAAGGCAAAAAAAGAATGTTTCTACAAAAAATATCTAGAAACCCAAGCAGTAGTAAAACACTGTGGAGTGTTTATAAATAAATCATGTATAACAAAAACTCAAATTCAGAAGCACATAATATAATATTAAAATATTTGGAGTTGGAAATCGTTCCATGTCCTTCACTTTTTCTTTTAATCTTTTATTCACTTTTTCATTAACGTAACAAAAAAAATAAATATATCAACTGACTCTATTGACCAAACATAACTATATGAATAATTTTTTCTCTACTATCCCATCTTAATCCCAATTTTAACTTGCATTCGTCTGACGTAGATGAGGTTGAAAAGGTTATTCTCTCACTGAAATAGGTGGCAGGGACATGATGCGATAAGATCTCAATTTATTAAAATGGTTTATATTCCTCTAAGTCGTATTTTGTTTAAATTTATAAATATTACCTTTGAAACGACATGTTTCCCTAATTCATTAAAAACAACTATAATTATTTCAATTTGTAAAAGCGGAAATGAAACTATTTGTTCTAATTACCCTCCTATTTCCATTCTTACGGCACTATTTAAAATTTTTGAGATAATAATAAAAGACCGTCTTACTAACTTTCTGAGGAATAATAATATACTTCACTAAGAACAATATGGTCTTGAGGGCAATCCTAACACAACTGTTGCATATTTAACCAAACGTTGGCCAAATTAATTGTTATAGATAAAAAAGCGATCAAAATTGCTACAACCAATTGTACAATGAGCAATAATTGATATATGGGTTTTAATGAGATTTGTAATAAAGAATTATATATCACTGCATTTAAAATAGTAAATAATTTCATCAAACATAATTTTATATTAAATAGAATGTAAGATTTGCATAACTACAATACTAAAAATAAATCAGAGACCTCAGTAGCTTAGTGGGTACGAGCGTATGAAATATATGCATAGAGTATTCACATGAAAGAAAAAAGTTAGACAGTTTTTTTTAATTTCGTAAAATCAACTTGATCATATTTTATTTATTTTTTTTTTTTTTGCTTGTATGTCAATTGAAGTATGTACATTTGTATATATTTCTTCATATAACTTTTTCGACTTCTTAAAAAAAGAAAAAACGCAGATTCTACCTCGATTTTTTATCAATCAATTTTAATTGTTTTCATAACCCAATCATAGGTACAAGAATTATTATAGTAAAAGTATAAAATATGAAAGAAGTGTATAAATTAATATAAATTTAAAGTTATTTTCATTCCCTCTAAAAATATATTTTTTCTTTTTAGTCTATCTTACAATATTTTACTACAAGCTATTTAGTTTAATATCAGATCGATATTTATTATCAGAATATAATGATCCACTGTTGAGACAATCAAAAAGTTTATTAAACACTAATGCAAAATTTTTGCAACTTCTTTAGTAACTTTTTTAAAACAAAACGTTTCAATTATTGTTCTAATAGCGGCACTCACTGCTCTACTAAATATTTGTGTTGCTAATTTAACTCTAATTTTTTTTAAAAGTATGCGAATTAATATATTATCTAGTTAATTTGGTAATTTAAATTCTGTTTTTTAATATGACTCATGTAGCTACCTTTCAATATTAAAAAATACTTTTAAGAATTCTGCTATCTACAAAGAATTACATACATATCTATAAGGGCTGATTTTCATGGACATTATCGCAACGTTAGAAAGAGAAAAATTTAGTGTACTACCAGTGGGAAAGAGGTGGAAAAAAAATTATATTATTAAAAAATATTGCAGCAACACTTTGGCAATTAAAATTGTACATAACCTAATTTATTAATGTTTATATTAATATTTAGTTAAAAATTTAAAATTTTTTATTTATAAAGTATTTAAAAATAATATACAAGTTAATTTACTTTTTGTAAATTTAAATAAAACAATAAAACTTTTTTTTTCAAGAAGATGTTCTCCTTGGTTTATTGTAAAATTAGTAATGATTTCTTTTAGTAATGTTAAACATATTTATAGTAAAAAGTTACAAAATTTCTTTACAAATTTTTGCTTATTTTAAAATCCTAAATATAATTTATTGGTTTACATGAAAAGATTACAAAATTTCTTTATAAATACTTAATATAATTTATTGATCTACATTTAGTAAAAATTCATAAAAATAATTTTTTGCATTACAAAATATCTGTTCTCATTACATTGTTGGTGGTCTTAGTATCATATTGGTCAATAAGCGGAACTTACTATAAGTGGATTTTCCAATATTTATTTTTAGTTCACAAATAATAATTTTCGCTTATTGAGCAAAACATAGTACAAATTTTTTAAGTGTAATTCTTATTAAGTAATAAGACCAGTATTTTATTTTTGGAACAATAATAAAAAAATAATAAATTAGTAAGAACCTTTTTTCTTTTTTTTAATAAGAAAGTAGTTTTTTTTAAATGTAATTTTGTCGTTGTTTCTTTTCTTTTAAATGTTATTTAATAACAAAGTATTCGAATTTCAATGACAATTTTTTATTTGGTTAAAAATATTTATTTTGTTTATAAATTAAGGTTCCTTACTTTAATAATTACTCATTGGTTTACAATTTTATTTAAATGCCTATTAAGTAAAAATTATTAAATAAGGAATAATTTCAAGTTCAAAATAATATTAACAATTAATTGCTTGTTAAAGAAATAACATTTTGCTAGTTAAAAATTTATTATTATTATTATCATTATAAATGATTTTTATTTTTATTTATTGGTTAATGTAATGGACTATCATAACTCTTCCCCGCTTAAAAATCAAATGTCCTAATTTGACTGCTTTTTTTTTAAAAAATGATGTTTTGAATGAATTTCTTTTGAGAGCGATTGGCTGTTTATTTTGCTTAATTTTTTTTGTCAACGGAATTGCAGATGACGATTGCTTTGCATTTTCATGTTGTGTTTTGGTTTCTTTGACTATTGATATGTGAGTATGATCTTGTAATTCTTTTATCGATTCTTCGGATGCGGTGTTTACACCATGTTTGTTATTAATAATTACTTTATTATTTTTTTCCTTAAAGATAGTATGATAATTGTTGTTATTAATAATAAGGTAGTTAGCATTGTTGGTCCTATTCCAATGACACTCAAAACTTGATCAGTAAATGTTTTTTCTTTTAAAAAATTAATTTCTTTAGTGTTGTTGATATTAATATGGCGGAGTTCTAGTGATAGATGTTCTTGTAGTTCCTTTTTAATAAATTCAGGTTGAAGAATAGCTGGCAATACTTTGTCTGTTGGAATTTCCTTTGAAGAATAAGTTTTTTGGTTTACTGTTACTGTTGGAGTTATGAAATATAATTAAATAAGTTCCATTTATAAATTTTGATTCATGATTGATGATAACTGTTCCTGTGAATTGATTTAGCAATAATATGCCCTCTGCTACTAGTTCTACTGATGGGATATGATGGTTGTTTGTTATATTGCATGCTGAATTTTTGCCTTTTATGATGTTCGGAATTCAGGTAGAGTTAGTTATGCCCATTATTTCATTTTCGTTACATATTGTTATAGAATTAATTACTTTACAATTTTTTGATTTTATACCTAATATTTTTTCTTTATTTAATAAAATTTCTTCATAATCAATTTTTACTACTACATTTTCAATTTTTATTGCTTTAATAATTTTACAAATATTTCATTTGAAGTTAAAGGAATTTCAATGAGATAGAACAAGCAAGTACCATTACTTATAACCTTTACATTAGAAAAATCTAATGCTTCTTCAACATTCTCATAAGGAAAATTTTCTTTATCTAATAGTTGCACTAAAATTTCTATTTCTGATTTTGACAATAATATAGGATTTATTACACTTAATTTTGCCCAATGAATGGCATATTTTAAATTAACTATTTCTTCTTTAATCAATTTCAATTTATATTGAATTTGAAGAAGAGAATGGTTATCAATTATACTTTTGTTTTTTAAATTTTCTAAAATTTTGTTAGTTATTTCAGTAATGTTATTTATCCTGTCATTATAAGTTTTGTTTATTATTACCTGTTTGTTATTATTATTTAACATATTATTTATCATAATATAGTCATCATCTTTATCATAATATAGCCATTGTGATCTGGAGTACCTGCTATCCATTTCCAGGCAGTACCGATCGCATTTATGGCTCTTGGTTTTCGGTGTATGTTATACTCATCTAGTAAATCTTGTATTTGATGGGCTTCATATTCCAAGTATGGGTAAAGTGTATGTGTTTTTATATCATTTAGGACAGCAATAATTTCATCTAATGAAGATCGTAAAATACCCAAGTCGATTGTGTGAATTAGTCGAAAATTTCCTTTTTGTACCTTAGTTTGACCTGACTTGATTTTGTTCTAATCCATCATCTTTCCTTGAATTAGTGTGAATAATTTTTTGTGAATCGGTTTGTCTTTGCGGATGATATGACGAAGATCGTCTATTAAAATTTCCTACGTTTTGATAATTATTATTTTCATTGCAGGTGCGACCAGCATATTGTCTGGTTAAATTACCTATTTGTTGAGAACCAGATGTAAAGTTTTGTTGATAATTGGGTCTGTTGTAACTAGATTTATTGAATTTAGATTGGAAATTGAGTTTATTAGATTGTAAATTGAATTTATTAGACTGAAAATTTTGCTTATTGGAATTTGTTTGAAAGTTTGGTTTACTATTATGAAAATTTTAATTAGGGTTTGATTGGAAATTTGATTTTCATGTGTTATTTTGCCATTGCCGATTAAAATTTCCTCTATTATAAGGTCTAGCAAATTGTTGTTGGATATTGCGAGGGTTATTTCCATTTAGTGAAGAATGCGAAGTTCCTGGTTGACTAATTTGTTGTGTGCCCATTTTATTCCCAAAATATGTTCGTTGATTCATATTTTCTAATTTTGAACACATATGTACACATAATGCCTGAGAAAAATCCTTGGGTTCTTTTATGCTCAATAATCTTGGTAGGTCTCCATTTAATCCTCTGATGAATGTATCGAGTGCTTTTTCACAATAAAAACTCGTCATAGCAATTAAAGCTTCTTGCTTTAATCCTATTGATGGAAGTTTATCAAGTATCATAGAAAGATTTTGATAAACTTCTTTGTAAAATTCTTGAAAGGTACTATTTTTCTGTCTCATTGTAGTCATCTGATGTTCTAAAGTACCTATGTCTCGTTTATCGGCATAATAGTGTAGATCTAGACAATCAACAATTCTTTCCCAGCATAACGGTGTACTGTAAGATTCTAGGACGTTATCTCCTTCTCCCGTAATTTTATTACGTACCCCGATCAGAATTCCATAGTATTTGGGAGTATTTCTCAAATGGTTAAAAATTCTCAATATCCTTTCCACATTCTTCTTACATGACCCGTATTTGCCAGGTTCCCCTGAAAATTGTCGCAAACTTTTAACTACATCTGGAATCTTATTCATTCCCTCTAAATTATTGTCATCGCCAAAATCTATTTCCAATTCCTCTTCTTCTTCTTGGAAATCATTGATTCCTAATGCTTTCTCCGTTTCGTGTTGCACTATTTGTTTGATAGTTTCCCTTAAATTTGGAAGTTTTCCTTGATCATTTCCCCCCTCTTCTTCAATTGGACTTAAATTTGGGTCTTCATTTTCGGGAGTAGAGGCAATTAGTTCTTGTCTGCCAAAAGGTATAGGTCTTGACATTTTTATATATTTTTGTTATCAATAAAAATGGGGTTTCTTTAATATTTTAGTTGATAAAAGAAAAGAGCTAAAAACCAACAGAATACTAAGAGATAGGTCTCTTAGACAAAAAATTTGAATTGTCACTATTAATTTGATAAAAACAAAGTTTATGTGATAAAATGGTAAAATTTTATATTATTAAATAAAATAATTGTCAATAAGTAAAACAAAAGTTTATAGAAATTTTATAAAAAATATTCGTATTGTCAAAAAAAAAATATGTATTTTTTCTTTCTTTTTATTATATTGCTTATTCTTTTCCTTTTTTAAAAAAATTTTTGCTTCCTCTATCTGACCAAAGTTTTTTCCTTTCTTTTTTTTCACCAAATAGTACTAAAATAGATTATTTTTATAAAAACTTTAACTCTACAACATAACCTTATAAAGACATAAAATAATATTATTATAATTGATTTAAATTATTGATTGTTGATATTTAATTATTGAATTTAAATTTTTAAATTTTCTTATGAGATAAAAAATATAAGATTTATAAAAAGTCTAATTTTATTAATATGAATACTCTATATGCCTTAAGTGGCCTATTAAATTATTTTAATCAATTAGTAAAACTATGTTTTAACAGAACTACAGATAGAACTAATTACTACGGATTCTTTTGAAAAAAAAAATTAAAAAGCGCTTTTTATGGATAAAAATTTTTTAGTATTCTCCTTTTTTTCCGTACAAATGCAGATGGATTTCCCAAAACTTTTTATCTCTAACTGGCCTTTTAATTTTAAGATATTTTTAATTAGCGTTTCCTTTTCTCCGTACAGATGCGGATACTTATTGACGGAAACTCTAAGAAAAAATCTTATTCCTTTAAAAATTTATTATTTTTTTCTTTTTTAAATTTTATTTCTTTTAATTGTTTTAATTTTAATTTTACTTTTATTTGGCCTTTTCTTCTTAATTTAGTAATTTTAATAAAAGTGATTTAACAACTCTATAATTTTAATTTTTTAATTCGAATTTTTAATTTTTTTTCTTTTAGTATTTCTTTTTTTTTTTTTTTTGGATATGCCTTATTAATTGTTTGTAATGGGCAGTAAAATCCTCAGTATCAGAATTATCTGATACTACTTTGGTCATTACAAAAATTTATATTTTTTCTTCTTTTTTTTTTTTTAAATTTTTTCTTTTTATTATATTTTTTGAAATTTTGTTATACGATCTTTAACAATTATGAGATCTTTGTATAAAAAAAAGGATTAAAAACACTTACATGTAAATTATTTTACTTAAAACCTTTTGCATGGTGGAACCGTTGCAGTCTCTCTGGTCAACAAGGAAAGCGGCTGTTCCTAATGCCTTTGATGAAATGAACACTGAAACTCCCTTTGCTTGGTACTACTCGGGGGCCTCGTTTCTTTCTTTTTTTCCAAAAATGAGTTGACCAGT
Source organism: Poecilobothrus nobilitatus (assembly GCA_947095535.1). Lineage (NCBI taxonomy): Eukaryota > Metazoa > Arthropoda > Insecta > Diptera > Dolichopodidae > Poecilobothrus > Poecilobothrus nobilitatus. The sequence continues at coordinate 233,605,576 of OX352772.1, forward strand.
CTCGATGCGCGTCTTCCTTCTTCGTGGTTTATAACTTTATTCTTTATTATTTTTTTTTTTTTTTCTTGTTTTTTAAATTATAAGTTTTTTGTTTCCAAAATTATATAATATTTTATTATTTAAAAAAAAATGTATAATTTATAGTTAATAATTAATAAATTTAATTAATAATAGTTAATTTTTGGTCACTGATAATTATTGACACTGATTCTCCTTGTTTAACCACTAATCAATTTTTTTTTATTGATCAAAGAATTTTTATTTCACTTTTTATTATTTTTTTTTATAATTTTTTTTTTTATTAATTGAAACAAAAAGGTTTGTCATATTAACTTTTTCTATATTTACTGTGCCTAGAGCAGCCGCACTCTAGGTGGCGAAGAAAATAGGCTTGATCACAGTAAAATAAAATAGTTAAATTTAGCTAAAATCGAAGATTCTATTATCGACTGACGGTACCTGGACCCTTGGATAAACCCTTTGGGAAATCCTAAGATCAATCGTTGGGTCCCTGCTCGGGCGCCAGTTAATTTACTTTTTGTAAATTTAAATAAAACAATAAAAAATTTTTTTCAAGAAGATGTTCCCCTTGGTTTATTGTAAAATTAGTAATGATTTCTTTTAGTAATGTTAAACATATTTATAGTAAAAAGTTACAAAATTTCTTTACAAATTTTTGCTTATTTTAAAATCCTAAATATAATTTATTGGTTTACATGAAAAGATTACAAAATTTCTTTATAAATACTTAATATAATTTATTGATCTGCATTTAGTAAAAATTCATAAAAATAATTTTTTTAGTTACAAAATATCTGTTCTCATTACATTGTTGGTGGTCTTAGTATCATATTGATCAATAAGCGGAACTTACTATAAGTGGATTTTCCAATATTTATTTTTAGTTCACAAATAATAATTTTCGCTTATTGAGCAAAACAAAGTACAAATTTTTTAAGTGTAATTCTTATTAAGTAAGAAGACCAGTATTTTATTTTTGGAACAATAATAAAAAAATAATAAATTTCAAATTTCATATTAATAATTAATTTCAAACACATATCATTTTTGTATGTTCTGCCTATGCTCTAACATTTTCGTGGATATATCAGTCTAATGAAAACCAGTCTTAATATATTATGTAATATACATTCAGCAAATTTGATCTTAACTTACCATACCTTTGTGGATCCGCAAAGGTTAATATCAATATTTTAGAAAATTTCAATATTCCATCCAAAAATATTTTTTAATTTTTAGAAAAAATATTCTTCTAAACAAAAAAGAAAAGCAAATGGATCTCCGTTACAATACAATTTACATCAAACTTAAGGAATATTATAAAAAACATTTGTTGGCTTTCAAATATTATCTATGTGTTGTGTAGAGTTATTCTTTATGAGATCTAGAAAATTACATTTTAAAATTATAAGAGGATTTGTTTGTGATGCATAGATAGATATGTATGTACATATGTATGTTAACAATATAAAATCAATTTTTAGAGAAAAAAAAAATCAGTTCGAAGAAAATGAATTATGAACTGAATGAATGAAAAAATAATATTTTTTTGTTTTGTTTTTCTTATGTTCTTTGATGGCATACCAAAAATACGGTCATCTTTTTACGAAATAACCCAAACAAATGCGATCTTGGGGTGCTTTCAAATCAATGAAATTGACTGAGATTTTTTCGTCTACGTGAGTTCTCTATATTTTTACCATTATATTCAAAAAAGTAAAAAATAACATTTTGTTTTTTTTACTTTAATATACCCTGCGTATAGGGAATCTGTAATGGGACAATATGTACCAATGTGGTATATAATATTTTGAAGATCTTTATCAGACCTATCTTCTAACACCAAGAATGTTTAGATATGTGTTCTTGTTTTGGAGATATTTACACTTAAGTAAGTATGTACCTCTTTTTTCAAAATAGAATTTTAACACCTTAATGCCGTACACGCCAATTGGACCCCGATAAAACTTCACAAATTTCATTGTAGTCTAACTCCTCGAAATTTGGTTAGGGTCTGTGGTGGTCATCTATTCCAAAGAACAGCAAAAAAAACTCCTCGAAATTTGGTTAGGGTCTGTGGTGGTCATCTATTCCAAAGAACAGCAAAAATATGTTTTATTATTTATTTATTGAGTATATTTATCTCAAATGAGCAATAACCTCGTACAGAGTATATCTAAACAGAAGTTTTATCACAAAGTATTTAATACATAAAAGTGCGACAATGAAAACTACAGAAAAAAAAGGAAAGTTAATCAGTTAAAAATAAAAATAATAATTAGTTATATAAGAAAAAAAAAATAGACTTCAAACTATCTTCATATGTATAGATATGTAGAGACAGAACAGAGCTGCTGGTTAATATCAGGTGTATTTGGAGTACAAATTTATATTTTATAAGTTCTCCAACAGGTAGAATTCCATGTATTTCTTCATACATGAAAAACATGGAATTTTACAATACGTTGATGCTCTTTTATGATACCCAAAAATGTTTTTTATAGCTTTGTTTTGTATCACTTGCATCATGCCAAGATTTTTGTTTAGTGTATTACCTCAAATTTGTATGCAGTATGTAGTAACACTATGAAACATACTATAGTATAATGGCATTTTCAGTTCTGTTAGTAACCTAGTACCAATTAGTTTGAATACTCCCGAAATGTTTTTAGCTTTTCTTATAGTTAATTTGGAGATCCCAGTTTAGGTTGATGTCAACTATTACACCTAAATATTTGTATTCACTGACCTTTCCAATTTGACATCCATTATACTTGATATTTATTTTATCATATTTCTTTGACTTAAAAAACATGTATCTGGTTTTATTTATATTTATTAAGAGTTTGTGCATATTCATCCAATGGCTTACTTTTCTCATATCTGCATTTATAACCACTTCCAAGCTTTGTTTTGATGATACTGTATATAGTATAGCGACATCATCTGCATACATAAATGCTTTCCATAGATGTTCAGTTTTAGTAAGCTATTTATGTAACATAAGAACAATTTAAGCCCCAGCGAGCTGCCTTGTATTATTCCATACTTCGTACCATGTACGCTACTTCTTAGGCTATCACTTTCTGTGTATTGAATTCTTTCGCAAAAATAGCTTTCTAACCAATTGAGTTCTCTTCCACTAATACCAAGTTCGTGAAGTTTTCTAATTACTATATTTTTGTCGATGCAATCAAAAGCTTTGCTTACATCAAAAAAAGTGACAGCTACATTTTTCTTTTTGTCAATTCCTACTTGTATATCAGATATCAGGTCAAACAATGCTGCTTGCGTACTGGAGTTTCTTCTCAAACCGTACTGCTTACTATTGATAAGGTTTTCTCTTTGCAGATATTCAACAATTTGGTTATTCACGTATGTTTCAATTAATTTACTAAATACAGCGGAAATTGATATTGGTCTATAGTTGTTAATACCTTTTGGATCACCGCTGTTTTTATAAATTGGAACTACCTTAATTATTTTCATTGATTTTGGCACTTTCACTTCTTTTAAAGAAGCGTTTATCAGCTTCATAATATTATCCACCAATTTCAATCTATAGTACTTTATTGTTCGCATAAAGATTCCATCAATTCCAGTCGTGTTTTTTTTTTTTAAAAACTGTTTATTGGTTTCAACCTATTGTGTTTATCGATTAGAGAGAATTTAAATGTGCTATTGGTTTGAATGGTTGGAAAATATAGCTGGCTGTAATTTTTTGCCATTTTTTCAGCTACAGTTGAATAGTGTGGATTAAACTCCTTTATTCTTTGAAGATTTTGTTCTGGTAATGTATTCTTTAATAAGTCGGATGTTTGAGTATTTGTGCCGTTAATCATTTCCTTTACATAAAGCCATTTTTTTCATAAATTTCCTCCAGCTCTTTCAAACTTGTTAGAATCATATATTTCCCTTTTCTTTCTTTTTAATGACGTCAATCTGTTAGGCCAGTATTTATATTTTGATTTAAAATATTCTTCATCACTGTTCTGCAGAGTTTTTTTGAACCAATATATTTTTCTTCTTATTAGTTCTACACACTTTCTGTCAATCCAAGGTGCACTGTATTTATTACTACTAACACTATTTTTCCTAACGGTAGCACTATCAATTAAGGTTTTGACATTTGTTGTTAATTGTTTTGCGATATTATCTACACTACTTTCATATATACTATAATTTTTTAGTTGATTTTTGACAGTAAACAGATTAGTATTTTTTATTAGCTGGTTGTTTACATTTTTTTGGCGATCAAGTTTAATATTTTTGAATTCAGTAAGTATTGCTAGATGGTCTGAGATATCCGTATGAAAAATTATTATTTAGATTTTCATTTAGATCGTTGGTTAAAATGTGATTTTGAATATTTGAAATTGGCCTCATGATTTTCTTACGGCAGAAAAAGTATGCGCTTGGGTTTACAATTACCTTATAATTCTGGATATTGTTGTCAGTTGTATTATTTATATTAAAATTAAAATCACAAATAATTATACTTCTTTTGCTTTTTCGGTTATTCAAGTGATTCTCCAATATTTTAAAGAAATTGCTCGTGAGAATAATGGAATTATCAGCTGACCTATAGATAGCAGTGATGTCGTAGTCTTTCTTATGAAAACTAATTCTAATACTAATGAGACTATTGTATTCATCACATAAAATATTTTGGATTGTTGATGTGATAGTTTTATGTACAAAAATTCCAGCACCGCCTCCACTTCTAGCTTTGCTGCAGAAGAATATTTTATTGTAGTGATTTATATTTATTGAATCAATATGTTCATCCATAATTCATGTTTCAGATATAATAATAATATGAACTGTGTACTTAATGCAATCTAATAAATAAGCGATGTTATCTATTTTGTGTTTATACTTCTAACGTTGAGATATAAAATTTTAAGTGAGTTAACTTCATCTAAACTAATATCACATATGTTATGTATGTCTGTTTTTACATGGGTTTTAAGAAGCAAACTAAATGGTAAATCATTCAACATTTAAGTTGGATTCTTGGAGAACTCTTATAATTTTACTATTGGATAATTTCTAATAAATAGTTAACCATTTTTACCCATGCGAATTCAATTTTGTTATTTTTCTTTAAGTCCCTTGCTTTCTTATATAAATAACTGAAATAGGATGTTAGACTTTCGTTAATGAAAATATGCGGTTTCTTCATTTACTCTGAATTATTTAATATATACTTCGACAACTTTTTCTTTTTGCTTGCTCCTACAAATTTTATTTTTGCTTCAAATTGCTGAATTTTATTTTTAATTTTCCTGGTTTACCAGCTCTTGTTAAACTTTTTCCTACGTAGATATTTTTTATATCTTTGGACTCTAAGATGGCCTCAGTTTCTTCAGCAATTGTTTTCACAACTAAATAGAGATCATCTATTGAGTTAATTGTGGTCATACCACTGATTTCTATTTGCTTATTAAGTTTGTTCTGTTTAAGTTTTTCTAATTCAACTTTATTGCACTTGCATCATCTTACAGCATCCTGTTTTCATTACTTAATTTTATGTTTTCATCAACACGGTACGCAAAGTACGCCCGTCGAAACAAGCCTTTTTCAATAATCGGTCGGCCTATAAAATTATTGAGAGGTTAAGCTCCCTAAATATTAAAAACGTCTCTGAGGCATCTGGACTTAGGAAAATTCTATCGACAAACCCCATGGTCCCCAGTCTTCTTAAAAAGAGGATGGCAGCTGGGCTACCACAAGCGAGGAGTCGTTGGAATTACTTTTAAAAACCCATTTTCCTGGGTGCACAAATAATTGCTCAGAGGTGTTTCTCTCCTGAATGCTCCCTCTATTATCTCAGAGGTGGTGGTTACAGAAGACAAACTACAATGGGCTATAGATAGTTTCAAACCATTCAAATCAAGCGGACCGAATGGAATTATAGCCGCTGAGATCCAGCAAACTGCATCTACTATCCTGGCTTGGCTAAAGATGTTCTATGGTTGTCTTAATTTGGGGTTTATCCCGGATAAATGGAAACAGGTCAGAGTAGTGTTCATACACAAGACCGGCAAAAGTAGTCACGTCTAAGCGAAGGCCTTTCGGCCTAAAAGCCTGACATCCTTCCTTCTAAAAACCTTAGAAAGATTGATCGAAATCCATATCCGCTGTAACTTAGATAAAAATCTGTTGTCAGCATATCAACATGCTTACTGTAAAGCGAAGTCAGTGGATACTACACTTCACACTTTGACGAGCTCGATTGAAAGATCTTTAATTTGCAAAGAGTATACTCTTGCAGCTTTTCTAGACATTGAGGGAGCGTTTAATAACGTCAATCAGGTAGCAATTGTAGACGCACTCATAAGCCTAGGAGTTGAACCAGAGCTAAGAGCACTGATAGCTAATATGCTAAATAGCAGGGCCATCAGTGCCAACTTAGGTAACGCTTCAGAAAGTTTGTGAAAAGAGGGACTCCAAAAGGAGGGGTGCTATCTCCCCTTCTTTGGAATATGGTGGTAAATAAACTGCTTAAAATCCTGGAAGAGGCGGGCTGCACAACTATCGCCTATGCAGATGATGTTGCTGTCGTGGTAAGTGGCAAGTTCCCTGACAGTCTCAGGGACGTTTTGCAACTTGCACTAAACAAAATCACACCGTGGGCTACAGATGTGGACTGTCAGTAAATCCGCAGAAAACCGAACTGGTCTTTTTTTACAAGGAAATATAAAATCCCTAAAATAAAGCCGCCTTCGTTAAATGGCTCCACTCTTGCCTTTAGCGAAACGGCGAAATTTCTGGGTCTAACTCTAGACAGGAAGTTAAGCTGAAAAGCTCAGAAAGAGTAAAGAAGGCCTCAATGGCATTCTACTCGTGTAGAAAGCCATTGGTAGGAAATAGGGGCTTCATCCATACATGACTTACTGGCTATACACATCCGTAGTAAGACCCATTCTTATGTACGGAATCCTAGTATGGTGCAAGGCAATCGATAAAGAGGTCAACCGTAAGGCAATCGCTAGGGTCCAAAGAACTGCCACACTATGTATTAGTGGCTTTTTAATAAAAACTCCTTCTGCGGCATTAGACATCATGCTTAATCTGATTGTAGAATATTATAGTAAACTTGCAGGGGCAAACACAGCTGTAAGGTTAAAAACTCCATCCCAGTGGATCAATTTACGAGAAGGTCACTCGGATATCATAAACCAAGTCAAGTCCACTTCCATTTTGGTGGACTACACGCCCCCCACTTACTTCTTCGGAAAATCTCATGTGACGAGCATACCAAGCATTGGTACAACCTTACAAGTTTTGCCGGATAGAGCAGGACTAGGAGTACCTCTATCCACAACCAAAAAGTTATTTCGTAAGGAAATAACGGATATGGTAAATTACAAATTGTCAAACTTGACCTCGTGCAATACCACAAGATTGATATGCCCCAAAACCGATTTAAAACGATCCAATGATCTGCTTTCTCTCAAAAGGGCAGACATTAGAATGACCATGGGTATAATCACCGGTCATTGTCTAATAGGGAAGCATACTAGAATACTTGGCTTATGCACAAACGACTATTGTAGAGCCTGCAAGGATGAAGAATAGGAGGAAACTACTCTCCATCTCCTTTGCACATGCCCGGCCTTTTCGGTAAGAAGGAATATCCATTTGAGGCAATATCTCTTCGACAGCCATAAGATCTGGCAGAAATGTGAAAAGTATTCTTCGCTTTGCAAAAAGCTCAAATTGGTTTTAACGAGTGGGATAGAAAATTTCTATGTTGTATCACAATGGACCAAATACGGTAAGTATTGGTACACAATGGACCACATAATTGTGCCTTTTTGGCAGCCACCTTAACCTAACCTACTTTAAATAAGCTAAACTCAGACCATTTTCAGTAATGATTAAAGATAACGCTAACTAATCTCCTTTTCAAATTTTAAACTATAATAAAGCTAACTGACGTAGATTCAAAAAAACTTTAAATCAACTAATAAATTTAAAACTTCTGCCAAATTTAGATGAAAAATCTATTGTTATTATATATAATTTTATCAATTCTTTTACAAATACTTTTAAAACTCCAATTTTCTATTCCAAAGATCAAGGAACATTCGGGAAAAAAATACGTAATATTAAAATTCCAGCTGAAATTAAAATAATAATTTCTCGCAGAAACTACGATAGACGCTTTTGGCAAAAGGCTCATTTATTAATTGAAAGAACAAGGGTATCTGGGCATCAGAAAGGTAAGGGACTCCGGATATAGAAAAAGGTTTTGATTCTATGAGGCTTGTGTAAAAAATTTAATTTTCCAATTTACTTAATAAATATTATAAAATCGACTAAAAAAAATATTAAAAATAAAACTGAAAATTCTTTTATTCAAAAATTGAAATTGTCATAAACCCGCTAATGTGAATTGCTTAATAAATTTTTAACTAATATGGTACTGGAAGAAATTGCCGGACCAACACCCTCCTGTAGGAACCCTGTCTGGAATGAAGGCCACATGAAATTGACAGTCTGCGCTAATCAGAGATCGATAAATCTCTACGAGCAGGCTATACGTAAGCTGGGAGATTAGTGGTCGGGGGCCAAGGTCAAAGCCGTAAGCATGGAGGAAATCCCTAGCAGGCTCAGAGCTAGGGTGTGGCTGCCTAGAGAGCCTGCAGAAGCAGACACAATTATCAAAATGATAAAAGTGTCAAATCACCAACTTCCGACGCCCAATTGAAAGATTGCCAAACTAGGGGAAGTAGTAGGATAATCCTGACAGGCGCTGGTCAAAATCAATAAGGACTCACTTCAACCCCTAGCGAAATCCAAAGGTGTCATTATTTACGTCTTCCTGGTGGTAATACTAAGGGTGTATAAGAAGAGTGAGGTGGAAGCCTCAAGGAGCTTCAAAGCCTCAAGAAGCCACTTTGAGGTGGAAGACACTTTGAGGATGAAGCTAACGCTACGGGGGTGGAAAATTAATATCCATCTAAATTAATATCCATCACTTCTGTTGCACTTGAAAACTACCTCAGAAGAACAAGCGAGGGTATTATCATGATCAAAGAGCATGGTTGGTTCAAAAGAGGTTCATGGAGTCAAGATACCAGGTTATACGTTGTTATATAATAAAGAGGAATGCAAATCTAGAGCATCTTCCTCACTTCTCGCGGTATTCACTTCCGCCATGCAATCTTCAATGGTTCATAGCGGATACTAAAACGATGCACATTTGGGTCATCATAAGCTGCGATGGCAATGCTCATTATGATATCTGGGGTAGGTCGGATACCAACGAAAGAGGTGAGTCTCTTTTCAATTACATTTTAAGTAATAACCTTCTTATCTATAACATTGACAGGGATTGTTACTAATAATATGCAAGAAGACTAAGACATAACCTTGGCCTCAGACTTCATTAATTCTAAAATAAACTAAGGAAAGTTTCTAATAAGCATTCCTTTTCAGATCACAGATACCTCGAGTTCAGTCTGGACGAAAACCTTCTAATAAAGTCAGCGTTTCGTAACCTTAAGAGAACTGATTGGAACAAATATATCACTTAGCACTTAAAGACAACGCTTACCCCCTTAACTCCTGGAGTTTCTAAAAATATTCAGAATCTAAATAGCCTAGTAAACGTTTTTACTAAAACTTACAATAAGTCCTTAGAACATTCGTGTCCCATCAGTAAGCCTAGCGGAACACCTAAACCACCTTTGTGGAATGATGAAATTCAAGTTCTAAGGGAAGATAGTAGGAAGGCTTTTAATAATGCCAAAAAAACAAATGAGGTACAGGACTGGAGCGGCGCTTAGTCAGTACAAAAAAGCACCTAAAAAGGCGACAAATTACATCTGGAGACAATTCTGCGGAGATATAGAAAACGTCTCCGACTCTACACTTAGGATAATCCTATCAATAAACCCCATGGTCCTCAGTCTTCTTGAAAAGAGGATGGTAGCTGGACTACCACAAGCGAGGAGTTGTTGGAATTACTTTTAAAAACCTATTTTCCTGGTTTCACAAATAATAGCTCAGAAGTGGCTTGTCTACTGAATCCTCCCTCTATTATTTCAGAAGTAGTGCTTACAGGAGACAAACTACAATCCGCTATAGATAGTTTCAAGCCATTCAAGTCAAGCGGACCGGATCGTATTATACCCGCTGAGATCCAGCAAACTTCATCTACTACCCTGACTTAGTTAAAAAACATGCTAAATAGAAGGGCTATTAGTGCCAACATAGGCATCGCTTCGACAAAAAGGTTTGTGAAGGAAGGGACTACGCAAGGAGGGGTGCTATTTCTCCTTCTTTGGAATATGTTAGTAAACAAACTGTTTAAAATCCTGGAAGAGGCGGGCTGCACAACAATCGCCTATGCGGACGATGATGCCATCGTGTTCAGTAGCAAGTTCCCTGACAGGCAACATGCGCTATAGACTGTGGACTGTCACAAAATCCACAAAAAAACGAACTGGTTCTCTTTACAAGAAAATATAAAATTCCCAAAATAAAGCCGTCTTCGTTCAATGGCTCTGCTCTTGTCTTTAGCGAAATGGCGAAATTTCTGGGTCTAACTCAAGACAAGAAGTTAAGGTGGAAGTCTAACATCTCAGAAAGAGTAAGAAAGACCCCTATAGCACTTTCCTCGTGCAAAAAAGCCATTGGTAGGAAATGGGGTCTTCAGCCACACATGACTTACTGGCCATACACATTCGTAATAAAATCCATTCCTATGTACGTATTCCTAGTATGATGGAAGGCAATCGATAAAGAGGTCAAACCCAAAGCAAACGCTAGGGTTCAAAAAACTGTCACACTATGTATTAGTGACTCTTTAATAACAACCTCTTCTGCGATATTAGATATCATGCTTAATCTAATGCCTGTAGAGTATTATAAAAAATTTGCAGCGGCAAACACAGCTGTAAGGTTAAAAGCCACATCCCAGTGGATCAATTCAAGAGAAAATCACTCGGATATCATAAACCACGTCAAGTCGACTTCCGTTTTGGGGGACTGCACACTCCCCACTTACTTCTTTGGAAAATCTCATGTGACGAGCATAACAAGCCGTGAGAGTTGGAACTCGAACAAAGTGATGACCTTCGAAAGAGTACAATTCTACACGGACGGTTCAAAAATGAACAGCACTGTAGGATGCGGAGTCTTCTCAGATAATCTGAATATCAGTCATAATTTCCGATTACCAGACCATTGTAGCGTCTTCCAACCGGAAATTAAGGCAATTCAAGAAGCCTTGATTCTACTGTATAGAAGAGTTTTGACTGTGAAGCAAGTACGTATTCTGTCAGATAGTCAGACTGTGTTAAAATCTCTGGAATCAACATGTACAACCTCGAAAGCTGTATTAAACTGTCGAAAACTTCTTATAGAGTTGCGAGATCAGCGAGGTATTCCGGGAAATGAAAAACCGTTGAACTTTTGAACTTGCAAGAATTTGTACAACCTTACAAGTCCTGTAGGACAAGGCAAGACTAGGATTACAATCAAGCAAAGCGTTACTTCTATCCACAAGCAAAACGTTACTTCGAAAGGAGATAACGAATATGGTAACAAATGGTCAAACTTGAGCTCGGGCAATATCTGCAGATTGATATGGTCCAAAACCGCTTTAAGACGGTCCAATTATCTGCTCTCTCTTAAAAGGGCAGATATTGGAATGACAATAGTTATAACCACTGGTCACTGTCTAATAAAGAAGCATGCCAAAATAATTGGCTTATCCGCAAACGACTATTGTAGAGCCTGCAAATGTGAAGAAGAGGAGTAAACGACACTCCATCTCATTTGCACATGCCCAGCCTTGTAGGGAAAAAGGAACATCCATTTGGGGCAATATCTCTTCAACAATCTTAGCGATCTAGCAGATAAAAATATGAAGAGCATTCTTCGCTTTGCAAGAAGCTCAAATTGGTTTTAACGAGTGGGATAGCAAAGTTCCTTTTTGGTATTACAATGAACCAAATACAGTCTAATTGCGCCTTTTTTTGGCAGCCACCCTAACCTAAGTTAATGTAACTTAGCGTTTTCATAATCTCTTTTGTGTTCTTTCATCCGTATTTTGACATCTCGTCTAGTTTCAACTATATATATTTTATCACAGTTGTCGTTATTGAATGAAATGTATTAACATTGTATAGTTTGGTTTTAGTGTTGATAAAAATTGTCTTTCTTAATCCCTATGTCTGTTATCTGGATTTTGTTTATTAAATTTGATTTTTCTTATAATTTTATTTATCATGTTGTTGGATATCAGTTCTTTTTTAATATTTCTTTAATCGTCTTGAAGTTGTAGTTATGGAATGTCTTTTCACTTAATCTAATGACTCTATGTGCGAAAGACAATGCCACGTTGTATTTCATGATCCCTGGATGTGCTGAGTTATAATTGAGTAGTCTGTTTGAAGCTATTTTTTTTTTATACCAGTTCGTCAAAATTTTATTATTATCCCAAATAAATGTTATATCTAAAAATGGAATTACTTTTGTTTGTCTGTGTTCTTTTTTTAATGTGGATTTAATTTTGTTATAATGTGTGTTGAAAATTTCAAGTATGTCTTCTTCTCTATTATTAGGTGCTGCCGTTATAACATCATCTACGTATTTAAATGTGAATTTTGGCACGAAATGTAGTTTTGGTATTATTTTATCTAATGTGCCATCCATAACAAATTCTGCTAATATGCTAGATAGACTACTGCCCATTGCAAGTTCGTGCGTTTTATTTGTAATATTTATCGCCGAATAGAAAAAAAATTGCCATTACATATAGTTGCAATGTTTGTATGAAGTATTTTTTCGATAAGCGTGTATGTGCTTTAATTTTTGGCCATGTTCTCAAAATGGCTGCTATTGCTTCGTGTTGTGGAATATTTGTATATAAAGATACAACGTCAAGAGAAATTAGCCTGTCATTATCTTCAATTTTTATTTCTTTGACTTTTTCTTTGAATTCAAAAGAATTTTTTACATTGTATTTGGTTTCTTTTATATTGCATAGAATTTTGTTTAGAAATTTAACTAATTTACTGGACGGTGTGTTAATAGTAGTCACGATGGGTCTGATGGGGTAATTTGCTTTATGTACTTTTACTGTTACATATATTCTTGGTGGAATAGCATTGTCACATAGTAATTCATCCCTATCTGATTTATTAATGTTTTTCTTTTGATATATTTTGTTTATAAAGGCATTCACTTCTTTCTTCAATTTGTTTATATTGTATTTTATGTTTATATTGTTGTAAAAAATATTTTTGAATAAAAGAATTTTTAATTTTTATTTTATTATTTTTTTAGTCAATTTCATAATATTTAAGTTTTATTTTTATAGTTATATTTAATATTTAATTATAAGTCTAGTTAAAATTTTCATTAAATGTTCTGTTAGACCTTCAAATTATTAAATATGTATGGTGTAGTTTGTAATCTATAAGTTTAACATAAACATGAATCATATAAATGTAAGTTTTAAAAAATCTTTTTTTTATTCTTACTATAATTAATTTTTTAGTCAAAATATTTTGTTATAAATATAATTTCAACGCAATTAATTTTTATATACCTTATTGTATATACATAAATATTTAAAACAATTTTAATAAATTTACATTTATCCCTATTTACTAGGCCATGAATATGGGAAAAAACCATGTTCCCGAAATATCTGCAAAAAATCGTAATGATAAATGATATTAAACATGAAAATATAATTCGTTTTTTAATTATTTATTATTTAAAATAAAAAGTTACATTTCCAAAAAACTATACTAAGAAAAGGAAACATTCAAATATTTATATCAGCTGACAATATTATATATATGCATTAATATATATATATACTATATATAGAAAATGAATACATTGAACGCGGGAAAAAGAAAAGCGCATGTCAACACAAATTTTGACTGAATTCACCATAAAGTATGTAGTGATACTAAAATACAACAATATAAACATAAAAACTGTATAAACATAAAAGATACGGTAAAAAGACAGTAAATATCATAAAAAAATACTCATGCACACAATATGTCAAGTGTACAACCATAACCTACATTAATTTTTAGAAGGCCTGGACAGTGAGAGAGGAAAGCTAAATAGTAGTCCTTTTTTCCAAAAAAAATACACGTAGTCTTATGGAAAAAAATAGTAGTCCTCCTAGAAATCTGGAAATAACGCAAAAACTACAGATTTTTTTTAATTTCGTCCTAAGGGAGCATTAAAGTTCCATCTTTTTTACGTTTTCTAGTAAAAAGAAATTTTTAAAAATTTTAAATTTTCATTCATAAATATGCATTTTAAAAAATGTTTTCCAACTACTTTTCAACAAAAGAAAGCTTCTTAAAAATTTTTTAAAAGAGCATTAATTTGGTATATTACTGAGCAAAAAAAATGTTGAAAACTAATTTTTATTGCAATATCGATTTGCTTTAATAAATATTGTAAATTTTTTAGAAAGCATATAAAATTAAGTGCAAAAAATAAACTATTTAATTATTTTTACAATAAGTTAATTTATGTTAACTTATTTAAAATTTTTATTACTATAATAAAATGAATTAATATTATTCGCCTTTTCCTTTGAGGTAGGGGATATGGCGATTATTTTTAAAGTGGTATCGTCTGAAGACTAGGCCTTAAACTAAAATAATAAAAAAAAATATATTAATACATACAAATAATATATAAATAATTTTTTAACTAAATAATATGATATATTTAAAATAAAATTTAATAAAACAAAATAAAGTAATAAATTTACAACAAAACAATATTAAAAAAAGTAAAAAACAAAAAAAATATCACAAAAATCAATATTTTCCGACCGGATAGTAATAATAGATATTGAGTGGGCAAAAATGAAAAATGATATGACGATTGTATCCCAACTATATATAGGTACTATATATACAACTATATATAGATTCATATCAAAAAGGTTAATTTAGTCAATAATACTATTTAATTTTTTGCGTTTTTCAATATCGTTCAATATTTTGAAATTGTTTTCTTTCTGTATTACCTGTCAAATAGGTAACTTAGATCATTATTAATTATTATTATAAATTTAAAATCACATTTAAAGTAATTATTTTCTATTAAAATATATAAAATAATATTATTTTGGCCTTTATATAATTTCCAGTATTTTAAATTAATTTTTTTACTAACATTTAAAACTAAATTAGAGAAATTTAAAATTATATTATCATCGCGTAAGTTTTTATCATTCGTTTCTATTAAATTTACCAAGTAATTGGTGAATATACTTGGAACTGCATCTGGTATTAAACGCGGACTTTTATCATTATTTAATTTAAAACACAATTCTGAAAAATGCAATTTACATATGGAACTATAAGCTGTTGGTTGCCAGTCTGATCTTTGCACAAAGCTCTTTTAAGCTTCTCAAAGGCTCTTTATCGGGAAATTTAAAAGTAGCTACAGATGTCGTGCTATTATTATAATTGGATTTACACCCTGCAACCGAACGTTTTCCACCCACTTTATTTAAGGAAATTATTAAAAAAGGCAATATTAGGCACTAAATAATTGAATTAATTTTTTTAAATAGGTATTCATACAATAAAATCTTTTAAAAATAATAATTCAATTAAAAAATTTAACTCTACAAAAATATGACTACATAAAAGATTATTCTATTTCATGTAAGTACATGAATATTCTATTTACAATAATTTTTTTTTTATAGACTGTATAGAAAAAAACGAAAATGCTTTTCCAAAATCTGGTACTTCTTTTTTTCTTTTCTTCAAAATATTGCTGAAAAATATGATTTGAAAGTGAATTTTTTTATTGACATAAAGAAAAAACTTCAAACTTTATTTTTATATAAATTTTATAATTTTTTAATATAATTAAAAATATAAAAACTTAGTTTGAACTAAAATATATTTATAATAATATTTTGAAGAAAAACCTCTTATCAAAAATACCTTCCACCAATTTTTTAAATTTTACCAATCTTCTATTAAATAAATTTAAACAATCTTATAAAATTATTTTTTAATTTATTCATTTATTTAGGATGCATTTCGATATGATCACATATCATCATCAACCATTCATAAAATATATTTACCAAATTTGCAGTACAATCTATTAGAAAGCTTTTAAATTATTAGGTTATGTTCACTAATTTATTATAATTGAGTACTCTCATAATTTTTTGAGAGTATTAAATGGCAACGATATGAAATGCTAGAAAAAAACTGAAAATTTTATTTTGTTGAAAATATGTTGAAAATTTCGAGTTGAAAGCTGAAATTTTGGTATGTTAAAGAAAAATTTTCAAATTTTATTTTAATATACACGCGGACGATTTAATATATCGAAAACTCGAAAAGCAAATTGTTAAAAATGGGCATTTTTCTGAAGCAAAAACAAAAACAGAAAAGAACAAAAACATCTTTATGAAATGTCATTTTTCGAAGCTTCTTCTCACAATACATTTACAATTTGCACAAACACATTTAAGTATTTCGATGTCCAGGCCTTCTAAAAATTAATGTAGGTTATGGTACAACACTAAACAATAGACTCAAATACTTATATAATAATAAACACAATGACTGTATTCCTATATTTATTAAAGACAAAACACATATATTCAATAGTTTATATATATTTACAAACAAGAAAACACAAACATTTAAAAAACAATTTGAGAAGAAATTTTTAAATACAGAAATTTACATATGCAATAGAACATATGCAAGCACAGAAAAACAACACCAAGTTTCAAAATAATTACACAATAATTACATAACGCATATAAGGATTTGATCAACCATATTAGTTAAAAATTTATTGAATAATTCACATTAGCAAGTTTATGACAATTTCAATTTTTGAATAAAAGAATCATTTAACCGGGATATGCCCCAAATTAAGACAAGCACAGGAAATGGTTTTTAGTAAAACCAGGGTAGTAGATGAAGTTTGCTGGATGTCAGAGAGTATAATACTATCCCATTCGCTTGACTTGAGTGGCTTGAAACTATCTATAGCCCATTGTAGTTTGTCTCCTGTAACCACCAACTCTGAGATATTAGAGGGAGGATTTAGGAGACAAAACACCTCTGAGCTATTATTTGTGCACCCAGGAAAATGGGTTTTTAAACGTTTACCAGGCTATTTATATTTTGGATATTTTTAGGAATTTAAGGTGTTAAAGAGGGAAGTGTTGATTTTAAGCACTCCCTATATTTTTTCCAGTCAGTTCTCTTAAGATTTCGATACACTGATTTTATTAGAGGATTTTCTTCCATAGTGAACTCAAGGTATCTATGATCTGAAAAGGAATGCTCATCAGAAATTTTCCATGAGTTTATTTTAGAATAAATGAAGTCTGAGATTAAGGTTATGTCTAGGACTTCTTGCTTATTACTAGTAACAAAATTACGTTCCCTGCCAATGTTACATATAAGATGGTTAGTACTTAATATGTAATCAAAAAGTGTCTCACCTCTTTCGTTGGTATCCGAATTAGCCCAGATGTCATGGTGAGCATTGGCGTAGCAGCTAACAATGAGCGCAATGTTCATCCTTCTCGCATCCACTACCAACCCTGCAAGATTGGATGGAGGAAGCGAATCCTGCGAGTCGGGAGGAAGATACGCCGCAACTACTCAGACCCTTGAGTTTTTTAGCTCAAGGCTCGCCGCGACCTAATCAGCATCACTGTAATTAAACATAAAAATTAAATTTAATGTATTGTTAGCAAGTATGCACGCTCTAGGTTTGCATACCTCTTTATTATATAAATACGTATAATCTGGTATCTTGAGTCCCTGGACATTTGTTTTTGTTACCCACGGCTCTTGGATCAATATAGCATCATCGCCGGTTCTCTTGAGTCGGATTTCAAATGCTGCGGAAGCCGCTTTGAAGTGATGGAGATTATTTTGGAGTAGCTTCATTACATGAGCCAGCCTTAATCTACACCACCTTAGCGTTAGCTTCATCCTCAAAGTCCATTGAGATGCTTTTGGCGTCATCAAAGCTGTCAGAATCAGATCTAAGTAGATCGCCTTCATCGTCGGCCTTAATGACTTAATCCACTCTCTTTGGAGCCGAGCAGGATGCTACGTCAACGACATCGGATCGGTCGGAGTCTACCTCTTGGGCTTGACTTGGGTCTTCAGCGATGCTCCTTGAGGCTTCCACGATGCGATGATTAACATCTTTAGAAATTACAATTGCAATTCCACCACCTTTGCCATTTATATCAATTCTATATATATAGTAGTTTCTTATTTATTAATTAATAAGAAAAGTACTAGTATTAAGAATTAAGAAGTAGTTTCTTAATTCTTAATACTAGTACTAGATTTAGCCACGTTTCACATTATAAGGCAACATCTATTTAAAATTGATTTAAAAAGTCGAAAAGCTCAATATTTTTATTGCAGAATGATCGTTCATTACAAGAAATTACCTTTAGTTTTTTATCCCTAATCATAATAAACAACCAAATCTATAAATATACATATGTATATACATACAATTATTTCATTATGTATCTCAGAAAAAAAAACAAAACTGTACATAAGCACATGTCTTGTAAATATTAACAAGAACAACAACAAAATAATAGTAACAATGTCGGAGATCTATCAAAATAAACAACAAGTGATATGCATGTTTTTATGCATAGTTATAATGCATATATTGATATAGAAGATTATTATTATGCTCATAATTATCATTTTGAGTTATAAAGAAATTTTGTTACCATTTCTGTAATTACACAGAATTGTTGATTTTTATTTACACATTGACTTAATTTAGACAAATATTCAGTAGTAATAGAATTTATTTCTTCTAGAGAAAATAAATTAGTATTATTATTGTTGTCATCATAAGAACTAGGTTTATTATTTAATAAACAATTATTATTATTAATGTTAGCAGTTGTATTAGTATAAGGTGAAATTGTTTTATTTTGATTATTCCAAAAATTTGTTGGCATTTGTGCACTTACATTTCCGAGAGTTTTAAGAAAGTTGACATCGTAATTAGCTCTTGTGTTGAATTGTCTCTTCATGGTTTTAGAAGATGGAATTTTTTTATGTTTGTTCAGAATGCTGACGTAAGTAGCTCAGTTGGGACACATGATGTCTGCGAAGTAGTGGTCACCCATACAACCGGTACATTTAGGAGGATCATTCTTTGGACATAAATCAATTTTATGATCATCAGCACAATAAGCACAGTAAGTTTGAATATTGCAGTTTTTTGCACCATGCCCAAGCATCTGACAATTATGGCATTGCGTTATTTTGTTAGAATTTTTGATGTTATAGTCCCAACGTACTTTGGTATTAAAAATATATCTGTAAACATTTCTTAGTGTGTTTAATTTTGTGGTTTTGTTTTCAATATAAATTATGTACAGAATAATATCATTCTGGTGTTTTGACAGTTTACTTCTAATGATTTGTTTAATTTCTAAAAATTTTATTTTATACCCAATTCAATTAGAGTGCTTTTAAGTTCAACAATATCGACTTTATTAAGACCACTTAAGACCACTTTGAATGGCTTATTGTCCTTAGCATCATGAAAAAAACTGGCATTGTTTCACATGCTTTTGTATATGAATTATTAGAATTACAAAATATTTTTATTCCTAAAGAAATCTCTTTAATGTAATAGTCACTGATACCACATTCTTTCGTTAAGTTGTGTATAAAATTAGTTTTACATTTAATTGCAGTAATAGGTGGAATTTTTTTTATATCATTTGATTTTACGCAAGTGTTTTCACAAATAATTGTTTCATTTAATTTCAATGATTCATCTTCCTCAAGTGTTTGCAATGGCTTGTAAATACTATTATTAGATGGGAATTTCAGAATCATTTTCGTTTTTAGCAAAGCAAGCAATGCAAGCAAAGAGAATACTGATAAATGATATTAAACATGAAAATATAATTCGTTTTTTAATTATTTATTATTTAAAATAAAAAGCTACATTTCCAAAAAACTTTACTAAGAAAAGTAAACATTAAAAAATTATTATGTTTTTTATCTGATAGAAAATTTTTTGTTCGCTTAAGGCCTGTAAAAAGTTATAGTTTTAATATTACTGCCGGCTCTCCATAAGGATTTGTGCTTCCTCCAATTCTTTATAACATTTATATATCTGATTTTCCTATGCCAAAAAATTGTAACATTATCTTATACGCTAACTATACCGCTATTTTATCATAATCAATGGATCGAATAACAATTATCAAAAATCTTGAGGAAGCATATTTAAGCAAACAAAACTATTACGCTAAACAGAAAATCAGAATGAATTCAAACAAAACGCAAGCCATTTTCTTTACAAGAAATATAAAGACACTATCATTACCTCGAATGTAACTTATTATAATTTATAAATAGTCATGCTTCGGAAAATTGTATCAAATATCTTGGTGTTTTTATAGTTAAAAAATATTATATAAAGATCATATTGATAAAACAATCAATAAATGCAACAATATTATTAAACTACTTTTGCCATTAATTCACAGAAAGCTCAAAGTTAATATCTCAAATAAAACCATTATATTATTAAACAAATTTTTCAAAGCGTATGCTGTACGGCTTCGTATAATGGGTAAATGCGCAATTAGTCACATAAAGCGACTTCAAACCAAACAAAATTAATTTCTAAAACTGCTAAATAACGTACGTTTTTACTTTTCAACCAAGAAACTCCACGACCTGTCTCGAGTTAAATATTTATATTATTTAATCGCAATTTATACGATCAATTTCAATATCAAATGTAATAATTTGAATAACGTTATTATTAAAGGATTAATAAGGACGGATATCACATAGAGACAGTATGCTTTCATTTAATTTATTTTAGTAATAGTTTGTAAATTATTTTGAATTTACAAAAAAAAAAAAAACCACATCACATACTTAAATTTGAAGGTTTTGTTTTTGCCATTTTCCTAGTTATGACTTATGAGTTAAAAAATTGTAAAATTAAATCATGAGTTACATAAGTAACTTAAAGCACAAAAGATTCTATAGTTTGTAAAGGATTTCCCGTATCACTATGTTGAAATTTTAAATGTAAAATGATGTTATGAATTAGAGGCAAATAAAATAAAATAAATATATATACCATTTTTAATTTTAAAATTAATTGATAAATTATTGCGTGATATTGGTACGAATGAAAATAGACATTACCAAACATTACCAGTTATTCCACATGCTGCAACTTCTATTGTAATGCAAAATTGTATTACTCAGAAGTCAGATATAATTGTATATGATCAGAAAATCATTTGAGTCACAAATTTAAATTGTACAGAAATGTGAGAGCATTAAAGTGAAATTGAGCTCGTTGAACAAAGTTTTTCAGACTTAGCCATTTAATAATAATAAATTCCAAATTACGTAATATTCTAAAAATCCAGTTAGTGGAAGTGGATTTTTCTCAAATTAATAAAGTTTGGTAATAAAAATCTAAAAATCAAGATAGAAAAATCATACAAATTTTTCAAATTTGTATGATTTTTCTATCTCTTCAATCTCTTCAAAAATTGAAACAAATTCGGATATTTTTATACTTATTAAAAGTTTTACAAAACTCTTCAATATTGCAATTTGATCAATATCATATTACACGAAAAAAAATTATTTCACAAGAATTATTTCATATAGATCAAAATGACATTGATATGGGTGAAATAAACACTGTCTCTAAAATTATTAATTAGACCTATCGATAGAAATATCTTTAAAGTTGTTTCGCCTAGCTTTTAAAATGAAAAACGATGGTTGGCCATAAAGTAACTACACGGAAAGGAGAAGTTTATATTCAAAAAACTAAAAATGGACAAATTACTAAAATAACATCTCAAGATCAGTAGATAACGAGTCATGAGTCAAACGAGTCAGTGTGAATTTTTTGTTTTTTGCACCAATAACAGCAGTTTTCATATAATCTGCTTTTTTATAAATATTTGTTTTTATTAATTCAACTTTAGTAAATTTTTATTTTTGTATAACTTTTTTTTTTTTTTTTAATTTTTCAAAATTAATATTAATTGTGTTTATTAATTCAACTTTTTTTTTTGCTTTTGTGATTTTGGTTTATTAATTCATAATTTTTACTAATCATCAAATTTAATTCTATAATTTAGCACAGAGATTACTTTATCGTATTTTTCTTTACTTTATTTTATTTTATTTTTTTCTGTTAATATCACAAATATTTCAAACTTTGAATTTGTTTCTAGTAATTTCATCTTTCAGCATAACATTGGTGCTGATGAAGTCTTGAAGTCAATATGGGATATCAAATTTAACTCTAGAGGTCCAGACAATATCCCACTCAAATTTATAAAACTACTTATAACAATTATTTTGCTCTACATTGTTCATATTTTCAATACAATACTAACTACTTCTGAATATTCAGCTGCTTGGAAAATAGCTAGAATAATCTCAGTTCCGAAGAGAAATAATCCAGCTGTAACTGATATTAGACCTATTAGTATCCTTCCTAGCCTTTCTAAAGCCTTCGAGTCTGTACTTCATAAGCAAATTTCAAATTACCTCGAAGGTAGTTTATCTCTTATGTTTCCTTATCAGTCTTGTTTTAGGAAGAGCCATAGTACCAGGCCAAGTTTACTTACGGATAACATCTCTTCTTCAATTGTTGTAAGGAAAGCTACCATTCTAATTCTCTTGGATTTTTCTAAAGCTTTTGCCTACGTTGATCATAGCTTGTTGTGCGCTAAACTGAATCAGAATTTTTTATTCCATAGTTCAGCTGTCAGACTTACTAATAATTATTTATGTAACAAAGTTCAATTTGTAAATCTAAGAGGGTACTGCTCTGATCAGTTAATTCGTAAATGTGGAGTACCCCAAGGTTCCATACTGGGTTCTCTTCTATTTTCGTAATTTATAAATGATATACATGAATGTCTGAACAAGGTGGAGTGCAGGTCGTATGCTGATGATGCGCAGTTGTTCATGGATTGTAACATTCATCAACTTTCTGCGACTGTTTGCATATTGAATGATGAACTAGATGTAATTTATTATTGGGCAGTATCAAATTGCCTTAAATTAATTCCTGTTAAATCACAGGCTTACCTGCCTGCTCTTAAAATAAATGATCGTATTATCCACTACGTTGATAAACCAAAAACACTTGGAGTGGTGTTTAATAAATCTCTTACCTGGTCAGATCATATTTCGCAAATCGCGAACAAACTCTAACTTTGGAAAATTTCCCCTATAGTTTGTCTCAACACTAAATGCAGACTTATTAAAACTTTGGTTTTGCCACATTTCTTATAATGTGATGTTGTATTTTCTTCTATAAGTGTCGTCGAGAAGAATAAACTTAACATTATTTTCAATGCTTGCACGAGGTATGTCTCTAATCGTCGACGTTTTGATAGGATTTCTGATGTATCTAAATGTATACTAAACTGTACTTTTGATAATTATATAAATTTTAAATGTTTTTCTTTTGTGTATAGGCTAATAAGCAATAAATGCCCCACGTATTTATATAGCAAAATTGGTTCAATCAGCTAGATAATGGAAAAATCAGCTAGATATTGTCAAATCAATATACCCATACACTCAAGTAAAGCGAGACATTTGTCTTTTTTTGTAAAAACACTTTCTCTTTAAAAATACTTTAGTAATAAGTAACTCTTACTTATACTTTAGTAATAAATAAAATATTAATATTGTAAAATTCTATACGACCAGACAGCTTTGGCTAAGGTCAAAATTAAATTCTAATGTAACAGTATATGCTATTTATGTAACAAATAAATATGTATCAATTGCTAATAAAGAAAAAAAAACTCATTTGATTTGCTTTGTGTTTAATTTATGAATTATTTTTGTTTGCTGTCAATATTTTAAATTTTACATTACTATCTTATTATGTTCTTTTGTATCTCTATTTAAACGCGCGTGAAATATATTTTTTAATATTTTATATAATATATTTTTTAATTTATAATTTTAAATTATGTTTGTTAATCAATATCTCCAACATATACCCACTGTATAGACTTACCGTCTAAGGGTATATTGATAAATAAATGAAATAAATGAAATAATAAAAAAAAAAAAAACATTTGAATTTATTTTTCAACTTTTAAATTTATTTTAATAAAGTTTTCTCAAAATAAAGAAACAACAAAATCCAAAACAGTTGGTAATAAATTTCATTTTTAGCTTCTTGCAAACAATTTTAGTTTACACATTCTTAATACTAATTTTTAATACAGCCATTTTATATGACATTGTTACTCTGTACTTAAAGTGATTAATAAAAAATCTTTATCATACTAATAATTGATAATTTAAATAACTATACTCTTTTCATTTTCTTCCTACTTTTGTACTTATAGTATTATTAATCATAAAATTGAAGAAAAAAATTAATGTAAATAAATATTTTATAAGAGGTATTAAATTTTTAATAGGGCTTTAATATAATTTTTATCTTCGTGTTGAAGATATTTAAGCAAACTTTTAATATCATCTTTTTTTTCCTTAGAAATTATTTTCGAACTCAAAATATTCCACAGTTCTTTTAGAATCATTGTTGTAACACTAGCACCAATCTTTTTTACATGTGGTTTGGTAAAGTCAGCAAAGTTGTAGATTGTTTGAGAAAATGAGATATTACATTTGAACGTAAATGAATTACTATTTTCATAAAGTATGGTCTTTAATTGCGTGAAAGGGATTACATTAAAGTTGATTTTATTTGAGGCTTTTGAATATGATTAAAAATCATTTTCCTTTAGCTGAATAATCTGTAATTTGGTTTTGCTACTGGATATGTTCAAAACCAGCCTTACTTATGTAAAGGCCTATAAATTTTTACATTTTTCAAATTCGTTTTAGTTAGAGAATGAACAGCGTTTATATTTTGTACGTTAGAATGCCCAGGTTCCGAAAACTTATGGATAATTTCTTTAATGTTGCAGTGCGATTGAAGAAATATCATAATTGCTTTAGAATTAACTTTATTTCGAGATTGTGGAACGCACAAATCGCTTCATAACCTCAGTTCAGTGCTCAATCAGTTCAGTGCTGGATAAGCTTTTTCTGCCTCGTTGGTTCCAGTGAAGAGTTATAAAACGATAAATTTGACGGTAAATTTATCATATTTGGGTCTGCAGATGAAGCAATACAATCATTTTCTAAATTTTTTTCTGGTACAAAACTTGGATCTGCAAAGCAGTCATCTAAGCAAAATTCCTCAACACTAGAATCGAAAATGCCTTTTTAATTCTAAAATTACAGCACAAGTAATTGCAATATAATATTGTAAACAATTCAGAATACTTACTCCAAAATTTTGGATGAAATACTTGGGGGAACTGATGATAATGGCATTTGACATTTTTTCTCGCTTTATATAATATTTTAAAATTTACCTGTAAAAATGTATAGAATTTAGGAACCTTAACCACTGACTAGGTAATTGTTATGTTTAAAGTTGTGGATATTGATCAAAAAGCATCTTGTAGAACGTAGTTGAAAATATAAGGAACTACTCTTAGGTTAAAACCGGTTAAAATGACGTATGGATAAAAATAGCATTCGCATGATGATGCACAGATCCTATTATTTTTTTTTTTTTACGAGGGTTGGTGTAAAACTTGAAAATCACCAAGAGGAACTCCACGTGCTTCCTCAGGGTAGTGTTGGATTCTAACCATCCAAAATCATTCGCCTTTTAAAACCAAACTTTAGGATGGAACCTTTAATACAAATGTACAGTTTGGTTTTGGGGTTAGGGATTAGGGATGTCATAATTAGGGAAATTGGAATTAGGAAATTTGGATTATGGTAGATAGGTAGAAAAATTCGGAGGAATATTTTGAAGAAAGATGTTAATGTTCTTCTTAAACTTAAATCGTACATATATGAATTACTAACTTTAGGGAACACATGAGATGGTATATGGTTCCACAAACAGAACGTGCGCATGAAAAACGAATTTCCATAAGCTGCATTTCGCCATCTTGATGAGCTTCTGTTGCCCTCCTTGTTTCTCGCTGGAAAACTTTAAGCGGAGGCATTACCTGTTTTATTTCTTTGGAATAAAATTTCTTACGAATAGCTCTGTTTTGCACATTATCTAAATAACCCAGCGCTGTTTGAGGGCCTGCAACCCAAATGTGTGCATTATACTCCATTTTCAGTCTAATGTACGTTTTGTAGATAATGAGAAGATCAGATGCGGAAAAGTAAGTTTTGCGGCGATACAAAAAACCCAAACATTTAGCTGCAGCCTTTGCTATAACAAAAATGTGATTTGACCAAGTTAAATTTTCGTTTAACTCGATACCCAGCATGTTTAAATCTGTTGAATGCTGCAAAACTTCTCCCTGAAATAGTAGCTTGGGAATAGTAGTGGCAATTTTTCGTGAGATCAGACAACATTGTGTTTTTTTTTGGTGTTGAAATCAACTCTCTTGACTTCACCCCATTTTTGAATTTTTGCTAAATCGTTATTTAGCTCACTAGTAGTGAAATTTTTTGCTGTTGTATTAATTTGGTGATTAATATTACAGCGGCTATGAAACTCATGGGAAGCTACACGGGTGCTGTCGCCAGCGAAACTATGGATCGGAATGGAGGTTAATGAAAGTAGGTCATTGATAAATATTAAGAAGAGAGTGTGGGATAAAACTGATCCTTGAGAGACACCAGCATTTCTTTTGAATTTGTCAGATGAATATCCATCGACTAGTACAGGAATCATACGGTTCGAAAGTAAATCTTTACTCCATCTTAGAAAAACCCTACCTAAACGTAATGCTTTGCATTTTGCCAATAGAGCATGGTATCAAACTCGATCGAAACTCTTAGAAATATCCACAATATCAGACTCACATGAATGATGAAGGCTGATGCTTAGCTTCTCACAAAGGTAAGTCATGACATCACCCATTGAACAACGGGGTCTGAACCCGTATTGGCGATCGTGAAGAAAACCTTTGTGGTCCAGGTATTTCAAAAGCTTTTGGTTCACCATTTTCCTAATTACTTTGGAGAGGACCGAAGTTATAGCTATAGGGTGGTAATTGAAGGGGTCGCTAGTAGATAGGTAGGCACTTGGGCCAGATAGGTCAGTAGTTCAAGGTCATTCAGAAGTAGGTCAAACTGTAATTAGGTCAAACAGGAAGTAGGTTAACGTAATAAAAGTAGGTCAGACAGGCGGCGGCGACCGTCAGACAAGTCTTGTTGTTTATAAGGATTCTATACTTTTTTTAAGTATAGTAATAGGTAAACATAGAAATAGTAAAAAAAATTCATTTTTTATGCTTGCAATTTTGAGATGAATTTATTTCTTGTTTTTTTTTCCCCCCGTTTTTTTTATGATAAGATTTTAAAGAAGAGGAAAGAAAAACTATTAATTTATTGTTATGTATAAAAAAAAAATTAATAAAATGAAAAAAAAGAGGAAATCAAAAATATCTAACGCGATACAGGTTTACTTCTTATTGATGTATACTTGGCTTAAGTAATAGGCACATATGAAAAGTAGAAAGAAAAAATGGTTGATAAATGTAAAAAGAAAAAAAAAACAAAAAGTTTAAACATACAAGATACAACAATCTTTTAAAAATACAACGCATCTTAAAAGTTGCGTAAAAAAAGTAAAAAGTGCAAACCTGTTTTTCTGTCTATAATAATCAAAAACTGACGCGTTTTTAGATGTACCTAACTATTTCTGCTGTTTTTTTATACCCGTACGATAGGATCGGGTATAATAAAATTACTCCTCCGTTTGTAACACCTCGAAATAACCGAGCTAGATATACCATCAAAGGTATGGATCGGATAGAAAAAAATTCTAAGATGTTTGAGCCATGTCCGTCCGTCCGTCCGAGCGCACGCTGTAGCTCCGTAACCCCACCCGTTACGGAGCTACAGCTCCCCAAAGGTTCAAAAAAGCTCTATATTTAAATTGTTATAGTACAAGTTGTATAAAGTACATCTTCATTTTGAAAACGCCAAACGATTACTACTTTTATTAGCTTTAAAAGTATATATACAATAAATATATATTTGTGGCATACGGTGTCTTAATTTACCGTTATGCGAAACTCAAATTTAGCAAAATCCTTTAACCCTTCTATCTTCTAAACGGTTTAAGTTGGAAACTTGACATTTTGACAGAAGTTAGTTCTTTAAAAATAAGTATGAGTCATTTCAGAAATTTTTTTTGTATCAGTCCCCGTTTAGGAGCTGTAAGGGATCAAAAACTGAAAATTTCCTATTTTTAAACACCTGTAACTTGAACATCTGTTAAATTTTTTTTGAAGTAATACACAAAAATTAAAGCTTCAACATTATACTCTTATTTTGTTAACAACTTTTTTTAATAATATATGGTTACTTTATAATTGACGAAAGTGTTACTTGATTTTTTCAAATTTTCTAACAAATTTCTTCAACAAATTTTTTGCATTTGTTTTACTCGATAATTTGAAATTGTTGAGAATATAATGCGTAGTACAAAAAAACGTAAATAAATAAACAACATAACGGTTGCTTGAAGAATTTTTATGTATATGATATTGATATATATACATACTTATATAATATCATGTTTATTTACATATCGTATATGTCACTAGTGAATGAATAATAAGAGTATATATGTATATTATATAGCGCCGTATTTACATACATATATGTATTTTATTGTACTTATAAGAAATTATTCTGTCAATGGAATATTTAAATATAATATAATATAATATTTAAAATTATATTTATTATTTTGTACTAAGTAAATTTAATATACATTTACCGCTTAGTATTAAATGGTACTATAGAATATTTGAAAAAGTTTTGGATTGATAATGGTTATGTGGAAGGTTAGAATCTGCTTTTGAAGAATGTACATATAAACATATAGTTTTAATATATGTACAACCCATAGTTCTAGAAATTATAAAATTCACCCAAATTATTTTAAAATTATAAAATATTAAAAAAATAATATTGTAACCAGAGTGACAGGCTGTGAACATACTAACGTTTCGTTGGGGTATCTAAGAGTTGACAAAGGCAACTGTATTCTTCCTCCTTTTTTTTTACTTTAAATTTAGTATTTAAAGAAGAGAAATGAAAAAACTAATAATTAATGTCAGAGTGTCGTATACGATATTTTTTGTTTGTAAGAATGTTAAAAAAATATGAATGAAAAGAAGACAAACAGGAAATTTAAGCCATGGAAGTACTTAACGATTAACATCTTGCTTCGGTGCATTGTATGTTGCATAATCTGCAAAGAATAAAGAAAAGAAAAAAAATACAAGCCATCAGGTTAATTGCATTTGGTACCTATTTCGAAAACAAGAATATAAAAATAAAACAGATTTATGTACATGTTCAAAAAATGTTTATTTAACTAGAAATATGTTCAATTTTATAGAAAATGATGATTGTTTTATATGAAAATAAAAAACAGAAAAAATATTTTTATTTTTCAATCTACAGAGCAGCTTTAAAATTGAAAAGAAAAATTATAAACCTGTTTTTATTATTTTTGTTAGCATAAAGAAAAAAAAGTAAAGTAAAATATAGATTTTTTTTGTTTACATAAAAATGTGGTCTTTTCTGAATAGATACATATTTTTCTACTTTAAGAATTCATAGAAGAAAAGAGAAAACGAAATTCATTAATTAACTGACTGCATGCCGTGTAAGATATTTTTTTATTTTTTTAAGTAAGAATGTTAAAAAAATATGAATAAAAAGAAAACAAACATGAAATCAAAATATGGAACTGGTTAAAGTAAAGATGTACTCTTTACTCTTGATCTGTATTTATGTTTTTTTTTTTTTTCGTTTTTTTCCTTTTGTATGGAATAAAAAATAAATCAAAGATAGCTTAATTTTGGTATCATTTTGAAAATATAAGATAAAAATAAAAGACATTTATTTTCATGTTTAAAATCTTTTATGATTATATTTTTATTTAAATCTAAGTTGAAAAACTTTTTTACGGTGATCAGATGTTAAAATTGTAGAAATAGTGAGACCAACTTTTTCCATACGTCTATGAAATCTACTTCTATCACGTGCGTATTCTTCCCAATGACCTTTCCGTGCTGATCTGTAAGCATACTCCCATACATGCATAACGTGAATTTCTTCTTTAATGTTGAAGTGAACTTTTTTAATTTTTTTATTTAAATTCATATCGTGCAAGTATGAAAATTGAAAGTCTTAATCTAACATTTTTTCCTTTAAAAGATACATATATACATTATAACAAGCACATCTGAAATTGTTGTTTGATTGATACACAGTTGGAATTAAACTTACTTTTTCAAGTATGGCTAACTCTTTTAGGAAATATTGCTTTTCATTTCCTTGTAAAAATTGTAGGTCAACTATGACAACTTGTTTAGCCATGTTGAAGGTTTATGGAAGAATGTTTCATAGATTAACTAAATTTACATTTATATTCAATTCGGGAAAAAAGCTTTTCATATAAATATAGGTTAGCAGACTTAGTTTTTAACTAATACAACTTTGCTGTTTTACCCGTTTACTATGATGGTGACGGGTCCATCATGCTGTGGTAAAACCCCTTTTATTCAAAATTTAATAGAATATAAAAAAGAAAATATACAACCACATATTAATTAAATAATTCGGTGTAATCCAGACAAAAATGCCGTTCCAAAATATATCAAAGATGTGGAATATAGTAACACTATTTCAGATTTTAATGATAATCAAAAACCTTTGTTAATTATTATCGATGATATGATGTTAAATTCTCATGAAAAATATGTATGTGATTTATTTACTAAAGGATCACATCATAGAAATTTATATAAAAAGTATACAATGATGTACCGTGAGTCCCATATGGCTATATATTAACAGATCGTTCTGAAGACGTTAATGATATATTTCGATTAAAAAGTGATGTATTTGGAAAATAATTTTTGTGTTATTGTAAGAGAGATCAATTAGAACAATTTGGGGAGGAATATGAAACGTTTGAAGACCAAACGACATATATTGCACATATTAAAAATCTCTAAACCAAAATTCCAGAAAGTAATTACAAAACACTGTGCCCTGAAGTAATAAAAACATTTAGCGAAATCTCTTTAGATATTTTAAAAGGAAATTGTAATATGAGTAAAAAAGCAACAACCCAATTACGAAAGTATAAAAGAAAATTAAGATCACTTATTTGCCGGAAAAAATCTATAAATAGCAAAAGAAAAATCATTATTCAATGTGGTGGATTTTTACCTACACTTCTTGGTGCAGTACTATCAGGGATAATCGGAAATTTTATAAAATGAATAATCCAACATTTAATAAAATGATATTTCTAAAACCTGAGATTTATGAGAAAATGAAACAAAATGGGGACGTTGAACTTAATGAGTTGGATAAAAATATGAAAAAAATATTGTTAAATAAACATCTCACGGACACTCAAAAGTGGTATTTATACAGACAAAATCTTATTAAAATAAGAAACAAAAAATGAAAACTTCCTAAAAAAAAAGGAGAAAGTAAAAATTACGGAAACAAAAGGTATTCAAACTCGTGCAAAACCAATGTATATAGATGCGGAAATGCAATCGCATTTTCCTGAATATAAGAATGTTGGAATACATGTTGTTCTTGAAGAAGAAGAAGTATATGAAAAAGAAGCTGATGACGAAGTATTTGATGATGAAATTCAAGAAAATGTTTTAACAAAAGCATTGTCAGCTGCTTCAGTTGGAGAACGTTTTAGAAAAAGAAAATCAATTAGAAATCAAAATTTACAAATTTTTGAAACTGATACAGGAGACATTATAACTGTTCCTTTAGATAGCCCACCAACGAAAAAAGAAAAAACTATAAATAGCAAAGAATTGAGTAGATCATCAAGACGTGTTTTAAGGTCAGCTATAGCAGTAAATATTCTTCTTAATTTTCCAATTCGTAAGAATAAATCCGCAAGATCATGGACAACATACAAGAAATCCATGAATTTTATGTCACTTTACTCAGTGATTCATCTATGAACTATTATCCAGAAAATTCATTATCATCTTTTACAAAAAAATTAATAAATACATGTGTGATTCGAGGTGGAAAGTCGGTATTTCAGAAATGTATGTTAATGATTTCGTTCCAAAATATATGGTGAAGAATGGGAAAACAGTACTTAAATATTTATTCAAGGTATGCAAAAAAATATGATAGGAGTTGGAACATCATATATTCCATACATAGAAAAACAAACGATATGCGACTGGAAAGTTTTTCTACTACCAACACTAATTCAAAATATTCGCCCACTTAATAGGTTGACAAGAAAAGAAGTTGAACAACAGTTGATTTGCGGAATTTTTAATTTTATAAACGATGATGGTCATTATAAACAACCATCAAAAGCTGAGGAGACGCCTAAAAATATAAGTTACACTACAATATGTGTTACTAGACCTAAAAAGATATAATAATCAGAGCAATTTACGCTTACACCCTGGAAGGACTTTTGACAACATGTTTCAATCAATTATCTTCGAAAGTTGCAGAACTTAAAAAATATAAACCACGTGTAATATAAGCTTTCAAAACTTTTATAGATAGTGTAGGTACAATTGATTCAAATTATTAAACCAGATATATTTTTTATATACACAGATATAATGGAACTGCAAAAAGTAGGTGATAAAGATGTAAGGTGTTTAAGATTTGTTAACATACAAAATGCGTTCACTGATACTGTAAAAGAATTCAATAATATTCAATATTGCAATGTGGAGAAATCAATTAATAACATTTCATTACTTTTAAAATACGGATTCATACGGATATAAAATAAACTTTTCCAATAGTTCAATTTCAATAAAAATGGTATTACATTTAAAAAAGGTATAAATAAAAGCGATTTTACAAAACTATATATTATTTTATTTTATTCATTATGGAGAGAGTATATATAATAAGTAGTATATAAGTATTATTTAATTCAATCTGGTAGAGAACTTGATGACATCGGTCCTTTATTACAATCAACCGTATCTTTTCAAAGAGGTGGATTGGGAAGCTTTTTGGAGGACTTTTTAGATATTAAATGTACGATGTGGTGCCGTACGACAACTGAATGAAAAGTATGGTTTTGGCAAAAGAAAAAGAAAAGCTATAAAAAGATCATTCATTCAAAATATAAATTATTTTACGTCAAAACGACACAAAGATAATAACAAAGAGAAAAAAAGATGTATTTTTGATTAATTATGATTGAGTATATGAAATCAGAGTTGGATATTTTTAAAACCCAACCCATTCAATCTAGCATTTTACGATCTGAAGATGTTTCCTACAATCCTATTGCTTCTTTAGACAACCGTTCAACAATTGAATTTATTTCACTGGGTCATGGTGATACATATAGAGATTTGTCTTCTACATATTTGAGATTAAAAGTACAGATCTTAAAAAAAGATGGAACACATTGTAATAATAAATCTGTTGATGGAAAAATAATAACACAACCATGTGTAGTTAATAACATTTTACATTATTTAATTATACAATGCAATGTTCAATTAAATGGCAAAATTATAACCATCTGATGGAAATTATCACTATAGAGCTTATATTGAATCATTATTAAATGATGGTACAGATGCTGCTGTAACTCATTGAGAATGTACAGGATGGATTTTAGATAAAACAAATATAGCATATTGAAATTGAAATTAATATAAAAACAATTAAAAAAAAAAGAAGAAAACGAAAAACATTTAAATTTAATTAAATAAAAGATTGTGCAATGGCGTCGTGCCATAAGTGCAAAAGTAAACGTAAACGGGAGTGTGCAAAAAACATTTCACGAACGTTGGATTAGTCAACCATTAACATGGTGTATACAAACAAGAATATTAAATTCATCTGTGAGGTCTGCCGTATTATATATTCAAAATGTGGATCTAGTTCTACAAAATATGGAGAGTGCAGTAACAACAAATAATAAACATCTAAAGGAATATAAAAATTAATTTGAAGAAGTAATTAAAAAAAATGAGACATAAATCATAAATTTACTGAGAGCTATTGAAACGAATTATATGAAAGGATTGGAAGAAATTAAAATAGAGCACCAACGGAATTACTTAAAATGGAAAAACTTACTGAAGCTTTCAAAAACCAAAACGATAACGTAAACTGTGTTCTGCGTATCAACACAAATTGGATTTAAAAAAACAATCTATAGGACATTAGCAATTAAAGCAAATGGAAATGCATGACATTAAAAACGAAGAAAAGAACCTTATTAATAAAACAATTATCAGAAAAATGGTACTACTGACATTAAAGTTGATAATTATATACTACTAAGAGCTATACTTCTTATATAAAAGAAACTATAAATAGCAAAATTGAATATTATAGTACAAAAACTGAAAAGGTTAAAATACACAAAACTGCAACAAATACAAAACCGAAAAATATCTTAAGCTACATTCCCAAAATATGGACTATGAGAAGCTCAACAACACAAAAATCATAATAATATTAACAATAGTGATAAAACTAACTATAATAATGATAATAGTAACAACAATAAAAATAGTAACAGCAAAATAATAAATTTAGCAATTGCTGCCACAATAATCAAGTTATATTCTCTGAAAACCGTAACGATTTTAACATAAAAAATAGCAATAACAATAATGAAAATAATGACAGTAAAAATAATAAATTAAACATTAAAAATAGTAACGGCAATAACAGTAACATTAGTAATAGTAGTCATAATGGTCAAGTTCAAAAAACGCAAACTAGTGCAAATTCCAAATATGCAAACTGGATTAAAGGAGACACAATAAGCTTAAAAAATAATAACCAAAATCAGGAGAGTAAAATTAAATTCATTGATCCTATGCTTCCACCGATTGTTAGGATTACAAAAACAGCTGTTGAAAATGGTGATAGTATGCATGTAGTCTCAAGATTACGTGATCACAGAATATACAACAACGTCTAAGACTATGTCTGTCATTTTTCATGATCAAAATGATATAAGTTATGACGGAATAACAAAAACTAACATTATAGTTCTTATAAATGAGGAAGAACTACCGACTGAATATGAAGAATTACGTAAATTGTACGATAAATATCATGAAAATATAGCAATTACAGTCAAAGATGTTTCAAAAAACCTTAAAACGTATAGAAGTCATATTCATAATAAGTACAGAAAACATTTGCAAAAAATAAGAGAGTCTTGGCAGAACTATTTGATTGGTTGATGATGGAACTTACAAAAGATTTAAAGAATGATAATTTAAAAATTCTATGCGTAAACATATTATGTAGTTTAAAAAACAAATTCTGTGAATTAGAAGCTACTAGTCAGGAAATTAACAACATAGATATAGTCATACTGAATGAAATCTGAATATACGACAATGAAAAAGAATACTACAACTTACCAAATTATCAAGTTATTTTCAATTGACAAAATAAAAACAGAGGGGGAGCAAAACTAAATATATAAAGAATATTATAAATTTTAACATAATTATGCAAGATTAATTATACAACTTTACCATTATTGAGTTACTAAATACAATACCAAAAATCAAAACTGGCACATTCTATAAAGCACCAAAAGAAAACGACAACCTTTTTATAGAACACATGGAAAAACAAGTACAGCAATTCCAAATTAACAATTTTTGCAGATGTTAAAATTAACCTGTTTGAAAGTACTAATACAACTATAAAGTACATAGACATGTTATCGAGTTCAGGATATAATATTATAAATAAAAATGAAGGTACAAGAGAATCGTTAAATACTAATACATTGATCGATCATATAATTTCCAATTGCAATGATGAGATAGATATTTCATATAATTTAGAAAACACTGACCTCTCTGATCAAAAAATAACTACTGCATACATAAAATCAGTTATCCTTATCAAAAAATCAATGATAAAGCTAAACAGATAAACTAAAGCTAAAACATATTACAACAAAGTGCTCAAAATTGTAAGCTCTAAAATTCAAAAGAAAATGTGGATGAAATTGAATAATTGCAAAAAATTTTACAAGCAGCTAAAGAAATAAGTACTAAAAGATTCACCATAAAAACAAGAAACAATCAATGGATGAATACAACCATACTATACTACATGAAAATCAATCAAAAACTTTATGATGCCTATAAAAAAGATTAAAATAATTTAGACAAAAAAATTAAGTATATAAGATACAAAAAATTAATAGAGTTAATTAGGAAAGCAAAAAAAGACTACATAGAGAGAAGCATACAGAAATCTGGAGGGTGATCAATAACACAATAAAAAATAATAATAGTGATGGAAGAAATGAAGTTATAAAAAGTATACAAAAGAATACAGGAGGTTATACTGAAAATGATAAGGAAATAGCAACAATCATAAATAAATTTTTCAAGCAAATAGGGGAAAATATAATAAAGGAACAGAAAATGAAGTACACCAATACAACTATTATAAGGAATATAATGAACCATAAATCAATATTCTTGGAACCTGCAGATGAAAATGAGCTATATAAGATAATAATGGGACTAAATAAACATGCAGCCGCCGGAATAGACAATATCACGGTTAAACATTTACAAGAAATGGCCCTTGTAATAAAAAGGCCATTAACAAACATGGTAAACAAGAGTCTATTGATGGGTATATTTTCAAATTGCCTAAAATATACTGTATATGTAAATTTAACCAAAGCGTTCGACGTGGTAAATCATGAAAAGCTCCTAAACGTCATTGAGGATATAGCAACAAGAGGTGTAGCCAAAAATCTAGTAAATGATTACTTAACTAATAGGACACAATGTACTAGAATCAACAGTAGACTAAGTGATAAACTTCCTATAAAAATTGGTTTACCACAAGGTTCACTACTCGGATCTATTTTATATCCACTATACATTTCAAATTGTAAGATTTCAAATTGTAACATCTCATCTAAATATAATATATATGCTGATATAATATATATACTGACTCTAATATTGTTGCTAAAGCAAACACACTAAGTGAATTAGAAACTGTATTAAATAACGATTTGAAGGCTTATAGTAATTGGATGAATGTTAATGAACTTATTATGAACACAAAAAAATACTAATTATATGATATTTAGATCTAGACTAAAAAGCTGTGAAGAAATTAACATAAAAGTTAACAATATTCCTCTTAAAATATAAAATATTTGGTAATCACAATTGACGAAACCCTTAAATAGGACAATCATGTAAAAAAAATTAAAATACAGTATACTCCCAATCATAATGGCAATAAGAAGAACAGGTAGAGCAACTAAAAGAGTGGCTAAACTTATCTATAATGGCTATATTTTATAAATGATAAGATACAACATTATAAGTTGGAGTCATTGTTCAAGTTTTTATCTAAAAAGCAAATAGATACAATAATGAATAAAACACTAAAAATATTATTTAAGATGGATATCAGATGTGGCACAAAAAAAGTATATAAGGACACAGAAGAATTGGATATTAATCAGTAGATCTATTTCGAAAAATGTAAATATATTCATAAAATAGTGAACAAACAATTAAAATCAAATTGGATGCTAAATACATGAAAAGAAATACACAAATATAACACAAGCAATAGATTTAAATTGAATGTGCCCATAGCTGGAACGTCCACCAAACATAAAAGTCTT
Organism: Poecilobothrus nobilitatus; assembly: GCA_947095535.1. Taxonomy (NCBI): domain Eukaryota; kingdom Metazoa; phylum Arthropoda; class Insecta; order Diptera; family Dolichopodidae; genus Poecilobothrus; species Poecilobothrus nobilitatus. The sequence goes on from OX352772.1 coordinate 233,643,391, forward strand.
AAAAATAGTGCAATAAAATTATATAACAAATTACCTAAATATATTAAAGATTGTAAAAACATAGATAAGTTTAAATCATCACTAAAGAGGCATATATGCAATTTCAGAAATTAAAAAATTAATTGTTTTTATTTTGTATTACTTAATTTGTTTCTTTTTAGTATACATTATATATTTTATTTAATATGTAGATTTATTTTAATTTTACATGTAGTTGTTTATATAAAAAAAAATGTTTTTCTTTTCTTTTAATTAAATTATTGTTAGTTTTTAAATAATACATTTAATTTCTTATACACAATGTAATATTGTCTAAAATTAAATTAAAATAAGGCAAAAAAAAAAAAATTATAGAAGCCACGCTATTTATGAGGCATGTCAGCGTTAATCCAAGCATGCTGTTAGCACACAATGCTGTTCTTGGGAAATCAAATGCTAAATATAAATACAAACGCGTTGAAGTAAAAAGTTTTACAATTCCAATGAACAGCTCATCAATTTTACTTGGCAATGTTTTCATTGAGCAGTTACCAAATACAATCATTTTTTGCATGACAGAAAATGTGGGTTACTCTGGAAAGCGGTCAAAAAACCCATATAATTTAAACATTTTTATATTTCACAATTTATGATTTATGAAAATGGAGTGCAAATTCCTAACACTGCAATTGAAACTAGTTTCTCAGAGGACAATAATTGCCATACTCGTACGTATCACACACTCTTTTAAGGTACAGGAATATATCATAACGATAAAGATCATCAGTTAACGAAAACTATGTTTAGTATTGAATTTTTTATACTAGCCTTTAATTTAACTCCAGATGTATCAGGAAACGAAGTATATCAGGGTCTACTTAATCAGGGTACAATTAGAATTCAGGGAAGGTTTACAAAACCACTTCCTTCTACTCTAACAGCTATTGTTAACAGAGAATTTGATGCAAGCATACAAATTGATATAAATCGAAATATATTCACAAATCTATAAATATAATATTGAAACATGTATTTGAATATTCAACAAGATGTCATCGTCATGTGCACTTGTGGATATCAAGTTTTGTTGTGATGATAAAAATACTTTATTTTTAAAAGATATTTGTTTAGTTGGAATTAAAGAACCTTGTAAAAAATTTGTAAAAGAGTTTACTTACAAATTTCCAACCAAAGAAATTATAAATGGAAATGATGAAAATTACTCTTTTGGAATTGTACATAATGATAAAATTAATAAAGAATTAAGGCAGGTGCTAAAAAAATTTGTTGTTATTATAAGAAATAATAAAATAAAAAAAAAGTTTTAATGAACTACCTTAATGAAATAAGTAGAGTGTATGATTTGAGTGAGTTTGAGTTATGAACACTTTAGAAATAACTGGTGTTTTAAAATGTAACAGATTTACAAACAAATATTTTAAGGGAGTTTTTGCATTACAAAATTCCAAAAATAATAGAAAAGTTAACTTTTTTCAATGTCAACACTGATAAGATAAAAGATCCAGGAACGCATTAGTTTTATATTCCAAAGCATTGTTGCCCAGAATATTTTGATTCGTAAGGTGGAGTTCCAGATAAACCGGAAATTTTGAAATAATTGAAAAATCAGTGTATACTTTTTAATGATTGGCAGATACAGGGTGTCCCTTCGAATGTATGTGCACAATATTGTTGCGTTTATGGCTGGTACAGATGTTTTGGTTTAAGTATGAAAACTTTTTTGAATGAATTTAGCAAAGGTGATCATATAGAAAATGACAATCTGATTATTAATATATTTTGCAATTTATTTGGAAATTTAAATTTTTCACAATCTTGTGTACCTAAGCAATATAATTAATATTAAAAAGCTTTAGTTAATTGTAGTGGAAGATCAAGGTTCGAACACAAATTTGATGTTGAGTTATACATATTTTATAAACAAAAATCTGTCATTAAAAGTTCTTGTTGGTTTTGATACAGAATCTCTTGTAGCGACTTGCATTTTTCACCGAATTGGAAAAAAGCCAGCTATTTTAAAATCTTATGATTGGTGTAAATTCTTTCAGCAATTTTACGAAAGGTACTTGAAACAATCAATAAAAAACACAGAATTATGTTTACAATATGGGTTAGGAATGGTTATGGGCCGATGTGTTATCATTAACAAACAAGAAGCTGACACATTTTACAACTTAATTGATTTTCTTCAAGCTGTAATGATACACAATAAAAATGCTGAATCAAATGTACGAGAATATGTTGTTAAATATATAAAAACGTGTCAAGAAAACATGTTATGAAATCGCACGAAGAAATATATTTTCCAATAAAAGGTTGTAGCGTTCAATGCAATTATTCTAGATTGTTTTTTGAAGTACCTGTACTAGAAAATAAAATTTCTAATATTTTAGTCAAGAACAACAATAAATGAAAAATTTGTAAAATTTATTTAATTTGTTTTTATTGTGAAATACTTATAGATACATATACATTTATACAAATATTCTTATATATTATTTTAGGCTATAAATTATTTCTAAAAAATTCTGGAAAATAGTCATGATCTCCTTCTTGGTTATTTATTTCCCAAATTTGTTGCTCCACTGTATCTTCATCTAAGACTTGAAACGATGGTATGAATTCTTCAGTTTCCATTAGTTCCTCCTCATCTACAGTACAGTAATTTCATCAATTAGAATCTCATTTTGTATACTGACTATTGCAGTTCCCTCAGTAAAGGGAAATGTTGTTGAATCAGCTTTCATTTTTGTAAAATATCTGAGCAAAATTGAATAACAAATGATTTGCCAATAAAATTGAACCGCATTATATACTGTAGAACCTAGTCAAAATACAAAGTTTTCAGAGTATATAAATAAAGAAATGTAAAATTGGATTTTGAAAACTAGTTAGATGGTGTAAAAATCATGTCAAGATCTCAAATATATAGTAAAAGAAATACATAAAGATCTGTAAATAAAAGAATGTTATATGGTTGAAAGTAGAGATTTATATTCCTGTTCAAAAATTTAATGTACGATGTAGTTTTCTCGGCTCTTCTTCGGCTCTTTTATGAAATACCTGTATTTTTACGAAAATAATATTAAATAAATCAATTTTGTAACTACATTTATAGGTACATATAAAACTGAATCTGAAAAATTAAACAACTAAATAAAAGAAATTTATACCTTTTTTTAAATTTTATGTTCATTTATGAATACCTAATAAAAACTTATAGCTGCAGTTTACATTAGAGGTACAAATACTATTAAATTGCAGATCTCAAAGACTCTCTTAAAATCATATAAACCTGAATCTGAAAAAAAAAATAAATTAAATAAAGGAAATTTACACCTTTTTTTTCTTTCTTTTCATAATTTTATATTTGTTTATGAAGGATAAAAATTTATAACTACAACCAATTTACATCATTTATTGGTAATTTGCATATATTTTACGAAAAGAGTCAGATATAATACTTAAATTTAAATTTTTATCTTTATTAACAAAATGTACTTTTTCTTTTATTTCTTTAATAAAATTATAAAAATTATAATATAATTCAATTGCGGGTCTCAAAGACCCACTTAAGACCATAAATGGTCTTGATTTGTTTTGCGTTTAGTATATGATATAGAACATCTTGCTCCATATCTTTTGTTTTTAAAAAACTGTTTTTAGTTTCAATATTTTTTTTATTAAAAGTTTTTTTGAAGCTTTTTTTTGTTGGTGGTAGTTCTTCCTGAAGAAGAATGATTTCTTCTTGTTGTTGAAATTTTTGATGTTGTTGCTGTTATGGTTGTTGATGATGATGTTGTTGATGGTGTGTCTGCTGTTCTTGTTGTATTCTTATCCATTTCCGTTTGATAAGGGCCAACTCCTGTGTTGTCTTTCTTTGAATTGATATATCTTAAGAAAGATCCCACTTTATTTATACTAAATTTTTCTTCTAAATAATTGTATTATCATTGTGTAGAAATTAAAATCTTTAAGAAAATTTGTTGAAAACAAAAAGTTGTAAAGTAGGTTGTTTATTAATGTAATAAATTCTAATTGATAAGAATAAAACTATAATTTTTTAAATAGCAATTTTTGCAACATTGTGGCATTTAACAGTGTTCCAAAGTTAAAGAAAAAATTTTTACATAAAGTCTAAGTATACATTTTTATGAAAGAATATTATTTTTTACGTTTTACCTATACTCTTAAATTATTTAATTTTATTAGCAAATATTTTTCTATTAGAATTTTTACAAAATTGTTGCTTTTAACAGTGCTCTAAAGTTAAGAAAAATCTTTTACATAAATTCTAATTATACTTTCTTATGAAAGAATATCATATTTATTTATCCATTGGTTATGACTATTATCAAAGCCTAAATATTTCACATATGTATATGTACTTTATTGCCTTTTCGTTTTAAAATTTTTGCAATTAAATAAGCATTGGGGTCTTTGACACTAGTCAGTTCCTGTTCATAGAAGCCACCACGAACTAATTTATTTTTATAATCTTTTAAATTATATGTAATCGGGTTTGTCTTGTTTTTGAAAGCTATTAAAAAACTTCAGTTGAATAGTTTGGTTCATATCCTTTTTGAAAAGTCCCTTTAGACCTTGCAATTCTAACAAAAGCACCAACATTAAATTTCCCCTTATTAAATATATATTAGCTATTTATTCTTCTTTTTGTTTGTTAAAATAAAAATTATAAAAATAAACATACATATATACATTAGTTTGTATTATTTCAAATCATAGGCAAATTATAAAGAAAAAAGAAAAATTCTATATAAAAAATGGTTAATAATTGTTCTACATGCAAAAAAGCTTTATCAGTCAAATCGAAGGCGCTGAAATGCCAAATTTACAGTAAAAATTTTCATACTAAATGAGCCGCCGAAACTGCTCATTAGCATCCTTTGCTAAGTGATCCATTTAAGTAATTGCTCTATGGATAAAATGGCACTGTATCTGAAAATATTAGGATCAGTTGTAATGGAGATCCATAAGTCACAGTATTATTTTAGTTCACAAATGGTTTAGTTCAGAATTATTTATAAAGAGAATCAAAATATGAAGAAAAAAATTGAATTAACTGAAAAAAATACAGAAAACTTGGAAAGGAAAATTAATCATTTGGAATACCTACTTGATGAAATATTACAACAAAAGTATTGTAATAATATTGTATTAGCTGGGTTACCATCTAAAATTGAAGATTACACAAGTGTAGTAATTCAAATCGCGGAAAAAATCGAGGCAAATATTACAACTGTAGATATAAAAAGTATTATACCACTACAACAACATGTGAACAATCAAAGCGCATCAAAACCTTTATATGTAGTAGAGCTTAATTCAGTTTCTGCTAAAAAAGAGCTAATGCAAAAAAAAAAAATTGAAAAAAAACTTATTTACCGCCGAATTAAATTTAATCAGGCAAACTAATAATAATATAATAAATTTCAATGATATTAATTTTATCAAAAAAATTTTTAATATTTCTAATTGATTTAATGAAAGCACTTTTATTTTATGTTTATTTTCATCATTATATTTTTCTTTATTTCTCATTCACAAACACATTTACAATATTTCTAATTTTTGGGCTTTTCAGTGTATAATTTGTTTTCGAAATAATTTTACATTTTGAACAATTATTTGATGCAATTGCTTATTTATATTAATTTAATTTTCTAAAAACTTTTACTATCTATCTACGAGTGAATTTAAAAACTATTATTGTTAACTTTTCACATTTTGGCATTATTGTAATTTTCAATAACTATTTACATTTACATTTTTACAGTATTTTGGTACCACGTTTTTCTATCTGCGTCATATTAATTTATTTCTTGCAAATTCAAAATTTACTCTTATTAAAATATTTTCTAAACAATTGTTTATATTTATTAAATTTTGCTTTTTAAGACTTAAATTACAAAATTATAATTAAAATTTAATTAAATTAAAATTACAAAAAATTATTCTTAATTTAAATCTACAAAAGAATTTAAAAATTTTAAAAATTATTATTAATAACACATTTACATATTTTTTACAATAAAACACTTTTGTATTTGATTTTGATACCATTTTTATCTACCAGAGCCATAACCGAAACTAATTTATTTCTTAGAAAATCGAAATTTACTCTCATTAAATTCTTTTCTAAACAAATTATTTATGTTTCCAATAATTCCAAAATTAACAAAAATCATAGAAATATATTTTTCTCTTTCCCACATATTGCAAGTGGATGATATAATTAATATTAATCATATTAAAGAAAACATTAATTACCTTGCAGGGGTAGAAAACCTTAAAAATAAGCTTAATATAATATAATATACCTTAATATGCAAAGTTTATGAAACAAACTTAGTAGTTTGGAAATATTGATTAATTCATATCAGTGTGAAATGCATTGCGTTGTCTTAACAGAAATATGGTTGAGAGAAAATGAAAACAAGTTTTTTTAATTTGCCCGGGTATAAATCTTACTTTTTAAACCGAGAAAAAGCATACGGAGGAGCAGCTATTTTTGTTACAGATAAAATGTCCAGTTATCTATCCTTTAAAGAGGAATTTAACAGTTAAAATTCCTTAGTAGTAAAATTAATCAAACAAGGTTTTAATATTATATAAATTTACAGAGCGCCCTCAACACGTGTAGACGATTTTATTTCTAAATTAGATGAATATACTTTGGTGATATAAATATAGATTTATTAAAAGAAAATAGCAACGTTAAAAATTATGTGAACTCTTTTCTTATCAATGGATTTGTTATTTACAATAAAATAGCACCAGAATATGTAACAAGAGTAGGAACAGATAAAACAGGGGAATCGTTAAAACAATAATTGATCACTTTCTTACGGATTTAATTAACTATCACTACTCTTTTTATATTTTAAATAATACACTATCTGACCACAAACAATTATTTTTTAGTGTAACACTACGTGTTTCAAAACTATTTTAAATTACACTGCCATAGAAAAAAATAAATTCTGGGGTTATCTAAATTCATTAATGAACTTTAATAATATGGTAAAATATCTTAACAATTTAATTACAAATAATACGCAAAAAAAAGTTGTAGAAAATATAAAAAAAAAACATGATTGGATAACTGAGGAAATAATTGAAAAAATGAAAATTCGCGATTCTTATTATAAATTCAAAAAAAAATTTAGCAATAACCCTCGTGCAGAACCCTCGTATAATGAATCGAAAAAGGAAGTTCAACGTTTAATCTCTCAGGCTAAAAAGAATTTCTGTTCACAAGAAATCGTAAAACATTATGGCAACACAACAAAATTATGGGATCTCTATAGGAGAGTAATATTTAAAAATAATGTTTCAAATTGTAACTCTAACATTAAATTAATAGAATATAAGAATCAACTTTTTAATAATGATAGAGATATCGCAGATTGTATGAATGATTTCTTTATTAATGTGACGGACGAACTTAATTGCCTTTTCGATCCAATTGATTACGTATACTTAAACAATTTCACACTTACTTTCGTTTCCAATTTTTATCTAACACCAACAGACGCAGCAGAAATTAAAATAGTTATTGACAGTTTGAAACCAACAGCAGCGACTGGCTATGATAATATATCTGCAAAATTCATTAAAAAATATTCTGATAAATGAATACCGGTTCTAGTCAAGTTCATTAATATTTCTTTCGAAACTTTAACTTTTCCGGAGTCATTAAAAGAGGCAGTTGTAACGCCAATTTTTAAAAGCAATAACGTAACCAATCCAAGCAATTATAGATCGATATCTGTTCTTAGTGCCTTCTCAAAAATTTTTGAAATCATTATAAAACATCACTTAAATACTTTTATGTTAAATAATGATTTTTTACATAAAGAGCAATACGGGTTCGAAAAAAATTCAAATACAACTGCTGCTTGCCTAAGTTTAACAGATTTTATCTCTAAGAACTCTGATGAAGGGAATTATGTAGCCTGCGTTTTTCTTGATTTTCGAAAGGCCTTCGACTGCGTAGATCACGAAATTATCTTATTTAAACCTAGTAAAATGAATTTCAGCTCAAATCAAATAGCTTTCTTCAAATCATATTTATATAACAGACAACAGAAAGTACGCATAAATAATAACCTAAGCCAATCGAAAACTACGAAAAAGGGAGTTCCACAGGGATCAATCCTCGGCCAAGATTTGTTTAAAATCTATATTAATGATTTATCGTATTTGAATCTTAAGCTTTATGAAGACGACGCTGTTTTAAAATATTGTTCAAGTAACGAGGATGAGTTGAGAAATAATATTAAACATGATTTCAAATTAGTTGAAGAATGGTTAAGCAAACATCGTCTGCTATTAAATATAAAAAAACTTAAATAATGTTATTTGAAAACAAACAATTTTAAATATTAACTTTTATTTCAACAATGAAATTATTGAAACCGTTCAGCATTTTAATTATTTAGGTTTAATAATAGACAATAAATTAAATTGGTGCAACCATATAGATAATGTAATAAAGAAGATTATACCTTTCGTTTTCATTTTGAGGCGTATGCGTAAATATTTTAACTACGATACTTTATATATTATTTACTCTTCATACATATTATCAAATATTACTTATTTAAACCCGATTTGGAGCAATACTCAACAAGGCACGCTAAATAAATTAGACATAATTCATAAAAAAGTTATGAAAATTATTCACTACTATCCAAACAGGTATCCAACTAATTTGCTATACAATGATAAGAATATTAACTTTTCATCCATCCAAAAATATGAATTATATATGACAGCTTCTAAAATTGTAAATAATCTCATTAAGAATAACTTTATTTTAAATAGAATGATTGATGTCCATTCTTATAATACAAGAAATAAATCGAATTTTACCTTAGTCTTTTTAGAACGAATCATCAAAAAAATAATTGTTTGCATAACTGTTTAAAGTTGTATAATGAACTGCCGAATGATTTGAAAAATATAAATAGTGTAGGTAAATTTAAAAGAGAAATAAAGAAATTCTTATTTACAAATAGTTAAAACAAAGTTTTTATACCCGTACGATAGGATCGGGTATAATAAAATTACTCCTCCGTTTGTAACACCTCGAAATAAGCGAGCTAGATATACCTTCAAAGGTATGGATCGGATAGAAAAAAATTCTAAGACTATTGAGCCATATCCGTCCGTCCGTCCGTCAGCACGCTAACTCAAAAACTAAGAAAGCTAGAATCTTGAAATTTACACAAAATATTCTGGGAGTAATTTGTAGGCTCCCTATTATGTTGAGTTTGGACCAAAACTTAGGGTAGCTCTCGAACACCTAACTTTTAGATCCCCACATTTTTTTTGCAATAGAGCTATGAAATTTTAACTGCTAATAGATCTCACAAAAATATTAATTTTATTTTTAATAACTTTTTTTTCTAGCCCCACCCATTACGGAGCTACAGCTGCCCAAAGGTTCAAAAAAGCTCAATATTTAAATTGCTATAGCACAAGTTGTATAAGGTATATCTTCATTTTGAAAACACCAAACGATTACTACTTTTATTAGCTTTAAAAGTATATATACAATAAATATATATTTGTGGCATACGGTGTCTTAATTTACCGTTATGCGAAACTCAAATTTTGCAAAATCCTTTAACCCTTCTATCTTCTAAACGGTTGAAATTTTGACAGAAGTTAGATCTTTGAAAATAAGTATGAGTCATTTCAGAAATTTTTTTTGTATCATCCCCCGTTTAGGAGCTGTAAGGGGTCAAAAACTGAAAATTTCCTATTTCTAAACACCTGTAACTTGAACATCTGTTAACATTTTTTTGAAGTAATACACAAAAATTAAAGCTTCAACATTTTTTATTATTATTTTGTTTTACTCGATAATTTGAAATTGTTGAGGATATAATGCGTAGTACAAAAAAATATAAATGAATAAACAACATAACGGTTGCTGGAAGAATTTTTATTTGTATGATATTGATATATATAAAAACTTATATAATTTCATGTTTATTTACATATCGTATATATCACTAGTGAATGAATGATAAGAGTATAGATGTATATTATATAGCGACGTATTTACATACATATATGTATTTTATTGTACTTATAAGAAATTATTCTGTCAATGGAATATTTAAATATAATATAATATAATATTTAAAATTATATTTACTATTTTGTACTAAGTAAATTTAATATACATTTACCGCTTAGTATAAAATGGTACTATAGAATATATGAAAAAGTTTTGGATTGATAATCGTTATTTGGAAGGTGAGAATCTGCTTTTGAAAAATGTACATATAAACATATAGTTTGAATATATTTACAACCCATAGTTCTAGAAATTATAAAATTCACCCAAATTATTTTAAAATTATAAAATATTAAAAAAATATTATTGTAAGCAGAGTGACATGCTGTGAACATACTAACGGTTCGTACGGGTATCTAAGAGTTGACAAAGGCAACTGTATTCTTCCTCGTTTTTTATTTTTTTTTTAACTATATATATATTAATAACTTTTTGAATAAAAATATTGTTGTACTTCTTAATAATCTTAAAGTAATTGATAATTTTTTTTAATCGTTACTTTATATTTAATAATAAATATTAAACATAAATTAAGCTAATAAATAAGTAAAAAAAAAAAAATGGACACTTTTCAAAAAGAAATTATAAAGCCACACAGCTACGGCTAAGGCTTGTAAAATTGATTATGCTTTATAAATATGTTATAAATTATATTGTATTTAAAATATTTGAATTAATTAAAGTAAAAAAAAAAAAAAAAAAACAATATTTTAAGATAATCGTAAATTTAACGAAAAATTAGTTTTTCATTTTGTGATGTAACTTGGTTTGGTTTTAACTTAATTGTTAATGTTCTGTTCAACCTTTCAGAAACACTAGCTCTCATTTCTGAATAAGTATGATCGTGATTTATTTTATAGTTTTTCATTAAATTTTTGAATTTTTTGTTGAAAGATTCTTTTCTCTGGTAAGAATGAATATTTTTTGGAGACTTCCCCTCCCTAAAAAAATCTTTTCCATACTTCCATACTTTTCCATACTTTTGACTACGTCATCTGCTGCCTTTGATTTAACTTTTTCGGCATATGCATATTTTGAAAATATGTCGATAACAGTTAAGAGGAACTTGTATCTATTATTCACTTTTTGATAGGCCGACATATCTACAAGATCAATTTCCCATGCATCATTTAACCCTCTTTAGGATATTTTTCGTCTTCGAAATCTACGTCTAACTGGAGAATGAATTTCAGATACTATTTGTGCTTTTGACATTATTATTGAATAGTTAAACTGCAACTGTGAATTTGAATAAAATCAGTATATATATATATATGTAAATTTATTTACGACTTACTCTGAAAATTAAAAGCGGTGAAATTAAAAGATTTTTTTTTCAATAGGTACTGTAATTTGATAGTTTAATACAAAATTTTTACAATATATTAACAATAATTTTTAAATTTTTTTCTTTTTGAAGCCATGAGGACCTGAAGTATAATCATCTACAAAAACTTGTTTTCTGGAATTTCTTCGATAAGTCTCTATTTCAGGAACAGTGATGACTCTGTGATCGTATGTCCTACGAATACTAGGAAATATTATATTTATTTGTTGAAAATTGTTTAATTTTGTAACTAATTATTTCATAGAGCCAAAATGTATTTCTTGTGAAGTGTTATAATTTAAACGAATAGCTTTGACTTTGCTAACAATTTTTTCCACATTTGAAGTTCGTACTATATAGTTTTGTATGCATAGTTCTTTGCACCTCCAATGACAACTTCTGTAATATAACTTTCAATTACATATTCTTCAAGCTCATCTGTCATATCCCCTATGAAAACTCCTGGTAGAGGGTTATATTCTCCTTCACGTGCTACATATATTGTTGAATCAGTATCATTATACAAAACTCGTTCTTTTAAATTGCTTAAGTAAGAATACAATTTTGAACGAGCTTGCGTGGTAGTGTAAGCAGCTATACAAACGTTAACTCTTAATAATGATTCAGCTATTTCTTCTTTATATTCCCAATTTACCAAAACTGTTTTTCGTTTATTGGAGTTATTTGATTTACTTTCTTGGAAGGATCAGTAAGAAGAGTATTACGATTATCATAAGAGCAGTCATCAATATTCATTTCCGAGCTACACGTTTGACAGCAGGAAAACATTAGGTTATTATTTTGATTTATAGGCAAAACCGGGTAATAAAGTTTTTCTGGAGGAAGTATCAATTCCTTTATTAATCCTTCAGTATTATTTAATTTATTGCACTCAATTTGTCCAACATGAACTTTTGAATGACCTACTGGAAATTTGCCGTTTTTACACACTCAAGCATATAGTGGGAATATATCTATATACATTATTTTCTCACCAGGTGCACATTTATAATATATGCAGATTTATAATCTTGTGTTTCCTGTTCTACCGCCATAAAACGTATCACGTGGTTTTAGTGGTATCGAACTTTTGTTCTCCAATTTTGAGAAAAATGCCATGAAGTCAAAATTTCGTTTTAAAATTTACTCCCACTTTTCAATTATTTGATAACCTAAAGAGCGAAATTTATTGGCTTTTAATAGTGTAGCCTCATAACGTGCTTCATATTTTTTATCATTATTATTTTTGAAACATTTTGGATGGCCATGGTAATAACAGCCATAAAACTGAAATATTTGTTTTATGTCTGTACAATATCCGTCAATACGAAGGCCAAAAATTACTTTTTCTGTTCCATTACCAATATGCTGAATTTTTATTTTTCTTTGTTTTTCTTCCCACATTAACCATTTTTTGGCAATGATTGACTGGTTTTCTGTTAAGCGATATCCTTGTTTAGGTATATAAACCAAATTACACGCTGAAGCAATTGTAGTCGCTTCTAAAAATGGCTCAACCAAAAATAGTTGTCTGAATTTAATACAGGCTGTTGTCAAAATTTTTACATCATTCATACAATATTCTACAAGTTCATTTTGGAGGTTAAAAGACTTATTTTTATTTTCTTCATACCAATCAAGAAATTGTTTTCTTTCCGATGCACTCATTGAATTGTAACAATAATATTTACGATCGGGTAACTTTCCATTGTATTTTATATTGTTTTTACGATTAAACATATGAGGAAAATATCCTTTTTTCAAATTTTTGTCTAATTTAAACGCTTTCGGTAAACCAGATAGTTGCTTGGGAAAATAGTTTAATGAATAAATAAATTTCACATTATCTAACAGCATTAAAATTATCTTTGTTCCCCTCATAATAAGTTTTGGTTTTATTATTCTTTTTCTAAGATATAGTTTAATAAAAACTGGTTATCAAATGGTTGTTGATTATGTGCAATAACTGCAACTTTACAAATATTTTTCTTTGGTTGAGTATATATTATAAAAATATTTGTATTGGATTTTGTTTCAACACATGTTCCCTTCATGAAGTTTCTCCCCGATGATATCATCTTGAGTTGTTTCGAGATCGTAGAAAATATATAATATATTTTTAAGTTCAGCTAATTCTTTACACTGTGTAATAAAGCATTGGTGGTCTGAAGCTACATTTATATTACAGTTTTTACACAAATGTCCATAGCATATATGATTTACATCGGTTCTGTATACTTTAAAGCATTTTGTACAGGAATTTATAAGAGTACAAATAGATTTTTTATTTGTAGATGATGTTGCTTTATGATTATCAAAACAAGTTAGACCTTTAAAACTTCGATTGCATAAATCACATTTAATATTTGGAAAATTTACGTCAAATGCTGGAGATGATTTACAAAAGAAACACGACTGTTTACATCTGTGAGACAATCTATTGTTATACGGAACATTACATGTTTGGCAAAAGTAATCACAACTAAATGCTGCTGTTAATGATGTAATTACATTGAAGTGACCTTCATCGTATATCAAATTCAATCTTTTTTCCTTATCTTCTTCACCTTGAAAAATAATTGATTTTCCTTTTCCTCTGAAATCAAAAACTACTATTTGATATTTAGAGAGGTACAGTTGAAATTTTTTGAGCTCACTGATACTAGCTCCTTTTGCTGGGATGTTTACATTTGAATTTAAAATTAGTTGTGACGCTGCACAATAGTTAACTTTAGTTGTGACGCTGACAGTAGTCAACTGATTTTTCTATGAATGAGATAGCAACAACTAACGCACGTGGTAAGCATAAATTATTTTTGTTTTTAATTGAAATTATGCCTCTTCTTTTATTACATTCTCCTTCATTGTTGTATCGTTTTCCTCTACCTCTTCCTGTTGGAAATCGTACATATGTAACATTTATACAGAACGTATCTGTAGATAATCCTTTGAAGTTGCTTTGAAAAATTTTTTGAAATAACTTCCCAAATTTCCGAAATGTCAAGGTCTTTTGTTTCTTTAAAATTGATCCAGGCCGGACCACGTTCATGAAAACTTTGGCATCCAAAAGTGACACCAATTTTGTTACTAGGGTCAACATTTTTAACTAAATTGTTGAATAATTCTTAAATACCAGTTTTAATCCAATCTATTGGATCTTTGTTGTCTGGTACTGTATTTATTATAAACTTCAATTTTTTTCCAAAAATATTTTACAGTCACTGATTTTATTGATTTTTATCGTGAATTTTTCTGTATTCATTTTTATTTTTTTAATTTTCGTGTTTTTATTTCAAGACAACCGGTGGCGAACGTTTCTATCTTAGAATTTTCACTCTATTAACAATTTTTTAACTTCTTACACAATTTATACATAATTTCCTGCTTGTTATTTGAAAAAATTATTTCAAACATATAAACAAATCTGTTTTATTTTATTTTTATTTTTATACTATTGTATACCACTATAGGTACGAAAAGCAATTAACTTATTTTGAATCGCTTTTTATTCCTCTTTTTTTCTTGTTTTTCAACATTTCTACATAAGAAGAACATCTTATACGGTGATACTAACAATTTTTTCTTTCCCCTTCTTTAAGTACTTCATAGAAAAAAAAAAACGAGAAGAAATAAATTCATCTCAAAATTACATCAATTTTGTCAAGGTTGAACCTTTAAGTAAGATTTAAAAAACCAATTTGCACTTTTTCTTTTAATTTTTAAAAATTGTTTTAAAATATTAAAGAAACGTAGTTAGACTTATGTTGTTCTATTTTCATTTTCTCTTTAAATTTTATAAAGCATTTTTTCTTATTATTTTCATGTTTACCTATTACTTAAAACAAGTATACAGTCCTTATAAACAACAAGACTTGCCTGACGGTCGCCACCAGCTGTCTGACCTACTTTTATTACGTTAACCTACTTCCTATCTGACCTAATTACGGTTTGACCTACTTCCGGGTGACCTTGTCCCACTGACCAGTCTGGCCCAAGTGCTTACCTATCTACTCTCGCTTTTATAACCTTTTTTGGGAATTCGTAAAACATGTGAAACATGTTACCATTGTTGATAATTCTCTTGTATCTGTTTCTCGCCACTATATAGTTGGCCCTGCGAGCTTCCGATCTATTGTTTTGATACAGTTTAAAAGCCTCCTCTTTTTAAAAATAGCTTCTTTGCAAATGCGACTAAACCAAGATTTGGGCATCCTCTTAACAGATATCATGGATAACCTCATTCCAAGTAAAATAGTTTCACTAATCGCATTTGCTGCAAAGTTAACATTTCTGTTACGGAAACAGAATGACCAATCAAAGGTTTTAAAAAAGTTATTAAGGCCCTCCCAGTCAGCATGACTAAAATTCCAAACTATTTTTTTTGGAGGGGACCTCTGGTTGGAGATTGGGCTTACTCGGAAACTTGTGTTAACAAAACAATAGTCGGAATTACCCAGGGGGCATTTCAGTTTCTGGAGATGTGTCTAAAATTTTATTGATCTGATTGATAGATTTTCAATTTCCATAGCAGTTCTTGCTCATTTAAGTTGTACGATCTGTATTGGAAACAGAAATGTATGACATGTTTTTCAACGAAGATTTTGACCCAAATGTAATGGAAGGTTGGGCTAGAACATTTATATTTTGAAAGTGTGTTGAAAGCGATGTCATTTTTTATATAGACAGCGATACCTCTTTTGAGTACGGGAAATAAATATGTAGCCGGTAACATTAAAGTTATCATTGTGGCTACTGACTTGTGTTTTACATAGGGTTGAGATTGCTGGTTTAATTGAAGTAAGATGGCAATCGACGGCATGAAAATTCGTTTGCAACCCGCGTATGTTACAAAAATTGACATTATAATTGGTAATTTTGTTGGAAAACAATTAATATAAAGCAAAAAATCAATATAACATTTAAATTAAAATTAAATAGGAGTTGAAATTGTAATTAAAATCAAAATTAGACCTGAAATCAATTTTAAAATTAATCAAAATCAAAATCTGAATTAAAATTAAGTTAAAATGGAAGGAAGCTAAGGTCATTGCAATATTAAAAGCTAATAAGCCTCCTGATTGTCCACTTAGCTAGAGACCTATTAGGTTATTAAATATATTTCGTAAAATTTTTGAAAAAGTTATCAAAACTAAACTAGATGCTTTTCTGGATAAACATTATGTATTGCCTGATGAACAATTCGGTTTTAGAACTAACCACTCAACGGTCCATCCTTTACTGCGTTCGAAAAACTATATCAAATCTAATATTTCTAATAGTAAATCTGTTGGTATGCTCGTCATGGACATAAATTCCGCTTTTGATACGGTCTGAAATGATGGTCTTATCTCTAAACTAATAAAAATTGGTATTGATCCCTATTTAATCAAAGTAATTCAAAGCTTCCTTTACGCAATATGCAAATGCAATATTCAACACATATACCATCCCGGTTGGCGTTCCTCAAGGGTCAGCACTAGGACCTATTCTGTATAACATTTTTACTCATGACATACCTAGGCCGGTAAATGTCCAATTATCTATTTTCGCTGACGACACAGCATTATTTACGGCTGGGTTATACAGGACAGTTTTTTAAGAAATTTACAAAATGGATTAAACTCAGTTTCAAAATATTTTCAAAATTGGAAAATCGCAGTCAATACTGATAAAACTAGTTCAATATTTTTTACATATAAGAGAAAACTCTCTTTTATTCCTTCGTCTAATTTATCACTGAACAATATATCTATACCCTGACCAGACACGGTAAGGTATTTGGGTGTTCACTTTGATAAAAGACTGACCTTTCAAGAACATGTCAGCCAAACTATCAACAAATTGAATAAAAAAACTCGTATTCTGTATCCATTTATAAACAGAAAATCCGATTTATCAACAGAAAATAAACTCTTAATAATGAAAATGGTGTTTCAACCAATTATTTTGTACGGATGCCCCGTTTTTCATAATATAGCTGTTATGCACATCAAAAAGTTACAAATTGCCCAAAACAAAATTATCAAATTAATGCTCAATCTACCTTTTTATTATTCAACTATCAAACTTCACCAAAGAACAAATTAGTATATGAGGAAATAAATCGAACATATGACAAATTTATTAACAAATGTATATACTCGGATAATCCTTAATTAGAAATCTCAATATTGTTTAAAATCGAATATTATAAGTTTTGCTTATTACTAATTAAACTATAAGTTACTTATATTTAGGTTAAGTTAGTTTAAGTTTTATTATAATTAAAAATATTAGTAAGGTTTTTTCTCTAATTTTCCTTCAAACTTAAGTCACATTGCTTGAACTATTGTTATTCACACCATTACTTTTTTATTTACAGCTGTAAAGGTTAAATTAGCATAATCTAATCACTGTAACATTTATACTATAATACAATTGTAAAAATGGTAATATTTGGATTATTAAATGAATTTAAATTTAAATTTAAAATAAATTAAAGTATGTATAAATTATTAAGGTCAAAATTAAAATTAACAAAAAATTAAAATGTATTCAAAATTAAAATCAAAAGTAAAAGTGTACGATTTAAATAACCCGAGTTTGACAACACTTTAATATAAATTATTATCAATATCAATACTTTAATATCAACATTAATATTTCGCTTTGACCGAGCAAATGGTTTATAACAACTTTCAACAGTTTTTAAAATACACTTTTAAGTAACCTTATTGAACGCAAGTAGGTGCATCCAAAACGCACCAAAAGCAAAACTTACCACCAGAAATTAATAAATTAAATTACGGTAATAACAGTGGTGGTATTAAAAAAATTGAGCGAGAATCGAGAATCAAAGAAGAACACCAGCATCCATCCTACGGGTGGGAGGGAGATAGATGTATAATTGTTTTCTTTACGACAAGTTGATATTGAGATGAAATGAAAAAAAATGAAATGTAAGTTAATGAAACCAAACCAACCGAGCGCGGTTAATTACAAATTATAATTTAACTCAGAAAAAATTAAAAATTATTTAAATTTAATATAGTCTGAAAAATTGAAATAAAGTAAAAAATAAAAGGAAAAAAAGAATTGATGTGTAAATGTAATGTAATGTGTTATATGTAAAAAAAAATAAAATAAAAAAGTTAAATAAAAAAAAATACTTATTCTGCCATTGGAGTCCAGCCATAGAATTCAATATTAAGTTTTTTACACTACACTTTCAAATATAAAATTTTATAAACAATATAAATATTAAATTTTAAGTATAATTTACAGAAAACAAAAAATTAATTAAAAAAAAAGTGCACTTGTTTTATTTTACTAATTTAAAAAAAAACTAAAAGTAAGAAGTTGACTTAAAAAAAGTTTTTTTCTTAAAAGAAGTGTTGTCACTTCGAAGGTCTGAAAAAAAAAAATTATGTTTATGGTATATATATAATATAAACATCATTCATTATTAATGATGTTTATGGTAATATGGCAGACACAATCCATACTCCAGAAATTTCACAACGTGTTATCTTAACACCAAAACACCATGATTGCACTTTATTAGTAATCTTATTTCAGAGCATTTATAAATATTGGAAAAATGCTTGTTTTCAACAGTTATGATATTATCGTACCTGATATTATCGATAATAGAGAAGGTAATAATGTTCCTATTGAATATATTAATAGTTTATCTTTAAGCGGTTTACCCCCCCATAAATTGGTTTGGAAAAGAAAATTGTATTAACATTGTATTAATTATTCGTAATTTAATTACCTACAGGTAATGATTTAGTGAATGAAACAAATATGCATATTGATTAATTGTGAAATTTTAACTGGTGTTTCAAGTGAACCACGTATTTCAATTCCAAGAATTAATTTAATTTATCCCAGTTCATTGTTCCAATAATTCACTACTCGACGAATTTAATGTCCTATAATACCTTCTTTTATCATTACTATTAATAAATCTCAATGCAAACCTTTGATAAAGTAGATATTCTTCTTCCATAACCAGTATTCAGTCATGGTCAACTATGCGTTACGGCTAGTAGAGTTTGTGCATTTGACAGTCTTTGTTTCCACATTTCAGATACCAGGGGTTAAGGACATTTAATAAATAATTAACGCGTATTTTATAAAAATATTGTTTACAAAAATTTGTTGCGATCAATTTTTTTTACGCACTTAGTATTTTCTTCTGATCTATTGGATGTCGGCGTGTTAATTTTATGTTAGGGTGGTTACAATGTTGGTATATTTCATTCTATTTCTGGCTGTATTAACTAAGTCCATGATAGTTGCTTTTTTCCTAGTACTAGTCTTCCTTCTATTCTGCCTTCCACAATAAGCTGTAGTAATTCATATTTTGTTCCTCGAATTATATGGCCAAAATAGGCTACTTTTCGTTTTTTAATTATTAAAAGTGATTGTCTTTCTTTCTGCAGCCTAGGACCTTCCATATTGTATACGTGGTATGTCCAAGATATCTTTAACAGACGTCTATAGGTCCACATCTCAAATGCTTCCAATTTGTTTGTTATAGCTGCTTTGAGTGTCCAGGCCTCTACACCATATAATAAAACTGACCAGACGAAACATTTAATGAATTGTAATAGTAGTATGGATATGCCGGTTCTGGTGCAGAATGAGCTTTTTTAAAGCTTTTAGTCCTCCTAAAAGTATGCAAAAAATATTTGCACACACTCGTCCTAAAAGTATGCAAAATGAGAAAAAGGATTGTGTCTTTGATATTTTAAATTTAAAAGCTAAATATTTTAAATTAGGATAAAAATATGAAAAGTTTTTAAAGTTTGGTTTAAAAATTGATTTAAATACAAAATTATTATTAAAGTTTAAACATGTTTACCAAAAATCAAATTTACATTCTATTATAACAATTTGAGTTCTCCTAACCTTATGCAAAAAAAATTAGTAGGGTGAAGATATGAAAAGTTTTCAAAGTTTATTATTATTAAAGTTTAGTGATTATTCTAAATTTAACTTTGTGGTTACTACATCAGTTATGTTTTAATTTGTAATTTAAAAGGCTTAAGCTATAGTGCTGAATATTCTAAATTAGGCTGAAAATGTGAAAAGTTTTTAAATTTTGGGTTTAAAAATTTCAAAGTTTGGTTTAAATACAAAATTATTATTAACAAAGGTTAAACATATTTACCAAAAGTCAAATTTATATTCTATTATTACAATTTAAATCCTCCTAACCTTATACAAAAAAATTAGTAAGGTAAAGATATGAAAAGTTTTTAAAGTTTATTATTATTAAAGTTTAAACTTTAATATTTACTTGAAAAAAAAGTTTGATTTGAATAGGTACATAAAGAAATGTATACAAAATAATTTTAAATGAAATGTTTTGTTATAATAAATATATTATTTATAAAATAAATAATAAAAGTTTTGAGTTGAACGGATGAAATATAATGAATATTATGAACTTTGAGAAGTTTTATAGTTAAATTTAAAGTTATAAATAATCAGATAAATTCGAATTTTATCTAAACTTTTACTGTCAATTTATATATTTTTATATTTTAGAAATGTTTTTTATTTGTCTCTGGTTTTATTAAAAGTTTTCAAAAGCTTAAAAACTTCGCTAAGCTAAAATTGATTGAACACACTTAAGATTCGATTTTTCTTTTTTTTATAATAATAAAAAACAAGTTTGTTCTTGTTGGTTTAAATAATATATATATATATATTTTTTTTTTATTTATCTTTAAATTATATTTTTTTTTATATATAAAATATTTTTTATATTATAAATTAAGCTAACAAAAACTTGATTTTTTTTAAATACCTTTTATTATCTAATGAACTTAAAGCTACTTTATTTAAATTCTGTATATAAATTGTATGTAAATGTGATCTAAATATTTTCATTTCTCTTAAACAAACTTCATTTTTTAACAAACAATTTTTATAGCTATCTAACGTTAAACTATTGACAATATATTTATTATTTCTTTTGCTTTTTTAACAGTTTCATTTTCATGTGTTTGAAGTAAATACATTTTAGATTTTAATCTTATAAATTCAGAAACAATTTTTCCATTAAATTCATCTTTAAAAAGACCAAGAACTTTTTTATATCATAGAGGGAAATTAAATAAATTGTCAGATGGATAATCGGATGTATAAAAACGTTGCGGTATATCACTGTATATGTCAGCCTAAAAATCATCTGTCTGTATAGTGTAAATAAAACTGTTAGTGTCTGTGTAATTTAAAAAAAATTTCTGCCATATTTAGGTTTAATGTAATCATAATGAAAATCATACATAAGTATTTTAGATTGTTCTAGTACTGTAAATCTTAAATATATAGGTTTGTCATAATATACATTTGTATGAATAAGCTGAACGGCTATCAAGTTTTCAGTGAATCTAGAGTGGCTATGATAATTTGGTTTTGCTATTAATGCTCGTGCACCTAAATATCTTCGTTGACTTTCCCAAGAAGTAGCTATTTTAACATTTTTTCTTTTATCTACATGTTCTTTTTCTTTCTTTTATCTATCCATGTTTTTACCGAAAACGGCATTATTCATTAATTTAAAATAATCTTTTTCGAAAGCATTTTTAGCAACTAACCTATGTGAGTTATTTAAATCAATATATTTTTTTAACCAATTGCTTTGTGTGAATTTTAGCGCTCTATAAATTTTCTTAAGAATTAAACCGTTTCGAAGGCACTGTGTTAAATTTCGACAATGGATTATGTATTTGTGTTTGTTTATTAAGTCAACTAAGAGTTTGGAAATTTTACCTGTTGGTGGAACTTTGTTTTCAGCACAAAAAGGAAAATCATTGTGCAAATCATGTAAATGTTGTGGGTAATCTAAATCCACTTCTAAAACGTAACCAGTTTCCGAATCATCAGCAACTGAAAGCACATCAATATTTTCAGTAACGTCAACCCACTTAAAATATTGGATCATTGCCCATCCATATAAATTGTTAGCGTCTTCATATACTATGTATTTGGATGGTTCGTTTCTTTTATAAGATTCTCCCATGAATTTATTGTTTGCTACTGAATGTCTAAGTGAGCACTGACTAATTCCACCACGTATCCCTTTTTTAGGAAAATTATACCTATCAATATTAGTTAATAATTGTAATTTGATATCCGTGTATTTTAACATAGCTGCCCATGTCAAACCTGGGGTAGTATAAAAATTTGCAGGATCTAAAGAATAGATTTTGTAACATATTTTTCGAAAGTTTTCAAAAACATCATTCAAAATAAGCACATCTGTTTTAAGGAAAAGTTTTAAATAGTCCCATAAGTTTTGACAATCAAACGTATTCCATACATTAATTGCATGAAGGTAGTATTCATCGGAACATGATGTGTTTGTCATATGATTGGTAAAAGCTTCTTGTGAAGGTAAACTTCTTTCGTCAAGTCGTTCAATGGAATTTAAATACTCATAGAGAAAAACTCCCTTTCGAGTCATAAGTTTAATTTTTTAATTATTATTGAATTCTTTTTTTTATATGAAACAAATCGTTTTCATTTAAATTTTTACATAAAGAATCAAGGCTAGAAGCCATAAAACGTAAATAAAATGAATGATTTTTATCTATTGTAATTTTTTTAGATAATGAAATATAACGTTCTTTATTCAAAGGAATAACACCAATATGTCCATTCACTTCGTTTAGTTCTTTAAATAAAAGATGGCAATCATAACCGGAAAAATTGTGAAAAAATATAGGAAAAAAATTTGGCCTATATAATAAATTACATTTAGAATGAACGGGTCCTCTATAATTACCAGTAAAGTGACAATGGTCTCTAATTTTATCATTAAAAGCTAAATGCTTACGACATGTGACAATTTTATCATCTGACAATTTTCAATGCTATCATGTGATAATTTTCCTGAATTAATTATTGAAGCTGCTCATCAAGTGTTAATAGATTCATTGGCTTTGGCATCATAAATATATTTTTATATAATTCACTACATGTTTTTGTTAACGATATGACATATTCCTTAGCACAGTTAGCTCCAACAAACTCTTTGTAATAGCTTTGATTATCATCAAAAGAACATTTAATGTAGTAGGAGAAAGCTACTGGAACATGTTTATGAATATTTGTTGTTGATGACATCATTGGATTAGAACTGCATGTTGCAATAGGTTGTAAAATACTCTCAGCATCAGTATAAATAACAAAAGGTGTTTCTAATTGTTGTTGATAATTTTTAAACTCGAGTACATTTTTCTCAATAGATGGAAGCTTTGTAACGACTTTATTGCACTCAATTTTATGTAAAACACGCTGTTGTAATGTATGAAAATGTTGCAAACACATATTACAAATATAAATTTCATGTACATATTTTGTTATAGAACTACTTATTAACCTTGATAAATGTTTAATATAAACAAAATGAAATTCATCATCCTTTTCCAATAGCAATAAATTTACATGGTATTTTTTTTCTGATTTTGTTAAATAGAATGGTCCTACAACCTCATATTTTTTATTAATAACTTCCAGTCCAAACAAATTAATACTTATTTCACTATTTAGTTCTTCAAATAAATTAAACTCGTTCAATTTAGCTGGAAATTGCATAATGCTAAAATTAAGCTGTCGTACATCACCAAACTCTAGCTCGACTATGGGTAGAGAAATATTATTAAGTTTATATGAAGATGTTCATTCAGCATTTTGAATACAAGTTTGTAAAGCTGATACTAAACACCACTTGAAATAGGAGTTGTCTTTATTTTGAATATTAACGCATGCTTTTTTGTCTTCTATGCTTTTCGGTAATTTAATATAACTAAACATACGTATTGGTTCAAATTTATTGATATTTATTTCAATATGCAAAATCATGATTAACGCCCAGCCACTGTCTTTTTCTTGGAAGTCTTCTGCTTGTTGTTGAATAATTTCTTTAGCCTTTTCAAAAAAATCATTAAGATCATCTGCTTGTGTAATACTAAACATTCGAGTTTGAAAAGATTTGATTGATATATTTTCAAACTCTTCTTCTGTTGGCTTTATTTATTCGCCTAAAAGCTCAATATTTACTTTTATAGCGTTGTACTTTTTTAATGATTGCATCAATAATTCAATTATATCGGTCCGAGCCTTTTCCAGAAAGTTTGATGGGCTTAGTATGCTTTCATCATCATTATCTCTAATAAACGTTTCTATTCTATTTTGAAAACATTCATCAATATGTCTAACATTAGATCTAATTACTTCTGCCGCATTATTTTTAAGTTTATTTGTTCGGATGTGGTAGTTTCACAAAGTGGTTGTAACGTTTGATTTGCACTTACTGCAAAATTTTACATTTTCCAAATATTTTTGATGTCTCTTTTTATGTCTTAATAAACTATCATTTCTATTAAATGATTTTTTACATATTTCACAATTATGTTTTAATTGTGTTTCACATTTATGTCTTTTTAAATTGTCAGATCTTGTGAACACTTTTTCACATTTATCACATTGCAATTTAATTCTTTTGTTTTCTGAACTCATTTTTTTTTTTGTTGTTAGTGTTTTGTTAGTGTTTTTTATATTAAAACAATATCAATTTAGTCTATAAATGACTTTAACTTAGTCTTAAATTTAGTGATTTAACACGTAAACTCAAGAAGTCAATTGTATATATATACAAATTTTTTTAATTCTATATAGATAAACCGAAACTAACTTGATTGCATAATTTGAATGTATATATAACATATCAGAACATAAAATGAATATTGAGTTTTTCTAATGAATTACTACAATGTTGCATATTAATCAAATTATTACAAAATTGAAACTATATACCAACAAAATCATGATGTGGAAAATTGCTTACACTTTTCATAATAGATGTCGAAGTATTTAAGATATGCACAAAATTGTTTATATTATTTTATGATAACACTATATAAAAAAGTGAAAGGAATATTTAATTTTCAATAAAAATAAAAAAATATAAGCATTTAGAACCTGTAAAATAAAATAAAAAATGTATGTCTAACTTCCATATTTATTTACAAAATTTATTTGTGCAGGATTATTCTTAATAACTTTTTTTTTTTTTTTTTTTTACGTAGTTACGTTTTCTAACCACTAAATAAATAAGCAATATAAATTAATGAAACAACAACAACTTGGCAAATTTATAATTTATGCTTTATTTAATATAGAAATACTATGTTAAATTATAAAATAATAATAATAATAAATATGTACTAACCAATGTTGCATCATATTAGAAAAAAAAATTTACTAAATAAAAAATGTGCTGTCTGTGACATGTGTGTTAAAAGTTTTAAGTATGTTAATAACACACATATGTTTAATGAGTCAAATGAATGTGCAACAATGTAATATGTAAATAGTCAAATCAATGTTTTTTTTTTTTTTATGATGACATTTTATATTTTATTTTAATAATAACTATAATGTATACAATGTATACATACTAACGTATATATTGCAACATGTATTACATAATAAATTCATAAATATTTGATGTGTAATATTTGGGGTTAGATGGGTGTTCATTATAATTACAAATAAATTGATATTGGATACAAAAAAGAAAAAAAAAAAATTCAATGATATTATATCATGTTAAAAACATATAGTAGGTAGAGGGCATGATTTTCTCCTTGATCTATAATATTTTACAAATGTATATAATCTGATGTTAATTAACTTATTTCAAAAAAAAAATCAGTTCATATTGAAAAAACCACAAAAAAAAAAAAAAAAAAAGCAAATATAAAAATGGTAAGATGTTTTTTTTTTCTTATTCTTAAATTAATTCTATATTATTTTCTATATCTATTTACATATATATATATATAATTTCGCAGGCTTTTATTGAAAACTTAATTTCGCTGGGGAAAGGTGAAAATGAACCATACCGAAACATTGATTTTTTGATGAAAGATAAAATGTATGAGGTGCTATTTTGAAGATTTTTAGACACGAAAAGAGGACAAACAGTGGTACTGTGTGAAGTGCAAGACTCCTTGAGCAAGGAAATCACTATATTTTTCATGCCAGAACGATTCTCCGAAAAGGTAACAGTCACAATTGGCTGAATTAAATATTACTTATTTTTATTTTAAATTTACGCGACGTGACAAGGACAGATGGAATATGGCATTGTTTGACCTTATTCCTGCTGTAGATATAAATTCTCAAGAAAAATTATTAAAATAAAAATATATATTAGTCATTTTGTTTTGTTTTTTTACTTACCCCCTATCACTACCCATAAGCATCAATGTCTTATTTCAGCAGGACCAGCTCTAGCAACGGACTTCCAGAGGACCGATTCTAGCAACGGACTTCCGGAGGACCCATTCTGGCAACGGACTTCCGGAAGACTGACTCTAACAACGTTCCCGGCTTTTGGGATCTAGCGCTCGAGTGTCCGAGCGCCCGGAGGGGCTGAGGGGCGTCATCACCATGTCTCCCGGTCAACTGTTTCCAGACTTTAGCGTTGATTTACAACAAAAAAAAAAATAAAAATAAAACATTTGTTAAAATAAAACATTAAGAAAGAAAAAAAAAATAATAATAACAATCTGCGACAGAGATTGTTTTCCGCAAGTTTTCTCCCATAGTCAAGCGGGTGAGGTCAGATTGTTTTTTTTTTTTTTTGAAACGGTCTTTGAAGATCCGAAGATCCGATGGGGGATTTGAAAATTTTTTCCATTCTGTATAATCTTTAGGTATCCCCCCACCAGATGGTTGCTGAAATCAAAAGTATAAATAAAATGCTGACTACTGTTTGCTATTACACTATTGGTTTATTTTAATATATACGAGTAGTAAAGAATAAAATGACCAGCATCAGCAACAACAACAGCAGCATCAGCAGCAGCCACAGCAGCAGCAGGAGGGCTATAGTTGATTTACAATTTGTTATTGGAAATAATAGAGAATATTTTTTAAAAGAATTTTCTATGATATCTGATGGTTCTCTTGTACCAATGCTATTTATGTTTAAAGCACCATATTGATTTGAAGAATTAAATTTTGATGCTAGTAGATAGGTAGGCACTTGGGCCAGACAGGTCAGTAGGTCAAGGTCACCCGGAAGTAGGTCAAACTGTAATTAGCTCAGACAGGAGTAGGTTAACGACATAAAATTAGGTCAGACAGGCGGCGGCGACCGTCAGACAACTCTTGTTGTTTATAAGGATTGTATAATTGTAAGGATTGTATATATTTTAAGTAATAGGTAAACATGGAAATAGTAAGAAAAAATTTTTTTTTTATGCTTGCAAATTTTAAGATGTTGTTGTTTGTTGTTTTTTATTTGTTGTTTTTTCTTTCGTTTTTTTTATGAAGTATTTAAAGAAGAGGAAAGAAAAACCATTAATTAATTGTTATGTAAGAATGTTGAAAAAAAAAAACAAGAAATCAAAAATATCTAACGTGGTACAGGTCTTCTTCTTATTGATGTATACTTGGCTTAAGTAATAGGCGCATATGAAAAGTAGAAACAAAAAAATGGTTAATGAATGTAAAAGGAAAAAAATAAAAAAAGTTTAAACGTACAAGATAGAACAATTTTAAAAGGTACAACGCATCTTTAAAAGTCATAACGAAAAAGTGCAAACCTGTTTTTCTGTCTACATAATGATTAAACCATTGAAAAAAAATTATGCGTTTTTAGATGTACCTAACTATTTGTGTTGTTTTTTTTTCTACTTTAACTATTTAAAGAAGATAAAAGAAAAAAACTAATGATTATTGTCGGTGTGTCGTGTAAGATATTTTTTGTTTGTAAGAATGTTCAAAAAAAATATGAATGAAAAGAAGAAAACCAGGAAATTAAAGCTGTAGAAGTACTTAACAACTAACATGTTGCTTAAGTGCATTGTATGTTGCATAATCTGCGAAGAATAAAAAAAGAAAAAAATTCAAGTCAGGTTAATTGCACTTGTCACCTATTTTGAAAACAAGAATATAAAAATAAAACAGATTTATTCTGTGTTCAAGAAAAAAATATGAATAAAAAGAAAACAACAAGAAATCAAAATTATCTAACGTGGTACAGGTATACTTCTTGTTGATGTATACTTAGCTTAAGTAATAGGCGTATATGAAAAGAATAAGAAAAAATGCTTTATAAAATTTAAAGAGAAAAATGAAAACAGAACAAAAAGATGTGTAACTACGTTTCTTTAAAATTTTAAAACTAATTTTAAAAAAATTAAAAGAAAAAGTGCATACTGGTTTTTAAATGTTACATAAAGATTCAACCTTGACAAAATTGATGCAATTTTGAGATGCTTTTATTTCTTCTTGTTATTTTTTTTCTATGAAGTATTTAAAGAAGAGGAAAGAAAAAAATTCTTAGTATCACCGTATAAGATTTTATTGTTATGTAAGAATGTTGAAAAAAAAACAAAGGAATAAAAGCGATTCAAAATAAGTTACGAGTAATTGCTTTTTTTTTTAAAGTAACAAGCAAGACATTATGTATAAATTGTGTAAAAAGTTAAAAAATTGTTAATAGAGTGAAAATTCTAGAATTAGAAAGGTTCGCGGTCGGTTGTCTTAATAACATAAAAAATCGGAAATTAAAAAAAAAAATAAAAATGAATACAGAAAAATTCACGATAAAATCAATTAAATCAGTGAATGTAAAACGTTTCAACATTTTTAGAAAAAAATTGGAGTTTATAATAAATGCAGTACCAGACAACAAAGATCCAATAGATTGGATTAAAACCGGTATTGAAGAATTATTCAGCAATTTACTTGAAAATGTTGATCCTACTGACAAAATTGGTGTCACTTTTGTATGCCAAAGTTTTCATGAACGTGGTCCAACCTGGATCAATTTTAAAGAAGCAAAAGACTTGACATTTCGGAAATTTGGGAAGTTATTTCAAAAATTTTTCAAAGCAACTCCGAAGGATTATCTACAGATACGTTCTGTATAAATGTTACATATATACGACTTCCAGCAGGAAGTGGAAGAGGAAAAGATACAACAATTTTGAAGAATAATGTAATAAAAGAAGAGGCATAATTTCAATCAAAAACAAAGATAATTTATGCTAACCACGTGCGTTAGTTGTTGCTATCTCATTCATAGAAAAATCAGTTGACTACTGTAAAATGCGAAAAGACACAGGTCAACTTCAGTTGAAAGCAGCATTACAACTAATAAGAAATTCAAATGAAAGCATCCCAGCAAAAGGAGCTAGTATCAGTGAGCTCAAAAAATTTCAACTGTACCTCTCTAAATATCAAATTGTAGTTTTTAATTTCAAAGGAAAAGGAAAATCAATTATTTTTCAAGGTGAAGAAGATAAGGAAAAAAGATTGAATTTGATATACGATGAAGGTCACTTCAATGTAATGACATCATTAACAGCAGCATTTAGTTGTGATTACTTTTGCCAAACATGTAATGTTCCGTATAACAATAGATTGTCTCACAAATGTAAACAGTCGTATTTCTTTTGTAAATTATCTCCAGCATGTGACGTAAATTTTCCAAATATTAAATGTGATGTATGCAATCGAAGTTTTAAAGGTTAAACTTGTTTTGATAATCATAAAGCAAAATCATCTACAAATAAAAAATCAATTTGTACTCTTATAAATTCCTGTACAAAATGCTTTAAAGTATACAGAACCGATGTAAATCATATATGAATCATATATTATATGAATCATATATTAAAGTATATAGAAAAGATGTAAATCTTCAACAATTTTGAAGAAGAATGTAATAAAAGAAGAGGCATATTTTCAATCAAAAACAAAGATAATTTATGCTAACCACGTGCGTTAGTTGTTGCTATCTAATTCATAGAAAAATCAGTTGACTACTGTAAAATGCGAAAAGACACAGGTCAACTTCAGCTGAAAGCAGCATTACAACTAATAAGAAATTCAAATGTAAGCATCCCAGCAAAAGGAGCTAGTATCAGTGAGCTCAAAAAATTTCAACTGTACCTCTCTAAATATCAAATTGTAGTTTTTGATTTCAGAGGAAAAGGAAAATCAATTATTTTTCAAGGTGAAGAAGATAAGGAAAAAAGATTGAATTTGATATACGATGAAGGTCACTTCAATGTAATTACATCATTAACAGCAGCATTTAGTTGTGATTACTTTTGCCAAACATGTAATGTTCCGTATAACAATAGATTGTCTCACAGATGTAAACAGTCGTGTTTCTTTTGTAAATCATCTCCAGCATTTGACGTAAATTTTCCAAATATTAAATGTGATTTATGCAATCGAAGTTTTAAAGGTCTAACTTGTTTTGATAATCATAAAGCAACATCATCTACAAATAAAAAATCTATTTGTACTCTTATAAATTCCTGTACAAAATGCTTTGAAGTATACAGAACCGATGTAAATCATATATGCTATGGACATTTGTGTAAAAACTGTAATATAAATGTAGCTTCAGACCACCAATGCTTTATTACACAGTGTAAAGAATTAGCTGAACTTAAAAATATATTATATATTTTCTACGATCTCGAAACAACTCAAGATGATATCATCGGGGAGAAACTTAATGAAGGTGTTGCAATAGGGGATATAATTGAACATCAGCCTGATTTATGTATTTTTGAACAACGTTGCACGCATTGTATATTGTCTAATGTTGAAAGATGCAATTTTTGTGGACTTCGAGAACATGTGTTGAAACAAAATCCAATACAAATGTTCTTAGAATATATACTCAACCAAAGAAAGATATTTCATAAAGTTGTAGTTATTGCACATAACGGACAAGCATTTGATAATCAGTTTTTATTAAACTATATCTTAGAGAAAACCATAATCATACCAAAACTAATTATGAGGGCAACAAAGATCATTTTAATGCTGTTAGATAAAGTGAAATTTATTGATTCATTAAACTATTTTCCAATGCCGTTATCTAGTTTACCGAAAGCATTTGATTTAGATATAAATTTAAAAAAAAGATATTTTCCTCATATGTTTAATCGTAAAAATAATATAAAATATAATGGAAAGTTACCCGATCGGAAATATTACTGTTATAATTCAATGAGTGCATCAGAAAGAAAACAATTTCTTGAATGGTATGAAGAAAATAAAAACAAGTCTTAAATAAAAAAGGAACTTGTAGAATATTGTATGAATGACGTAAAAATTTTGACAGCAGCCTGTATTAAATTCAGACAGCTATTTTTGGAAGAATGTAAGGTTGAGCCATTTTTAGAGGCCACTACAATTACTTCAGCGTGTAATTTGGTTTTTAGAAGGAATTTTTTAAAACCGTATACAATTGGACTTATACCTAAACAAAGATATTGCTTATCAGAAAACCAGTCAATTATTGCCATAAAATGGTTAATGTGGGAAGAAAAACAAAGAAAAATAAAAATTCAGCATAGTGGTAACGGAAAAGAAAAAGTAATTTTTGGTCTTCGTGTTGATGGATATTGCACAGACACAAAACAAATATTTGAGTTTTATGGCTGTTATTACCATGGCCATCCAAAATGTTTCAAAAATAATAAGGATAAAAAATATGGAACACGTTATGAGGCTACACTATCCAAAGCCAATAAATTACGCTCTATATGTTATCAAGTAATTGAAAAGTGGGAGTGTGAATTTCGAAAGGAAATGAGATCAAAAGAATACATAGAATTTTTCGCAAAATTGGAGAACGAAAGTTTGATACCACTAAAACCACGTGATGCGTTTTATGGCGGTAGAACAGGAAACACAAGAACATATTATAAATGTGTGCCTGATGAAAAAATAATGTATATAGATATATGCTCACTATATCCTTGGGTGTGTAAATATGGAAAATTTCCAGTGGGTCATCCAAAAGTTCATGTTGGAAAAATTGAATGGAATAAATTAAATTTAAATGATACTGAAGGAATAATAAAGGCATTGATACTTCCCCCAGAAAAACTCTATCACCCGGTTTTGCCTATAAATCAAAATAATAAGCTAATGTTTTCCTGCTGTCAAACATGTAGTTTGGAAATGAATAATGATGACTGCTCGCATGACAATCGTAGTAGGTCAATTTTAGGAACGTGGGTTATAGATGAAGTAAGAGAAGCTATTAAACAGGAATACAAAATTGTGGAAATATACGAGGTATGGGAGTATACTGTTAAACAATTTAATCCCCTTACATCACAACAAGGAATTTTTACAGAAATGATGAACAAGCTCCTTAAAATTAAACAAGAAGCTTCTGGCTGGCCTAGCTTTTGTAGAACACCAAAGGAAAAGTGCAAATATTTAGAAAAATTTTCCAAAGTAGAAGGCATAAATTTACAGTTTAACGATATAGAAAAAAATCCTGGACTAAGATCATTAGCTAAGTTAATGTTAAACTCTTTCTGGGGTAAATTTGGACAGAGAGAAAATCAATCAAAAACTGAAATAATAAATGAGCCTTATGAATTATTTACTCTTCTTACTGATCCTTCGAAGAATGTAAATCAAATAACTCCAATAAACGAAAAAACAGTTTTGGTAAATTGGGAATACAAAGAAGAAACAGCTGAATCATTATCAACAGTTAACGTTTGCATAGCTGCTTACACTACCACACAAGCTCGTTTAAAATTGTATTCTTACTTAGACAATTTAAAAGAACGAGTTTTGTATTACGATACAGATTCAATAATATATGTAGCACGTGAAGGAGAATATAACCCTCCAACTGGAGTTTTCATAGGAGATATGACAGATGAGCTTGAAGAATATGGAATTGGAAATTATATTACAGAATTTGTTGGTGGTGGTGCAAAGAACTATGCATACAAAATATATAGTACCAACTCCAAATGCGAAAAAACGGTTTTCAAAGTGAAAGGTATTCGTTTAAATTACAACGCTTCACAAGAAATAAATTTTGGCTCTATGAAACAATTA
Organism: Poecilobothrus nobilitatus; assembly: GCA_947095535.1. NCBI lineage: Eukaryota > Metazoa > Arthropoda > Insecta > Diptera > Dolichopodidae > Poecilobothrus > Poecilobothrus nobilitatus. The sequence goes on from OX352772.1 coordinate 233,676,747, forward strand.
GTTAAAAAATTAAACAATTTTCAACAAAAAAATATAACATTTCCCAGTATTCGCCGAACATACGATCACAGAGTCATCACTGTTCCTGAAATAAAGTCATATCGAATAAATTGCAGAAAACGAGTTTTTGCAAATTATTATACTTCAGTTCCTTATGGCTTCAAAAAGAAAAAAATTAAAAAAATTATTGTTAATATGTATATTGTAAAAATTTTGTATTAAACTATTAAATTACAGCATTAAAAAAAATCTTTTAATTTTACCGTTTTTAATTTTCAGAATATAGCCAAAAAATTATTTACATATAAATATCAGTATATATATACAATAGTATACATATATATATATATATATATATATATATATATATATATATATATATATATATATATATTACTGATTTTATTCAAATTCACATTTTAACTCTTCAATAATAATGTCAAAAGCACAAATTGTATCTGAAATTCATCGTCCAGTTAGACGTAGATTTCGGAGACGAAAAATATCTCAAAGAGGGTTAAATGATACATGGGAAATTGATTTTGTAGATATGTCGGCCTATCAAAAAGTAAATAATGGATACAAGTTTCTCTTAAGTGTTATCGATATATTTTCAAAATATGCATATGCCGAAAAAGTTAAATCAAAGGCAGCAGATGACGTAGTTAAAAGTATGGAAAAGATTTTTAAAAGGGAGGGGAAATCTCCAAAAAATATTCATTCTGACCAGGGAAAAGAATTTTTTAACAAAAAATTTCAAAATTTAATGAAAAGCTATAAAATAAATCACTATCATACTTATTCAGAAATGAAGGCTAGCGTTTGTGAAAGGTTTAACAGAACATTAAAATCAATTATGTGGAAACAGTTTAGTTTACAAGGAAATTTTAAATGGACAGAATTTTTACCAAAACTAATTGAAAAATATAATAACACAAAACATAGTACAATTAAGTTAAAACCAAACCAAGTTACACCACAAAATGAAAAACAAATTCTTCGTTCAATTTATAATTACCCTAAAATATTTAATAAGGGAAAATTTAATGTTGGTGATTTTGTTAGAATTGCAAGGTCTAAAGGTACTTTTCAAAAAGGATAGGAACCTAACTATTCAACTGAAGTTTTTAAAATAGCTTTCAAAAACAAGACAGACCCGATTACATATAGTTTAAAAGATTATAAAAATAAATTAGTTCGTGGTGGCTTCTATGAACAGGAACTGACTAGTGTCAAAGACCCCAATGCTTATTTAATTGAAAAAATTTTAAAACGAAAAGGCAATAAAGTATATGTGAAATATTTAGGCTTTGATAATAGTCATAATCAATGGATAAATAAATATGATATTCTTTCATAAAAAAGTGTAATAAGAATTTATGTAGAAAATTTTTTCTTAACTTTAGAGCACTGTTAAATGCAACAATGTTGTAAAAATGTTGTAAAAATGGTAATAGAAAAAATAAAAATAGAAAAATATTTACTAATAAAAATAAATAATTTAGGAATAGGTAAATAAAAAATAATATTCTTTCATAAAAAAGTATAATTAGAATTTATGTAAAAGATTTTTTCTTAACTTTAGAACACTGTTAAATGCAACAATGTTGCAAAAATGTTAATAGAAAAAATAAAAATAGAAAAATATTTACTAACAAAAATAAATAATTTAGGAATAGGTAAATAAAAAATAATATTCTTTCATAAAAAAGTATAATTAGAATTTATGTAAAAGATTTTTTCTTAACTTTAGAACACTGTTAAATGCAACAATGTTGCAAAAATGTTAATAGAAAAAATAAACATAGAAAAATCTTTACTAATAAAAATAAATAATTTAGGAATAGGTAAATAAAAAATAATATTCTTTCATAAAAAAGTATAATTGGAATTTATGTAGAAGAGTTTTTTTAAATTTAGAACACTGTTAAATGCAACAATGTTGCGAAAAATGTTATATAAAAAAATTATAGTTTAATTATTATCAATTAGAATTTATTACATTAATAAACAACTTACTTTACAACTTTTGGTTTTTAACTAGTTTTCTTAAGAATTTTGATTTCTTGGGTAATACAATTTTTTAGAAGAAAAATTTAGTATAAATAAAGTGGAATCTTTCTTAAGATATATTAATTCAAAGACAGAGCTCAACATAATAATAATACAGAAAAAAGGAAGCAAAAATGGAAAACACAGCAGAAATTTTCGCCTACGCTCAACAAATAGAGCCAACACAGGAGTTAGCCCCAATTAAACGGAAAAGAATAAGAACTCAACAGGAATCGCAGACACTTCATCAACAACAACATCATCATCATCATCATCATCAACAACAACAACAACAACAACCACAACAGCAACAACATCAACAATTTCAACAACAACAACAAGAAGAAATCATTCTCCTTCAAGAAGAAGAACCACCAACAAAAAAAAGCTTCAAAGAAGCTTTTAATAACAAAAATGTGGAAACTAGAAAAAGTTTCCTAAAAACTAAAGATATGGAGCAAGATGCTCTATATCATATAATAAATGTTAAACAAATAAAGACCATTTATGGTCTTAAGTGGGTTTTTGAGACCCGCAATTTAATTATATTTGTACCTCAAAAATATTCTGATATTTTTGAGAATTCAGATTTTGTAAAAGAAATAAAAGAAAAAGAACATTTTGTATATAAAGATAAAAATTTAAATTTAAATATTATAGATATATCTGAGTCGTTTGGTAAAATATATGCAAATTACCAATAAAAGATGTAAATTGGTTTATAGTTATATAAGTTTTTATTATTCATAAATAAATATAAATTTCAAAAAAGGTATAAATTTCTTTTATTTAGTTGCTTTATTTTTCAGATTCATGTTTAAATGTACTTAATGTTAATATGTATATGTAGTTATAAAATGGATTTATTTAATTTTTTTCGTAAAAACACAGGTATTTCATAAAAGAGCCGAGAAAAATTACATCATACATTAAATTTTTGAACTGGAATAAAAATCTCTACTTTTAACCTTGTAACATTCTTTTCTTTACAGATCTATATGAATTTCTTTTACTATTTTAGATCTTGGCATGATTTTTAAACTATTAAACTAGTTTTAAAAATCCAATTTTGAATTTCTTTATTTATATACTCTGAATCTTTGAATTTTGACTGGGTTCTGCAGTATATAATGTGGTTCATTTTATTGACAAATCATTTTATTTTCAATTTTCCTAAGATATTTTACAGAAAAAATGGAACCTGATTCAACTACATTTCCATTTACTTAGGAAACTGCAATAGTCAATATACAAAATGAGATTCAGGTTGATGAAATTACATCCACTATAGATGATGAGGAATTAATTGAAACTGAAGAATTCATACCACCGTTTCAAATCTTAGAAGAAGATGCAGAGGAGCAACAAGTTTGGGAAATAAATAACCAAGAAGGTATTCCAGGAATTTGGGATATTAGCGATGAAGAAGGAGATCCAGATTATTTAGAAATTATACCAAATTTATAAATAAGAAATTATAACTAATTTATAAATAATGAAATAAATAACAAATTATATAGTTACAAAATTGTTTTATTTAATATCTTTTTTTTGTAAAAATACAGGTATTTGATAAAAGAGTCGAGAAAAATTACATCGTATATTAAATTTTTGAACCGGAATATAAATCTCTTCTTTCAACTTTGCAACATTCTTTTCTTCACAGCTCTTTATGTATTTTTTAACATATTCCTTTACATTTGGCTCTGAAGTTTTATTATATGCAATTACTGCATGTAGGAAATCAATCAAACTGTAAAACTCGTCAGCTTCCTCTTTGTTAATGCTAAGATTCTGTCCTACTGTAGATTTTAATCCACTTTGTAAACATAATTTTGAATTTTTAATTGACTGCTTGGAAAATTTTTTATGAAATAGGTCATAAAATTTACACCATTCATGATATTTTAAAATAATGGCTTCATTCCAATCCAATCAAAAACACTTGCAACTTCAAAAAAATCTGTGTCAAGTCCGACAACTATTTTTAATGTGTGACTTCTGTTGAGAAAATATGTATAACTCAGCAACAAATTAATGCTAGGACTTTGCTCTTCCATTATTTTAATTACACTAAAGTTTATTATTAAATGTTATACCTCCTAGGAAGACATGATTGAGAAATATTATAATTTTCAAATATATGGTGAAAAGTATTTATTATATTTTTGTCATTTTCTATATGATTTTCTTTATTAAATTGTTTTAAAAAAGCGTTCAAACTATAACCGCAACATCTATACCACGTATAAACACAACAATATTGCCCGCAAACATCTGAATAGCTACTTTGTAACTGTTTCTTATTAAAAATTATACATTGATTTTTTAAGTAACTTAAAATTTCTAATTTATCTGGTTTTCTACCAAACGAATTAAAATATTCAACACAGCCATTCTTTGGTTTAAAAATAGCTAACCAATGTGTTCCCGGATCTTTTGATTTATCAGTGTTTACAATTAAAAAAGTTTGTTTTTCAATTATTCTGGGGAGTTGATCCAGAGCAAAAACTCCTTTAAAAAATTTACGTGTGTGTTTGTTACATCTTAATACGTCACTTATCTCTAGGGTATTCATCAATCAAATCGACTCAAGTCATATACTTTAGTTGTTTATAATTTGATAAAAACTCTTTTTTGATTTTTTTATTTGTTATAATAACATCAAATTTTTCTAGTATTTGACAGAGCTCTTTATTTATTTTATCGTTGTACACAGTTCCAAAAGAGTAATTATCAAAATTATCATTTATAAAATCCCTAGTTGGAAATTTATACTTGAGCTCTTTTACAAACTTTTAACAAGGTTCTTTAAAACCAACTAAACAAATATCTTTCGCAAACAACGTATTATTATCATCACTACAAAATGTTACATCCAGAAGTGCACAAGACAGTGACATTTTGTCAAATATTCAAATTTACTTTTATATATGCTATTTATAGGTTTGAGAATATATTTCGGTTTTTATCAATTTGTAAACTTGCATCAAATTCACCATAAACAATAGCAGTCAGTGTAGATGTAAGTGGTTTTGATAGTCTTGCCTCAATTCTAACTGTACCTTGATTTAGTAGACCTTGACACACTTCATTTCCTGATGAATCTGGAGTTAAATCAAAAGCTAGAATGAAAAACCCATTACTAAACATGGTTTTTGTTATGTGATGACCTTTATCATTATTGTAAATTCCAGTTCCTGAAAAACGTGTACTGTATGCTCTTGTACAGCAATTATTTTCATCTGAAAAATTGGTTTCAATTGCTGAATTATGTATTTGAACACCATTTACGTTTAACACAAATTGTGAAATATCAAAATGTTTAAAATTGTATGGGTTTTTTGACCTTTTTCCAGAGTAACCTGTATTTTCTGTCATGCAAAAAATGATTGTGTTTGGCAACTGTCCAATAAAAACATTATCAAGTGATATTGATGAACTATTCTGTGGAATGGTAAAAGTTTTTACCTCTACCCGTTTGTAATTGTATTTGGCATTAGTTTTTTCCAATACAGCATTATGTGCTAATAGCACACTAGGATTAATTGTTACATCTCTCATAAATAAAGTGGCTTCTAAAAATTTCAGTTGAGATTCATCAGTATCATCTGCAAAGAGGTAAAAATCTGGTTTTTCTAATGTTAGGACAACTCGAACATCGACATTGTTTATGAGAAGTGTAGGTTGATTAAACATATCTAAATGTAATTTCCCCATAAGTTCCACTACATTGCTATTTTGGTATAATTTTTGACGTTCTTTTGAACCACTATTATCTGTTTTTGCTATATTTGGCTTATCTAGCATCCATCCACCACACTCCAAATGCGTTGTAGCGGCATCCGTACCATAATTTAACAATGATTAAATATAAGCTCTGTAATGATAATTGCCATCTGATGGAGATATATTCTTTCCATTTAGTTGAACATTACATTGTTTTATTAATGAATGTAACATATTATTAACTACACTTGGTTGTTGTATAGGTGTTCCATAATTTTTTTTATCTTTATTCCATTGAGTTCCATCTTTTTTTAAAATTTGTACTTTTAATTTTAGATATGTCGAAGACAAACCTCTATATGTATCACTGTGCCCTATTGAAACAAATTCTATGACAGATGGATTATCTAAGGAAGCAATAGGGTTATAGGAAACTTCTTCAGATCGTAAAATACTTGAATGAATAGGCTGTGTTTTAAAAATTTCAAGCTCTGATTTCATACATTCAATCATAATTATTCAAAAATATCTTTTTGTTTCTTTTTGTTATTAACTTTGCGTCGCTTCGACGTAAAATAATTTAAATTATTAATGAGAGGCTTTTTATAGGTTTTCTTCGTTTTCTTTTGCCTTGTCCATACATTTCATTGAGTTTCCGAACTGCACCTCGTCTTACATTTTTCATTATCTCTTTACTTCGATCTTGAACCACTTCTTTTACATTTTCACCTGTGGCAATGTCAGATAATGCATTAATACCAGAGTTAATAACCTCTTTTTTTAATATATTAGCTCCAGGCGTAAATATTGGTTTTAAATATCTAAAAAGACCACCGAAAAAGCTCCCTAACCCTCGTCCCCTTTGGTAAGGTACAATTGAGTGTAACAAAGGACCAATATCCTCAAGACCTTTTCCTGATTGAACTAAATAATATTTGTAGTACGCTCTCTCCATAATGAATAAAATAAAATAATATATAGTTTTGTAAAATCGCTTTTATTTATACTTTTTTAAAATGTAATGCAATTTTTGTTGGAATTGAACTATTGGAAAAGTTTATTTTGTATCCATATTTATCACATAAAAGTAATGAAATGTGATTAAATGATTTCTCCACATTGCAATATTGAATATTACTGAATTCTTTTAGAGTATCAGTGAAAGAATTTTGTATGTTAACAGATCTTAAACACCTTATATCTTTATCACCTATTTTTGCGGTTCAATTCTGTGTATATAAAAAACATATCTGGTTTACTAATGGCAATCAATTGTACACTATTTATAAAAGTTTTGAAAGCTTCTATTACACGTGATTTATATTTTTTTTAAAATCTGTAACTTTAAAAGATACTTGATTGAAACATGTTGTCAAAAGTCCTTCGAGGGTATAAGCGTAATTTGCTCTTATTTTTATATCTATTTTAGGCTTAGTAACACATATTGTGGTGTAACTTAAATTTTTAGGCATCTCCTAAGCTTTTATTGGTTGTGTATAATGAACTTCATCGTTTATAAAATTAAAAATTCCCCAAATCAACTGTCGTTCAACTTCTTTTCTTGTAAACCTATTAAGTGGGCGTATATTTTGAATTAGTGTTGGTAGTAGAAAAACTTTCCAGTCGCATATCATTTGTTTTTCTATGTATGGAATATATGATGTTCCAACTACTATCATATCTTTCTGCATACCTTTAATAAATATTTGAGTACTTTTTTCCCATTCTTCACTATACACATTTGGAACGAAATCACTAACATACATTTCTGAAATACCGACTTTTCACCTTGAATCACACATGTATTTATTCATTTTATTTGTAAAAGATGATAATGAATTTTCTGGATAACAGTTCATAGATGAATCACTGAGTAAAGTGGCATAAAATTCATCATTTACTTGTATATTGTCCATGAGCTTGCGGATTTATTCTTACGAATTGGAAAATTAAGTTCTGTTTGAGTATTACCTACTGCTGACCTTAAAACACGTCTTGATGAATTATTCAACTCTTAGTTTTTTCTTTTTTCGTTGGTGGGCTTGGGCTATCTAAAGGAACAGTTATAATGTCTCCTGTATCAGTTTCAAAAATTTGTACATTTTGATTTCTAATTGATTTTCTTTTTCTAAGACGTTTTCCAACGGAAGCAGCTGATAATGCTTTTGTTAAAACATTTTCCTGAATTTCATCATCAAATACTTCGTCATCAACTTCTTTTTCATATACTTCTTCTTCTTTAGGAACAACTTGTATTCCTACATTCTTATATTCAGGAAAATGCGATTGAGTTTCCGCATCTATATACATTGGTTTTGCACGAGTTTGAGTACCTTTTGTTTCCGTAATTTTTACTTTCTCCTCTTTATTTCTAGGAAGTACTCTATTTTTGTTTCTTATTTTAAATAGATTTTGTCTGTATAAATACCATTTTTGAGTGTCTGTTAGATATTTATTTAACAATATTTTTTTCATATTTTTATCCAACTCATTTAATTTAAAGTTTGCATTTTGTTTCATTTTCTCATAAATCTCGGGTTTTAGTATAATCATTTTGTTAAATGTTGTATTATTCATTTTATAAAATTTCCGATTATCCCTGATAGTACTGCACCAGGAAGTGTAGGTAAAAATCCACCACGTTGAATAATGATTTTTCTTTTACTATTTATAGATTTTTGGCGGCAAATGAGGGATCTCAATTCCTTTTTATACTTTCGTAATTGGGTTGTTGATTTTTTACTTAGATTACAATTACCTTTTAAAATATTTAAAGCAATTTCACAAAATGTTTTGATTACTTCAGGGGCACAATGTTTTATAATTACTTTCTGAAATTTCAGTTTAGAGCTTTTTAATAAGTGAAATATATGACGGTTGACCTTCAAACGTTTCATATTCTTTGCCAAATTGTTCTAATTGATCTCTTATACAAAAACACAAACCTTTTCCAAATAGATCACTGCTTAATCGAAATATATCATTAACGTCTTGAGTAAGATCTATTAATATATACTCGTATGGTTCTGACGTCACTTCATTATATACTTTTTCAAATGCTTTGATTTGATTGGGATATATTTGGCGAGCTACAGGTAATATCTGCGATTTATCTCTTGGATTTTTGAAAAGTACTAGATATTTACAGTTAAGCGAAATATCTCTTGAAAATTTACCCTGGTGAAAAACATTTTGTGTTACAAATATTACAGATAAATTTCTATGGTGTGATCCTCTAGTAAATAAATCACATACATACTTATCATGGGAATTTAACATCATATCATCGATAATAATTAACAAAGGTTCTTGATTGTCATTAAAATCCGGAATAGTTTTACTATATTCCATATCTTTGACATATTTTGGAACGGCATTTTTGTCTGGATTACACCAAATAATTCTATTAATATGTGGTTGTATATTTTCTTTTTTATACTTTATTAAATTATGAATAAAAGTGGTTTTACCACAGCATGATGGCCCCGCTACCATCATTGTAAATGGATGAAATAGCATAGTTGTATTAGTTAAAAATAGCACTGTTAACCTATATTTATATGAAAAGCTCTTTTGCCGAAGTGAATATAAATGCAAATTTATTTATTCTAATGAGTATTCTTACACAAACCGTTAACATGGTTAAACGAGTTCTCATAGTTGACCTACAATTTTTACAAGGAAATGAAAAGCAATATTTCCTAAAAGAATTAGCCATACTTGAAAAAGGAAGTTTAATTCCAACTGTCTATCACTTCAAAGCACCGTACCCCTCAGAGGAACTTAGTCCGGATATGAAATATAATAACCAGTATTGCGAAAATAAAATAAATGGACTTAAATGGAATAACGGTCTAGTTGAATATTTAGATGTAAAATGCATATTAAAACACTATGTAGAGTCAGCTGAAAAAATGTATGTTAAAGGAGAACAAAAAAAACTATTCCTTCAAAAGTCATTACAAAAGATTGATAACTTCAAATCAAATTGTCCTATACACTTATTAAACAACAATTTCAGATGTGCTGTTAAAAATTGTTATAATGTATATATGTATCTTTTAAAAGAAAAAATGTTAGATTAAGACAGCACAGATTTCTATAAAATTGTAAAATATTTTTAAATAAAAATTATTTCAAACATATAAATAAATTTGTTTTATCTTTTTTTAACTCAATATAAGAATACTGTTCTACATTCTTACATATCAATAAAATCTAAAAATACTAATAATTTTTTCTTTCCTCTTTAAATATTTCATCAGAACAAAAAAGAAAAGAAAAAAATTCATCTCAAAATATCAATTTGGTCAAGGTTGATTCGGATTTAAACAGTTTTGCACTTTTTTCTTTTAATTTTAAAAATTCGCATAGATACACTTAATTTGTTTAAATTTTTCTCTTTACATTTTATAAAAACGCATTTTTTCTTACTATTTCCATTCACGCCTATTACTTAAACCACATGTTAGATATTTTTGATTTCCTGTTTGTTTTCTTTTTATTCATATTTTTGTCAACATTCTTACATAACAATAAAATCTTATACGGTGATACTCGCAATTAATTAATGGTTTTTATTTCCTCTTCTTTAAATACTTCATAAAAAAAAGAAAAAACAAGAAAAAAAGAAAAAAAATGCATCTCAAAATTGCATTAATTTTGTTGATTCTTCATCTAAGATGTAAAAAACCAGTTTGCCCTTTTTTTTAATTTTAAAGAAACGTATAGGTACATTTTTTTTTTCTCTTTACATTGTATGAAAAGCATTTTTTTTTTCCTACTATTTTCCTGCATACCTATTACTTAAACCAAGTATACAATCTTTATAAACAACTGACGATCGCCGCCAGTCTGACTTACTTTTAAAATGACCTTGACATACTTCCTGTCTGGCCTTCCGTATGGCCTTGACCTACTTCTGGGTGATCTTGACCTACTTCCGGGTGACCTTGACCTACTTACGGGTGACCTTGACCTACTGATCTGTCTGGCCCAAGTGCCTACCTATCTACTAACAAAATGAATACAACAAAAAGAAAATTAATATGTTGGAGTAGAATGATGGTTTTATAGAATATCTACAATTAAAAAATATCTTAGAGAAAAATTTAACATCATTCGATATCATTTATGTAAAAGGTCTTAAAAAAAACAATTTTTAGATAGGTTTTTTTCAAATTCAATAGTAGAAGTTATCAATTTAGATAATAAAATTCCCCCTCTACAAAAACTAAGGAATTTCATCACCATTTGTCCCCACCATCATAATACGGAAATTTGCAAAGATGTGCTGTAAAAAATTGTATGAATTTATTTGTGTTTTTAATAAAAGATAATAATAAAAATTGGTTTTAAAAAATATTTGTTTTATTTATTGTTGACCAATATATTTTTGATGTTGACTCCATTTTATTTTTTTTTAAGTTGATGGAATATATATTTAAAAAATTTATATTTATATTAGTTCGAAATAGTTTTCTTTTGTTTCATTTTCTTTTTTTCAAAATTTTTCGCAACATTCTTTGTATTTTTTTATCGTTTTTAAGTGGGGATAATGTATTGAATAAAATAATAAAATGTTTCATGCTCTTGCAGTTACATCGCATCCATAAATATACACAACAATATTGGCCACAGACTGATGTAAAGTCACTTTGTAAACCTTTGTTGTTGAAAATAAAACATTTTGATTGATTTTGTAGAAATTTCACAATCTCACTGTGGAATGGTGGATTTCCAAATGAATCAAAATATTCTACACAGCCTTGAACTGATACAAAAATTGGTAGCCAATGTGTTACTTTTTTAGCAGAAGTGTCGGTATTTATTACTTAAATACCAGGTTTTGAAATATTTTTCGGTATTTGATCAACAGCAAAAACACCTTTAAATAGTTTTCTGGTTGCACTATTACATTTCAACACTTTCTCTATCTGAAGTGTATTCATTATTGTTTTGTAAATGAGAAATATCAATTAGTCAAGTATTTCCATTTATGTATGCTATTAAAAATTCAACTTTAAGTTTTCCATTTGTCAACACTATATCGAATTTTTCCAATAAATTTATTAAATAATTAGTTGTTTTTCCGTTGTCCATATGAGCAAAAGGAAAATTCTTGATGTCTGTTCTTTTAAAATCTCTGGTTGGGAATTTATACTTTAATTCTTTTGAAATAGTTTTACATTTTTCTTTTATTCCAACCACAACAAGATTTTTTACAAATATTGTATTGTTATCGTCCGTACAGAACGATAAATCTACTAGAGTACATGCCATTTTTAAGTGAGTTGAAAGGGTCGCCTGAACTTCCTTTTTATTTGTTTACGTAAACGTTACGATTTTTATCAAATTCTTGAATTGCTTGAATTTTTACTACTCCCTCGTTTAATAAACTTTGACATGTATCTGTTCCCGAGCCGTCTGCTGATCAAAAGCCAGTATTGTATAACCTTTTGAAAATAGTTCTATTGAAATTTGATGTCCTCTATCAGAATGATGTATACCTGTTCCGCTAAATAATGTTAAATATGCACGAGAATTGCAAAGGTTATTCAATGTAAAATTTCTTTCAATTGCAGAGTTTGGTGTAGGCACTCCATTCACATATAATTGAAATTGTGTGAGATTTTGATGATCGAAATGGTATGGATTTTTTGATCTTTTACCATTGCAATTTTTATTATTAACCATACAAAATACTAGAGCTTTTGGTAATTGCCCTATAAATATATTATCCAATGATATGTTGGAAGTGTTAGCTGGAATTGTAAATGTTTTGATTTCACTTCTTGTATAAAATATTTCGCGTTAGCCTTTTTCAATACAGTACTATGTGCTATCAATATGCTAGGATTAATTGTTAAATGTTTCATGTATAATGTAGCTTCGAGAATTTTTAAATAGCTTTTATCTGCATCGTTAAAGAAAATAAAAAAATCTTGTTTCTCTAATGCTAAAGCAATTCGAATGTCAACATTATTTAAAAGTAATTTAGAAGTATTGAAGAAATCTACATGTAATTTTCCCATTAATTCTGCTTTGCAGAATTATGATTTTTGTCTTGATTTAGAACCAGAATTGTTAAAATCATTTACATTTGGTTTATCCAATTCCCAACCAGATTCTTCCAGATGTGTTTGACTGGAATCTGTACCATAATTTAGTAAAGTAGTTAAGTATGCTTTATAATGGTATAAGGAGTCTGAAGGAGTTATGTTTTTTCCATTTAGAGTTACATTACATTGCTTAATTAAAGAGTGTAATAAATTATTTACAATACTCCTATTTTATTGTTTGCACTCCAAACTGATCCATCTTTTTTTAATATTTGAACTTTAAATTTGATGTAGGTTGAGGATAAACCCCGATATGTATCTCCATTTCCAAGTGAAACAAATTCGATAGTTGACGGTAATGCCTCTAAAGAAGATAAAGGATTGTATGCTACCTCTTCTGAACGCAAGATACTTGTTTGTACGGGTAATGACGCAAAAAGGTCAAATTCAGATTTCATACATTCCATTTTTTAATTGAATATATCAGAGGTTTTACTATGCTTTTTTCGTCGCTTTTTCGACTTCAAATGTGTATTTTTAGAAATTGCTTGTCTTTTTATAGTTCTTTGTCTTTTTATAGCTCTTCGTCTTCCACCATACATCGAATGCAGTTGGTTAACTACTGATTTTCGTAAATTTTTTATGCTGCCTTTGCTTTGATCAATTATAGCTTCTTTTATGTTTTTTTACTTGTGTTGACAGCCTCTTTTTAGCACATTTCCAAAAAAATTTTGAAAAAATGTGCTTATTAGTTTCACTCTGTCCGTTCTTCCGTCTGTTTATAAAACTTCTACACAGTTAAAGATAGAGAAAAACAATTTTAACAATGGGTAGGTCTCATGAAAACCATAATTTTGTGGAACAACTTTTTCATGTAACCCCATCCATTACGGAGCTACAGCCCCTCAAACTTTTAAAAAGCCCTATTTTTGAATGCCATTATCTTATGTTCTGCTTAAGATTTTTTCAATCGGAAATTCGACAGGTGATTTTTTTAATTTTGTAAATTAGTATCAAAATTATACAATTATTTTAAATTTAATATTTAAATTTACCGTTATGTGAAAACCAAATTTTGCATGATTTTTCTACGTTCATAACTCCGGCACGCTTTTAGATAGAGGCTTGAAATTTTAAGGCAAGAAAGAACTTTTAGAATTATTATAAGTTTGCTCAGAAAATTTTTTTGGGGCCCCCCCCCTGTTTATGAGCTATTAGGGCTCAAAAATTGAAAATTTGCTATTTTTAAACATTTATAACTTAGGTACCTGTACACATTTTACTTCGAAAAGATATAAAAATTAAAGCTACAGTAATATATTTTAACGTGTATTAAAGGTTTATTTTAGTTATATAGGGTTCCAGAGTTACAGCTCTTCAAAATTGCGAAAAAGCCCCATTTTCAGATGTATATATCTCAGGCTCTGCGTAATAGTTTTGCAAATTAAAACCGCAAGAAGACTAATATTTTGCAATGCAATATTTTGTAATTTTCTATTTAAATTTACCGTTATGTGAAAACCATATTTTGCATGAAATTTCTTTTTTCATAACTCCGGCACTCCTTTAAATAGGAACCTGCAATTTTGAGACAATAAAGAACTTTTAGAATTAGTATAAGTTTCCTTAGAACATTTTTTTGCACCGCCCCCTGTTTAAGAGAAAAATTGAAAATTTGCTATTTTTAGGCACCTGTAACTTAAGCACCTGTACAAATATTTTTTCGGCAAGATATGAAAATTAAAGTTTCAGTAATATATTTTTCCTTATGCTAACGGTTTTTCTTACTTATATAGGGTTTCAGACTTACAGTCCCTCAAAATTCCAAAAAAGTACTATTTTCACATATTTTCTTATTATAAAAAATTTCTTAAATTTTATTTTTTAAATTTTCAAATTTTTGTGCAAGTCACAATTCTAAACAGTTTGTATTGTGTTTTGGAAATGTACGCTTTTCAAAACCGTTGGTTTATATTCTACCCTGTTTAATTAAGTTCCAACCTGATGTAAAAACGGGCTTTAAGTAGCGAATTAAACTTCCGAATATATTTCCAAAACCACGACTTTTTGTATAGCTGGATAAAATTGTAATAAAGGCCCAATATCGTTGATTCCTCCACTTACTTGAGAGGAATAATGTCTCACGTAAGCTCTTTCCATGTTTGACAGGATATGTAGAATTTATATTGTTTCAATTGAGGAGCAATCAATCCTTTTTAAAATGTAATACAATTTTTTTTAGATGGTAACAAACAAAATTTGTTACTGTTTGAATTTTGTTTGAAAGAAACAAAATTTATTCCATCACCGTATTGATTGCAAATTTTAATCGCTAACGTTTCAAAAGAATTTTTTTCTATAGGTATGTAATGGACATTTTCAAATTCAATATTTGTAGGCATTCTACAATTTTCTATGTTGATAGCTCTCAATGCTCGCACTTTGCTACTTCCAAAAACAGATGATTCAACTATACGTGAATAAATCATCACCATTCCATTCAATTCATCTTTATTATTAGCAACAGCTAATTTGAATAGTTCAGGTAATTTTATTTTGAAATTTTTTATATATTTTTTTTGTTGAAATAATTCAGTTAATAATGTTTTGATATTATAACTGTGATTAACTTTTATATAGAAACTATCTTCATCAAATGTCTGCGATATTCGTATTAAATCGCATCGGTTAGATTCTGACACTTGTTATGATTACAATTTTTAGGAGTAGAGATATATGTCAAAACTTCATTAAAAAATTCTTTAAAAACTTGGTTGCGAGTAAATCCCGGATTAGGAGTTATATTTTTAATAAGTGTTGTTAAAAAATTAAATTTCCAATCATCCAAATGTAATTCCGAATCGTTATTATTATGACTAATATGTGTAACCTATAGATTTGGTTGCTTTGATTTTTTCAAGAGGTTTTTCAATATTTCTTATGTAAACATTATGTTGCCCAATATTGATAAAAGCACATTGTTCTTTGTTAAATTCTTCTGTTTGTAGGAAATCGTTCAGATATATTTCTGAAAGACCAACTTTCCAATTTCCATTTCTTAAATCAAAGTGAATAGGTAATTTATTTTCGAATGAAGCTAAAGTGTTGTGTGGAACTAGTTTTAGATTACCATTGCTAAACAATGTTACATAGAAGTCATCTTGACTATCCATCTTTATTAAATTCTTCTAAAACATAAAATGTTGCACTATTTATATATTGTCCATTACGATATTGATGAAGCTCTTAGTTTTGGACTTCTTAGTAATGGTTTTAGTTTTAGTTTTTTTGTTTCAGGAAACTTTGAGAGTATAGTTGAGGATATTTTAACTGCCGGCCGATATCAGTGTCTTCTTCTTTTCAGGAGATGGTACAGCAACGGTAATTACATCACCACTCGGTGTTTCAAACATTCGATAATCAGAACTTAGAGATGAATTAGTGGAAATTTTTCATCTTTCAACATTTCAGTTTGAACTAATTTTTTAATTGAATTTTCATCATCCAAATCGTAATGTGTAAAATCGATATCCATATGTGAATGTTCTTTTTTAGTGTGATATTCAAACACATCATCAGTAACTAAAGATACAAAACTGGTTTGTGTTGATGTTGATTTGTATTTAGGAAATTCAGTTTCTGTATATGCATTTCGTTTAAAAAAGAATTTTGTTTGAGTACCTGTGTCAAATGTAAGATTGTTAGCCCTGTCTGGTAATCTTTTTGCTTGTCTTTTGTTAATTCCGTATTTGAGGAGGTTTTGACGAAATAAGTACCTTTTTATACCCGTACGATAGGATCGGGTATAATAAAATTACTCCTCCGTTTGTAACACCTTGAAATAAGCGAGCTAGATATACCTTTAAAGGTATGGATCGGATCAGAAAAAAATTCTAAGACTTTTGAGCCATGTCCGTCCGTCCGTCCGTCCGTCAGCACGCTAACTCAAAAACTAAGAAAGCTAGAATCTTGAAATTCACACAAAATATTTTGGGAGTAATTTGTAGGTTCCCTATTTTTTTTGGTTGAGTTTGGAGCAAGCCTTAGGGTAGCTCTCAAACACCTAACTTTTAGATCCCCACATTTTTTTTGCAATAGAGCTATGAAATTTTAACCACTGATAGATCTCACAAAAATATTAATTTTATTTTTAATAACTTTTTTTTGTAGCCCCACCCGTTACGGAGCTACAGCTCCCCAAAGGTTCAAAAAAGCTCCATATTTAAATTATTATAGCACAAGTTGTATAAGGTATATCTTCATTTTGAAAACGCCAAATGATTACTACTTTCATTAGCTTTAAAAGTATATATACAATAAATATATAATTTTGGCATGCGGTGTCTTAATTTACCGTTATGCGAAACTCAAATTTTGCAAAATCCTTTAACCCTTCCATCTTCTAAACGGTTAAAGTTGGAAACTTGAAATTTTGACAGAAGTTAGATCTTTGAAAATTAGTATGAGTCATTTCAGAAATTTTTTTTGTATCACCCCCCGATTAGGAGCTATAAGGGGTCAAAAACTGAAATTTTCTTATTTTGAAACACCTGTAACTTGAACACCTGTTAAAATTTTTTTGAAGTAATACACAAAAATTAAAGCTCCAACATTATACTTTTATTTCTGTTAACAACTTTTTTTAATAATATAGGGTTACTTTATAATTGACGAAAGTGTTACTTGATTTTTTCAAATTTTCTAACAAATTTCTTTAACGAATTTTTTCCATTTTGATTCGAGAATTTGAAATTGTTGAGGATATAATGCGTAGTACAAAAAAATGTAATTAAATAAACAACATAACGGTTGCTTGAAGAAGTTTTATTTATATGATATTGATATATATACATACTTATATAATATCATGTTTATTTACATATCGTATATGTTACTAGTGAATGAATGATAAGAGTATAGACGTATATTATATAGCGCCGTATTTACATACATATATGTATTTTATTGTACTTATAAGAAATTTTTCTGTCAATGGAATATTTAAATATAATATAATATAATATTTAAAATTATATTTACTGTTTTGTACTTAGTAAATTTAATATACATTTACCGCTTAGTATTAAATGGTACTATAGAATATTTGAAAAAGTTTTGGATTGATAATCGTTATGTGAAAGGTTAGAATCTGCTTTTGAAGAATGTACATATAAACATATAGTTTGAATATATGTACAACCCATAGTTCTAGAAATTATAAAATTCACCCAAATTATTTTAAAATACTAAAATATTAAAAAAATAATATTGTAAGCAGAGTGACAGGCTGTGAACATACTAACGGTTCGTACGGGTATCTAAGA
The DNA here is from genome assembly GCA_947095535.1 of Poecilobothrus nobilitatus. Taxonomy (NCBI): domain Eukaryota; kingdom Metazoa; phylum Arthropoda; class Insecta; order Diptera; family Dolichopodidae; genus Poecilobothrus; species Poecilobothrus nobilitatus. Next base: position 233,694,913 of record OX352772.1, read on the forward strand.
GTTGACAAAGTCAACTGTATTCTTCCTCGTTTGCAATGGTTTTAATTTTTTATCATACAAAACTTTTTTCATTTTTTGATCTAATATATCCAAATTTTTATCATCTTGAAATAATTTGCTAAATTTTGAAAATATTTCTGGTGACATAACAATCATTCGCTGCATTATGTCTTACTGTTGAACTAAAATTTTTCGTTTGGCTTTTACACTCTTCTTTGCACAGGCTAGGAATATTAATTGTTTTTTATGTTTTTTTAATTTTGCTTTTTGTGCTGGTGCTATTTTATTATTTCCATTTAATATATTGATTGCAATTTCAGCAATAGTTTTTATAATATCATCATCACAATATTTAAGAATATTTTCACGATGATTTTTTTTTCTTGTTGCACTTTCCTAGTACCTACAAGTAATATATGTTGGTTTTTCTTCAATCGTTTCATATTTTTGACAGCTGTTGTTCAAATCACCTGTATCACAGACGCATATACAATATTCTTTTGAAAAAATCTTAGTTCTAATACGAAATTAGTCTTTAATGTCTTGTGTTAAATCCAACACAATATAACCATGTGGTTTTGATGTCGACTCATTATATACTCTCAAGAAATCCTTTATATTTTCTGGATTTAGTTGTCTAGCAAGAGGAAAAATCTGCGATTTGTCTCGAGGGCTTTTGAAAAGCACTAAATATTTACAATTTAATGAAATATCTCTTGAAAATTTTCCCTGATGAAAAACGTTTTGCGTTAACAATACAATAGATAAATTGTGAATGGTGCGAACCTTTAGTAAATAGTTCGCATACTTGTTTATTTGCAAAATCTAGCATTAAGTCATCTAAAACAATTAAAGTAGGTCTATTTTCATTTCCACTAAACTCTTTCGGAATACTGGTGTACAAGTCTATATCAGGAAAATCTATATTGTTCGGAATAGCAGAAATGTTGTTTTTCTACATCCAGATGGTCCTGCTATCATCATTGTAAATGGATGAATAAAATTGATCATTTTTGATCTGTGTCTGATACGAAACTCAATTTAAAATACAAATTGAAAGTTAATATAAAAGCAGCGAACATATTCTTAGTACATTCATCTTGAATTATGGAAGTAGAGGTGTTCTTAAATATATATTCCTCCGTATTATTAAATGAATTAAAAATTGTTCAGGAGTAAATAAGTACACTTCAATTTATGGTACTCATTTTGCCCTTTGTCCATGGACATATGATAATTCTACTTCTGGACCAGACACATGTGAATGTCATACAATAGAAAATTATAGAATCACTTTAGATAATTTAATTAAATGGTATGAGAATAATGTCAAGGTTATAAGTTTTGTCAGAAATTCATAGAGGTGCTAGAGGAAAATTTACACGAAGCAAATTTATTCAAAAAGGTTTTAAATGATATTTGGCAAATTGATTTGGTTGAAATGATTCCATATGCAAAATTCAATAAGAGATATAAATATTTATTAACAGTTATTGATACATTTTCCAAATTTGCGTATGCTAAACCGGTTAAAAACAAAAGCGCTGATAATATTTTAACCGCAATGAAAAATATTTTTAAGTGTGCTAGTATAAAACCAAAAAATTTACAATCTGATCAAGGTACAGAATTTTTCAACAAAAAATTTCAAAATTTAATGAAGAAAAATAAAATTAACCATTATCATATATATTCAGAACTAAAAGCATCAATTGTAGAACGATTTAATCGTACCCTAAAAAACACGATGTGGCAACAAATTAGTTTACAAGGCACATATAAATGGTTAACTATTCTGCTATCGCTAATAGAAAAATATAACTCAACATATCATCATACAATTAAACTTCCACCTAAAAAGGTTACAAAGAAAAATGAGAAATTGCTATTAAAAACTGTCTACAATAAATTAAAAGTATTCCGAAAAGCAAAATACAAAGTTGGAGATTTTGTTCGTATAACTAAATTTAAAGGTATATTTGCAAAAGGTTATCAACCTAATTGGTCAACAGAAATTTATACAATAGCGAAAATAAAAAGAACTGATCCAATAACATACAATTTACTTGATTACACACAAAAACCAATAAAAGGCAGTTTTTATGAACCTGAACTTACATCTGTTAAACTTCCTAATGTTTACCTTGTAGAAAAAATAATAAGTAAAAAAGGAAATCAAATTTTGGTTAGGTGGCTTTGATAAAAAAACATGATTCATGGATAAATAAACAAGATTAAAAAATAATTTATAAACTTTTAGTAAGAAATGCAATGCTGTTATTTAATATTAAAAAACAACTTTTTAAACCCAGGTTTTATTAATTTTTTTTACTTTTAACTTGAACTTGATCACGTTTTCAATTTGTATTTCATGACCACGGCTTATATTATAACAATATAATTTTTACCGTTTTATTTAAACCGCTTTATTAAATGTACATATACAAAATAATTTTTAAATGGAATGTTTTGTTATAATTACAACTATTCAACTTAAAACTTAAATGTATTCAAATCAAGTTTTAAAAATTTACCGTTATGTGAAAACCATATTTTGCATGAAATTTCTTTTTTCATAAATGCGGCACGCCTTTAGATAGGAACCTGAAATTTTGAGACAGTAAAGAACTTTTAGAATTAGTATAGGTTTCCTTAGAAAATTTTTTTTGTACCGGCCCCTGTTTAAGAAGTATTAGGGCTGAAAAATTGAAAATTTTCTATTTTTAGGCTGTATCCTAAGCACCTGTATAAATATTTCCTCGGCAAGACATAAAAATTAAAGCTCCAGTAATATACTTTTACGTGTGCTAACGGTTTTTCTTACTTATAGAGGGTTCCAGACTCCATCCTTCCCCCCCTTACAGCCCCACAAAATTCCAAAAAAGTCCTATTATATATGCTTTTATATTAACTCGTCGGTGTCGGTTTATTTATTTATTTATTAATTTATTTGTCATTCTGTCACGCTTTTTATTATCTTCGTAATCTGTTAGCAACATTTGTAAGTGTTGTATGATGCAGAGGAAAGTGTACAGGTTTCAAAAGTGGGGGTCATGTTGTTCGAATCCAGTTCATATGCAATTTTTTTTTTTTAACTATCTATTCATCAACATTTTTTGAATAAAATATGTATATATTTTGTATATATGAATTTAAAACTTAAATTTTTATCTATAAATTCATGCATACAATACACACGCAATATATTTTTAATCTTTTCTCCTATAATAGTATGATATTGATGTCCATTCCACATGGTGTTTTGTATTAGCAAAACACAATACATACAATATTTTTATGTATTTTGCTAAATTATTTTGTTTACAACATTTGTTTAGTATTTAAATCAAAATATTTGCTGTCAACATTCTTTAATGCATATTGAATATGCATGGTTAAAAATTAAGATTTTATGTGCGTAATATGTTCAGAAAATATTTAAGTGTTGTATAGTGCAGAGGAGACTGTACAGGTTTTGAAAGTAAGGGTAATTTGGTTCGAATCCAATTCGTGTACGTACATTTTTTTTTTTGTTAACTGTATTCATCAACATTTTTTTAATAAAATTTTATGTATAATATACACATATTATTTGATCTTTCCTCCTATAATAATTTAGTTCAATCAATCTTGATGTGCACATGTGTTTTGTATTAGGATTTAGCAAAACACAAAATATGTAGGTACAATATTTTTATGTTGCTAAATTATTTTGTTTTAAAATATTTGTTTAGGATTTAAATCAGAATATTTGTTGTCAACATTCTTTATTGCATATTGAATATGCATGGCGTTAAAAGTTAATGTTTTATGTGTTTTATTTAGGAACATTTATTATGTATATTATGTATATAGATATACATATAAAATTTTATTCAAAATAATTCCATTGCCAAATTAAAACTACATACATACATAATATTTTTTTTGTATATATATACATAGTAAAGAATATAAAAAGTAAAGATCATTTCAAAATTATGCTTTTGCGCATTACGAGTTATGATTTACAAACAAAATTTTGTCAACACAAAAAATTAAAACTACGTATGAAAGTATGTACGTACGTACATAATATTATTATGTACTAATTTCCTAAATTATTTTGTTCCGCTCAATTTGTTTATAATTTAAATCAAGATATTTGTCAACATTTTTTACTGCATGATCTTATTAAGCGATTACGTAGGTAAGTGTTCAAGGTTAGATGTTTGTTTGGATATATCATTTTCATACATGTACATATATCATTTTCATACATTGTAGAAATGTTGCTTCAACTAATATTGGATTGCAATATTTATAAATTATAATCACAGTATTTTGGTACATATTTTACCATTCGAGGTACTTTCATTATTTATGAGTTACTGGAATAAAAAATTTTTATCTCTTGCTGTAATGGAATCGATTTAACGTCTCTTAATTTACTTAAACATTTGGTATAAAATCGTAAAACGTATTTTATTATCAGAAACAATAATGTATGTGTGAATAAAAAATATCCCATCTTTTTTTTAAATTCAAATTATGTTTCTTTTAAAACTAAAAAGTATAAAATAAAATAATGTAAAAAGAATATTTTTTAAAATATGCTTTTATCGAAACCGAATTCGCCCCCTAAAAAGTAAAAAAAAAAATTGATTGCAAAACTTTAGCTTTTTGGACTGTTATAATATAAAAGTTAATTGCTAGTGCAAGCATTCTGGACTGTTATAATATAAAAGTAAATTGCTAAAATAAAAAAGAAACACGAACCTCAAATTTCCTAGATTTTTATTTAACCTTATTCCAGCAATTTACTTTTATATTATAACAGTCCAAAATGCTTGCATTAGCAATTCACTTTTATATTATAACAGTTCAAAAAGCTAAAGTTTTGCAATCAATTTTATTTTCTACTTTTTAGGGGGCGAATTCGGTTTCGATAAAAGCATATTTTAAAAAATATTTTTTTACATTATTGTTTTTCACATATTTTCTTATTATAAAAAATTTCTTAAATTTTATTTTTTAAATTTTCAAATTTTTGTGCAAGTCACAATTCTAAACAGTTTTTATTGTGTTTTGGAAATGTGCGCTTTTAAAAACATTCGTTGGTTTACATTCTACCTTGTTTAATTAAGTCCCAACCTGATGTAAAAACGGGCTTTAAGTAACGAATTAAACTTCCGAATATATTTCCAAAACCACGACCTTTTTGTATAGCTGGATAAAATTGTAATAAAGGTCCAATATCGTTGATTCCACCACCTACTTGAGAGCAATAATATCTCACGTAAGCTCTTTCCATGTTTGACAGGATATCAAATTTGAGTAGTAGAATTTATATTGTTTCAATTGGGGAGCAATCAATGCTTTTTAAAATGTAATACAATTTTTTTTGGATAAAAACTGGAAACAAAATTTATTCCATCACCGTAGTGATTGCAAATTTCAATCGCTAACGTTTCAAAACAATTTTTTTCTATAGGTATGTAATGGACATTTTCAAATTCAATATTTGTAGGTATTCTACAATTTTCTATGTTGATAACTCTCAATGCTCGCACTTTGCTACTTCCAAAAACAGATGATTCAACTATATGTGAATAAATCATCACCATTCCATTCAATTCATCTTTATTATTAGCAACAGCTAATTTGAATAGTTCAGGTAATTTTATTTTGAAATTTTTTATATTTTTTTTTGTTGAAATAATTCAGTTAATAATGTTTTGATATTATAACTGTGATTAACTTTTATATAGAAACTATCTTCATCAAATGTCTGCGATATTCGTATTAAATCGCATCGGTTAGATTCTGACACTTGTTATCATCATAACTTTTAGGAGTAGAGATATATGTTAAAACTTCATTAAAAAATTCTTTGAAAACTTGGTTGCGAGCAAATCCCGGATTAGGAGTTATATTTTTAATAAGTGTTGTTAAAAAATTAAATTTCCAATCATCCAAATGTAATTCTGAATCGTTATTATTATGACTAATATATGTAACCTATAGATTTGGTTGCTTTGATTTTTTCAAGAGGTTTTTCAATATTTCTTATGTAAACATTATGTTGCCCAATATTGATAAAAGCACATTGTTCTTTGTTAAATTCTTCTGTTTGTAGGAAATCGTTCAGATATATTTCTGAAAGACCAACTTTTCAATTTCCATTTCTTAAATCAAAGTGAATAGGTAATTTATTTTCGAATGAAGCTAAAGTGTTGTGTGGAACTAGTTTTAGATTACCATTGCTAAACAATGTTACATAGAAGTCATCTTGACTATCCATCTTTGTTAAATTCTACTAAAACATAAAATGTTGCACCATTTATATGTTGTCCATTCCGGTGTTGATGAAGTTCTTAGTTTTGGACTTCTTAGTAATGGTTTTAGTTTTAGTTGTTTTGTTTCAGGAAACTGTGAGAGTATAGTTGAGTATATTGTACTGCCGGCCGATATCAGTGTCTTCTTCTTTTCAGGAGATGGTACAGCAACGGTAATTACATCACCACTCGGTGTTTCAAACATTCGATAATTAGAGCTTAGAGATGGGCTTTCCACTAATTTTTCATCTTTCAACATTTCAGTTTGAGCTAATTTTTTAAATGAATTTTCATCATCCAAATCGTAATGTGTTAAAGCGATATCCATATCTGAATGTTCTTTTTTAGGGTCATATTCAAACACATCATCAGTAACTAAAGGTACAAAATTGGTCTGTGTTGATGTTGATTTGAATTTAGGAAATTCAGTTTCTGTATATGCATTTCGTTTAAAAAAGAATTTTGTTTGAGTACCTGTATCAAATGTAAGATTATTAGCCTTGTCTGGTAATCTTTTTGTATGTCTTTTGTTAATTCCATATTTGAGGAGGTTTTGACGATATAAGTACCTTTTTTGCAATGGTTTTAATTTTTTATCATATAAAACTTTTTTCATTTTTTGATCTGATATATCCAAATTTTTGTCATCTTGAAATAATTTGCTAAATTTTGAAAATATTTCTGGTGACATAACAATCATTCGCTGCATTATGTCTTACTGTTGAACTAAAATTTTTCGTTTGGCTTTTACACTCTTCTTTGCACAAGCTAGGAATCTTAATTGTTTTTTATGTTTTTTTAATTTTGTTTTTTGTGGTGGTGCTATTTTATTATTTCCATTTAACATATTGATTACAATTTCAGCAATAGTTTTTATAATATCTTCATCACAATATTTAAGAATATTTTCACGAAATTTCTTCTTGTTGCACTTTCCTAGTACATATAATATATGTTGGTTTTTCTTCAATCGTTTAATATTTTTGAAAGCTGTTGTTCAAATCACCCGTATCACAGAAGCATATACAATATTCTTTTGAAAAAATATTAGTTCTAATACGAAATAAGTCGTCAATGTCTTGTGTTAAATCCAGCACAATATAACCATGTGGTTTTGATGTTGATTCATTATATACTCTCAAGAAATCCTTTATATTTTCTGGATATAATTGTCTAGCAAGAGGAAAAATCTGCGATTTGTCTCGAGGGCTTTTGAAAAGCACTAAATATTTACAATTTAATGAAATATCTCTTGAAAATTTCCCCTGATGAAAAACGTTTTGCGTTAACAATACAATAGATAAATTGTGAATGGTGCGAACCTCTAGTAAATAGTTCGCATACTTTTTTATTTGCAAAATCTAGCATTAAGTCATCTAAAACAATTAAAGTAGGTCTATTTTCATTTCCACTAAACTCTTTCGGAATACTGGTGTACAAGTCTATATCAGGAAAATCTATATTGTTCGGAATAGCAGAAATGTTGTTTTTCTACATCCAGATGGTCCTGCTATCATCATTGTAAATGGATGAATAAAATTGATCATTTTTGATCTGTGTCTGATACGAAACTCAATTTAAAATACAAATTGAAAGTTAATATAAAAGCAGCGAACATATTCTTGGTACATTCATTTTGAACTATGGAAGTAGAGGAGTTCTTAAATATATATTCCTCCGTCTTATTAAATGATCATAAGAAACTAATATTACATCTATTTAATCACATCAAAAATTGTTCTGGAGTAAATAAGTACACTTCAATTTATGGTACTCATTTCGCCCTTTGTTCATGGGCATATGATAATTCTACTTCTGGACCAGACACATGTGAATGTCATACAATAGAAAATTATAGAATCACTTTAGAGAATTTAATTAAATGGTACGAGAATAATGTCAAGGTTACAAGTTGTGTCAGAAATTCATAGAGGTGCTAGAAGAAAATTTACACGAAGCAAATTTATTCAAAAAGGGTTTAAATGATACTTGGCAAATTGATTTGGTTGAAATGATTGCATATGCAAAATTCAATAAGGGATATAAATATTTATTAACAGTTATTGATACATTTTCCAAATTTGCGTATGCTGAACCGGTTGAAAACAAAAGTGCTGATAATGTTTTTACCGCAATGAAAAATATTTTTAAGCATGCTGGTAAAAAACCAAAAAATTTACAATCTAATCAAGGTACGGAATTTTTCAACAAAAAATTTCAAAATTTAATGAAGAAAAATAAAATTAACCATTATCATACATATTCAGAACTAAAAGCATCAATTGTAGAACGTTTTAATCGTACCCTAAAAAACACGATGTGGCAACAATTTAGTTTATAAGGCACATATAAATGGTTAACTATTCTGCCATCGCTAATAGAAAAATATAACTCAACATATCATCATACAATTAAACTTCCACCTAAAAAGGTTACAAAGAAAAATGAGAAATTGCTATTAAAAACTGTCTACAATAAATTAAAAGTATTCCGAAAAGCAAAATACAAAGTTGGAGATTTTGTTCGCATAAGTAAATTTAAAGGTATAATTGCAAAAGGTTATCAACCTAATTGGTCAACAGAAATTTATACAATAGCGAAAATAAAAAGAACTGATCCAATAACATAGAATTTACTTGATTACACACAAAAACCAATAAAAGGCAGTTTTTATGAACCTGAACTTACATCTGTTAAACTTCCTAATGTTTACCTTGTAGAAAAAATAATAAGTAAAAAAGGAAATCAAATTTTGGTTAGGTGGCTTTGATAAAAAAACATGATTCATGGATAAATAAGCAAGATTAAAAAATAATTTATAAACTTTTAGTAAGAAATGCAATGCTGTTATTTAATATTAAAAAACAACTTTTTAAACCCAGGTTTTATTAATTTTTTTTACTTTTAACTTGAACTGGATCACGTTTTCAATTTGTATTTCATGACCACGGCTTATATTATTAACAATATAATTTTTACCGTTTTATTTAAACCGCTTTTATTAAATGTACATATACAAAATAATTTTTAAATGGAATGTTTTGTTATAATATTTTATTTAATTACAACTATTCAACTTAAAACTTAAATGTATTCAAATCAAGTTTTAAAAATTTACCGTTATGTGAAAACCATATTTTGCATGAAATTTCTTTTTTCATAACTGCGGCACGCCTTTAGATAGGAACCCGAAATTTTGAGACAATAAAGAACTTTTAGAATTAGTATAGGTATCCTTAGAAAATTTTTTTGCACCGCCCCCTGTTTAAGAGGTATTAGGGCTGAAAAATTGAAAATTTTCTATTTTTAGGCACCTGTACCCTAAGCACCTGTACAAATATTTCCTCGGTAAGACATAAAAATTAAAGCTCCAGTAATATATTTTTACGTGTGCTGACGGTTTTTCTTACTTATAGAGGGTTCCAGACTTACAGCCCCTCAAAATTCCAAAAAAGTCCTATTATATGCTTTTATATTAACTCGTCGATGTCGGTTTATTTATTTATTTATTTATTTGTCATTCTGTCACGCTTTTTATTATCTTCGTAATCTGTTAGCAAAATTTGTAAGTGTTGTATGATGCAGAGGAAAGTGTACAAGTTTCAAAATGGGAGGTCATCTTGTTCGAATCCAGTTCATATGCAACTTTTTTTTTTTAACATCTATTCATCAACATTTTTTGAATAAAATATGTATATATTTTGTATATATGAATTTAAAACTTAAATTTTTATCTATAAATTCATGCATACAATACATACGCAATATATTTTTAATCTTTTCTCCTATAATAGTATTATATTGATGTCCATTGCACAAGGTGTTTTGTATTAGCAAAACACAATACATACAATATTTTTATGTATGTTGCTAAACTATTTTGTTTACAACATTTGTTTAGTATTTAAATCAAAATATTTGCTGTCAACATTCTTTAATGCATATTGAATATGCATGGCGTTAAAAATTAATGTTTTATGTGTTTTATTTAGGAACATTTATTATGTATATTGTGTATATAGATATACATATAAAATTTTATTCAAAATAATTCCAATTGCCAAATTAAAACTACATACATACATAAAATTTTTATACCCTACATCTAAAGTATAGGGTATATTAACTTTGGTATGGTGTTTGTAACCACCAAAAGGAATCGAGTCAGATATGGACATGTATATATATTCTGAATCAGGATCACCTCCTGAGTCGATTTAACGATGTCCGTCCGTCCATCCGTCCATCCGTTCGCACGATAACTCAAAAACTAATAAAGCTATCTTGATGAAAGTTATATAGTAGTTTAGTAATTACGAAAGGAAGGCTAAGTTCGAATCTGGACAAAATCGGTCCATGGGTTTGGATTTTGGAAGCTTCCGAACGAGCCCCAGAGCAAACGAGATTATCTCCAAAACCAACAAAGATAGAACCTTCAAATTTTGTACAATGATGTTCCTTTCCATTCGATTTATGTCTCTTAAATTTAGGAGGATTTGGTCCATGGGTTTGGATTTTGGAAGCTTCCGAACGAGCCCCAGAGCAAATGAGATTATCCCCAAAACCAACTAAGATATAACCTTTAAATTTGGCAGAGCGGTGTACTTTCATGTTTTATTTAAGTCTCTAAAATTGAGAGGATTTGGTTCATGGGTTCGGATCTTGGAAGCTTCCGAACGAGCCCCAGAGCAAACGAGTATTACTCCACAACCAACAAAGATAGAATCTTTATTTAGTACAAGAGTGTGCTGTTATGTTGCCTTTTCTATAAAATTGGAAACTGACATTAGAACTAATTTGAACCATGGGTTCGTATTTTCGAGGCTTCCGAACGAGCTCCAGAGCAAACAAGATTATCTCCAAAACCAACAAAGATAGAACCTTTAAATATTTTACAATGATGTGCCTTCCCGTTTGATTTATGTCTCTAAAATTTAAGAGAATATGGTCCATGGATTTGGATTTTGGAAGCTTCCGAACGAGCGCCAGAGCAAATGAAATTATCTCCAAGAACAACAAAGATATAACCTTTAAATTTGGCAGAATTGTGTTCTTTCATGTTTGATTAAGGTCTCTGAACTTTGAGAGGGTTTGGTCCTTGGGTTCGGATTTTGAAAGCTTCCGAACGAGCGCCAGAGCAAACGAGTATATCTCCACAACCAACAAAGATAGAACTTTTCTTTTTAGTACAAGAGTGTTCTGTTATGTTTCTTTTTCTGTAAAATTGGAAACTGCCATTTGAAAGAATTTGAACCATGGGTTCGTATTTTGGAAACTTCCGGACGAGCACAAGAGCAAACGAGCATATCTCCAAAACCAACAAAAGTAGAACCTTTAAATTTAGTACAATGGTGTTCTGGCATGTTTTCTTTATGTTCCTGAGATGGATTCGATTAATTGAAGTGGCAATTCGGGTACCTGCCTACCAAGGACTAACAATCTTCGAAATTAATAAAGATAGAAACTTAAAATTTTTTACAAAGGTGTCAATCATATCCCAAGAGGATACCTCTTTTACGTTCCGGAAATTAGAGTTGAACAAGACAGAAAAGGGCAGAAGTTCAAGCAGCTGCCAAAAAAACTTATGGATTTTTAATTTAATTCGAATTATTCAGGTGTAGGGTATTAATAAGTCGGTTGCATCGACTTACTGTAACATTTACTTGTATTGTATATATATACATAGTAAAGAATATAAAAAGTAAGGATCATTTCAAAATTATGCTTTTGCGCATTACGAATTATGATTTACAAACAAAATTTTGTCAACACAAAAAATTAAAACTACGTATGAAAGTATGTACGTACATACATAATATTATGTTAAACTAATTTCCTAAATTATTTTGTTCCGCTCCATTTGTTTATAATCTAAATCAAGATATTTGTCAACATTTTTTACTGCATGATCTTATTAAGCGATTAAGTAGGTGTTCAAGGTTAGATGTTTGTTTGGATATACGATATACTACTAATAGTATCTATACAAATATACAGTAAAATACATGTACATATATCATTTTCATACGTGTTAGAAATGTTACTTCAACTAAAATTGGATTGTAATATTTATAAATTAAGTAGGTAACCCTGCACTTTGGGATGGGAAAAAAATTTGACCCATATCGCACGACATGCTGACCTACATTTTGATTTATAGGTTTAATGTAGGTCATGCTTGGTTAGTAGGTCAAGAACTGGTTTTAAGTTAAGTTGTATGTGTGGGTTGTTAACTTATAAGTTCCAAATGGTTTTATAGTAGGAAGTCAAGTGTTAAACAATTTAAAGTAGGGTCGGCCCTTAATAAACAAAATTGTATAACTGAAGTTTAAATACTAGGCGCACATATAAAAGTAGTAAGAAAATTTCTTATATGAAAATAAAAAACAGAAAATTTTTTTTTATTTTTAAATCTAGCGCATCTTTAAAATTGAAAAGAAATAGTGTAAACCAGTTTTTTTTTTGTTAGCATAAAAAAAATTAAAGTAAGATATAGATTTTTTTTTTGCTTACATAAAAATGTGAAGAAAAGAGAAAACGAAAGTAATTAATTAGCTGACTGCATATCGTGTAAGATATGTTTTTTATTTTTTAATTAAGAATGTTCATAAAATATAATATAATAAAAAAATACATATAATAAAAAGAAAACAAACAGCAAATCAAACTGATTAAACTAAAGATATACTCTTTGATATGCATTTATGTTTCTTGATATGCATTTATGTTTTTGTCTATGTTTATTTTTTTTTTTTTGTTTTTGTATAGAATAAAAAATAATTCAACGATAGGTTAAATGATAGGTTAAATGGTATCTATTTTAAAAACATAAGATAAAAATAAAAGACATTTATTTTTATGTTTAAATTCTTTTATTATTATATTTTTATTTAAATCTAAGTTTTAACATTTTTTTATGATGATCAGATGTTAAAATTGCAGAAATAGTGAGACCAACTTTTTCTATACGTCTTTGAAATCTACTTGTATCACGTGCGTATTCTTCCCAATGACTTTTCCTTGCTGATGTGTAAGCATACTCCCATACATGCATAACGTGAATTTCTTGTTTAATGTTGAAGTGAACTTTTTTAGTTTTGTTATTTAAATTCATATGTGCAAGTATGAAAATTAAAAGTCTTAATCTAAAATTTTTTCCTTTAAAAGATACATATATACATTATAACAATTTTTAACAGCACATCTGAAATTGTTGTTTGATAAGAGTATAGGACAATTTGATTTAAAGTTATCAATCTTTTGCAATGACGGCAAGTTTCTGCTTAGATCTTTTATTTTAACACTGTCAATGTACTTTTGAAGAAAAAGTTTTTTTTGTTCTCCTTTAACATATTTTTTTTCAGTTGACTCTAAATAGTATTTTAATATACATTTTACATCTAAATGTAACTTTCGCAATACTGGTTATTATATTTCATATCCTGACTAAGTTCTTCTGCGGGATACGGTGCTTTGAAGTGATACACAGTTGGAATTAAATTTCCTTTTTCAAGTATGGCTAACTCGTTTAGGAAATATTGCTTTTCATTTCCTTGTAAAAATTGTAGGTCAACTATGAGAACTTGTTTAACCATGTCGAAGGTTTATGGAAGAATGTTCCATAGAATAACTAAATTACATTTATATTCACTTCGGGAAAAGAGCTTTTCGTATAAATATAGGTTAACAGAGTTAGTTTTTAACTAATACAATTATGCTCTTTCACCCTTTTACAATGATGGTGGCTGATCCATCATGCTGTGGTAAAACCACTTTTATTCATAATTTAATAAATATAAAAAAGAAAATATACAACCACATATTAATGGAATAATTTGGTGTAATCCAGACAAAAATGCCGTTCCAAAATATGTCAAAGATATGGAATATAGTAACACTATTCCAGATTTTAATGATAATTAAAAACCTTTGTTAATTATTATCGATGATATGATGTTAAATTCTCATGAAAAGTATGTATGTGATTTATTTACCAGAGGATCACATCATAGAAATTTATCAACACAAAACACAAAATGTTTTTCACCAGGGTAAATTTTCAAGAGATATTTCACTCAACTGTAAATATTTAGTACTTTTCAAAAATCCAAGAGATAAATCGCAGATATTACCTGTAGCTCGCCAAATATATCCCAATCAAATTAAAGCATTTGAAAAAGTATATAATGATGTGACGTCAGTCCCATATGGCTATATATTAATAGATCTTACTCAAGACGTTAATGATATATTTCGATTAAGAAGTGATATATTTGGAAAAGGTTTGTGTTATTGTACGAGAGATCAATTAGAACAATTTGGGGAGGAATATGAAACGTTTGAAGACCAATCGACATATATTGCACCTGCTAAAACCCTCTAAACCAAAATTCCAGAAAGTAATTATAATACCCTGAAGTAATAAAAACATTTTGCGAAATCTCTTTAAATATTTTAAAAGGTAATTGTAATCTGAGTAAAAAAACAACAACCCAATTACGAAAGTATAAAAAAGAATTAAGATCACTTATTTGCCGGAAAAAAATCTATAAATAGCAAAAGAAAAATTATTATTCAACGTGGTGGATTTTTACCTACACTTCCTGGTGCAGTACTATCAGGGATAATCGGAAATTTTTTAAAATGAATAATACAACATTTAATAAAATGATAATTTTAAAACCTGAGATTTATGAGAAAATGAAGTAAAATGCGGACGTTGAACTTAATGAGTTGGATAAAAATATGAAAAAAATATTGTTAAATAAACATCTCACGGACATTCAAAAATGGTGTTTATACAGACAAAATCTATTTAAAATAAGAAACAAAAAACGACAACTTCTTAAAAATAAAGAGGAGAAAATAAAAATTACGGAAACAAAAGGTACTCAAACTCGTGCAAAACCAATGTATATAGATGCGGAAACTCAATCGAATTTTTCTGAATATAAGAATGTTGGAATACAAGTTTTCCTAAAGAAGAAGAAGTATATGAACAAGAAGCTGATGACAAAGTATTTGATGATGAAATTCAGGAAAATGTTGTAACAAAAGCATTGTCAGCTGCTTCCGTTGGAAAACGTCTTAGAAAAAGAAAATCAATTAAAAATCAAAATGTACAAATTTTTGAAACTGATATAGGATACATTATAACTGTTCCTTTAGATAGCCGTAGCCCACCAACTAAAAAAAAAAAAAACACTAAATAGCAAAGAGTTGAATAATTCATCAAGACGTGTTTTAAGGTCAGCAGTAGGTAATACTCAAACAGAACTTAATTTTCCAATCCTAAGAATAAATCCGCAAGCTCAGGGACAACATACAAGTAAATGATGAATTTTATGTCACTTTACTCAGTGATTCATCTATCAACTATTATCCAGAAAATTCATTATCATCTTTTACAAATAAAATGAATAAATACATGTGCGGTTCAAGGTGGAAAGTCGGTATTTCAGAAATGTATGTTAATGATTTCGTTCCAAATGTGTATGGTGAAGAATGGGAAAAAAGTATTCAAATATTTATTAAAGGTATGCAGAAAGATATGATAGGAGTTGGAACATCATATATTCCATACATTGAAAAACAAATGATATGCGACTGGAAAGTTTTTCTACTACCAACACTAATTCAAAATATACTTTTCCAATAGTTCAATTCCAACAAAAATTGTATTACATTTTAAAAAAGTATAAATAAAAGCGATTTTACAAAACTATATATTATTTTATTTTATTCATTATGGAGAGAGTATACTATAAGTATTATTTAATTCAATCTGGTAGAGGACTTGCTGATATCCCTTTATTTTATTACATTCAACGGTACCTTTTCGAAGAGGTCGTGGATTGGGAAGCTTTTTTGGGGGACTTTTTAGATATTTGAAACCATTATTTACTTCAGGTGCTATTTTAATTTGCTATTTTGGAAAAAGAGGTTATTAACTCTGGTATCAATGCTTTATCTGATATTGCATCTGGTGCAAATGTAAAAGAAGTTATGCAAGATCGTAGTAAAGAGATTGCTAAAAATGTACGTGGTGCCGTACGAAAAGTGAATGAAATGTATGGTTCTGGTAAAAGAAAATGAACAGCTATAAAAAGACCATTCATTAAAAATTTAAACTATTTTACGTCAAAACGACGCAAAGATAATAACAAAAAGAAACAAAAAGATATTTTTAATTAATTATGATTAAGTGTATGAAATCTGAGTTGGATATTTTTAAAACCCAACCCATTCAGTCTAGCATTTTACGATCTGAAGAAGTTTCCTACAATCCTATTGCTTCTTTAGACAACCGTTCAACTATTGAATTTGTTTCACTAGGTCATGGCGATACATATAGAGATTTGTCTTCTACATATTTGAGATTAAAAGTACAGATCTTAAAGAAAGATGGAACACAATGGAATAATGATAAAAATGCTGAAGGAAAAATAACACAACCAAGTGTAGTTAATAACATTTTACATTCTTTAATAAAACAATGTAATGTTGAATTAAATGGTAAAAATATAACACCGTCTGATGGAAATGATCACTATAGAGCTTATATTGAGTCTTTATTAAATTATGGTACAGATGCTTCCGCAACTCATTTAGAATGTGCAGGATGGATTTTAGATAAAGCAAATATAGCTAAATCTGATAATAATGGTTCAAAAGAGCGCCAAAAATTGTATCATAATAGCAATGTAGTGGAACTTATGGGTAAACTACACGTAGATATGTTTAATTAACCTACTCTACTTATAAATAATGTTGACAGTCGTATAGTTTTAACACTTGAAAAATCAAATTTTTATCAATTTGCAGACGATTCTGATGAATCACAATTAAAAATTATAGAAGCCACGCTATTTATGAGGCATGTTACCGTTAATCCAAGCGTACTGTTAGCACACAATGCTGTTTTTGGGAAATCCAATGCTAAATATAATTATAAACGCGTTGAAGTAAAAAGTTTTACAATTCCAATAAACAGCTCGTCAATATCACAATAATTTTTTGTATGACAGAAAATGTGGGTTACTCTGGAAAAAGACCAAAAAACCCATACAATTTTAAACATTTTGATATTACACAATTTGTGTTAAACGTAAATGGTGTTCAAATACCTAATTCAGCAATTGAAACCAGTTTTTCAGATGAAAATAATTCCTTTACAATAGCATACAGTACACCTTTTTCAGGAACTGAAATTTACCACAATGATAAAGGTCATCAGATAACAAAGTCTATGTTTAATAATGGGTTTTTTATACTAGCTTTTGATTTGACTCCAGATGCATCTGGAAATGAAGTATGTCAAGGTTTACTAAACCAGGGTACGGTTTGAATTGAGGCAAGGCTATCAAAACCACTTACATCTACACACACTGCTATTGCTTATGGAGAATTTGATGCAAGCATACAAATTGATAAAAATCGAAATATATTTACAAATCTAGAAATAGAATACTGAAACATGTATTTGAATATTCGACAAGATGTCATTGTCCTGTGCACTTCTGGATGTGAAGTTTTGTTGTGATGATTACTTTATTTGTAAAAGATATTTGTTTTGTTGTAATTAAAGAACCGTGTAAAAAATTTGTAAAAGAGTTTACTTACAAATTTCCAACCATAGAAATTATAAATGAAAATTTTGAAAATTACTCTTTCGGAACTGTACATAATGATAAAATTAATAAAGAATTAAAACAGCTACTAGAAAAATTTGATGTTATTATAACAAATGAAAAAATAAAAAAGGAGTTTTTAATGAACTACATTAATGAAATAAGTAGAGTGTATGATTTGAGTCAGTTTGAGTCATGAACACTTTAGAAATAATTAGTGTTTTAAAATGTAACAGATTTACAAACAAACATTTTAAGGGAGTTTTTGCTTTAGAATTTTTAGAAAATTCGAAAAATAATAGAAAAACCAATTTTTTTAATTGTAAACACTGACAAGATAAAAGATCCGGGAACACATTGGTTTGCCCTTTATATTCCAAAGCATGGTTGCACAGAATGTTTTGATTCGTATGGTGGAGTTCCAGATAAAGCGGAAATTTTGGAATACTTGAAAAATCAGTGCATAGTTTTTAATAATAAGCAGATACAGGGTATTCTTTCAGATGTATGTGGGCAATACTGTTGCGTTTTTGGCTGGTATAGATGTTTTAGTTTAAGTATGAAAACTTTTTTGAATGAATTTCACAAAGATAATCATATAGAAAACGACAATCTGATTATTAATATGTTCTATAATTTATTTGGAAATTCAAATTTTTCACAATCTTGTGTACCTCAGCAATATAATTAATATTAAAAAGCTTTAGTTAAAACGTAGTAATGGAAGATCAATGTTCGAACACAAATTTGATGTTGAGCTATACATATTTTCTAAACAGAAATCAGTCATTAAAAGTTATTGTTGGTTTTGATACAGAATCTCTTGTAGCAACTTGCATTTTTCACCGTATTGGAAAAAAGCCAGCTATTTTAAAATTTGATTCCATCAGCAATTTTGTGAAAGGTACTCGAAACAATCAATAAAGAATACAAAATTATATTTACAATATGGGTTAAGAATTGTTATTGGTCGATGTCTTAGTATTATCAAGGAGGAAGCTGACACATTTTACAACTTAATTGATTTTCTTCAAGCAAATAAAAGATACACAATAAAAGTGCTGAATCAAATGTACGGTAATATGCTATTAAATATATAAAAACGTGTCAAGAAAAGCATGTTATGAAATTGCATGAAGAATATTTCAATTTCATGTTATGAAATTGCATTGAACAATATATTCCAATACAACGTTATAGTGTTCAATGTAATTATTCTAGATTGTTTTTTGAAATACCTGTACTACTAGATAATAAAATTTGTTTTTAGTCAAGAACAACAATAAATGAAAAATTTGTAAAATTTATTTAATTTGTTTTTATTATGAAATACTTATAGATACATATACATTTATACAAATATTCTTATATATTATTTTAGGCTATAAATTATTTTTAAAAAATTCTGCAAAATAGTCAGGATCTCCTTCTTGGTTATTTATTTCCCAAATTTGTTACAAACGGTGGTATCTTCATCTAAAACTTGAAACGGTGGTATGAATTCTTCAGTTTCCATTAATTCCTCGTCATCTACAGTACGTGTAATTTCATCAACTTGAACCTCATTTTGTGTACTGACTATTGCAGTTTCCTCAGTAAATGAAAATGTTGTTGAATCAGCTGCCATTTTTGTAAAATATCTTACAAAAATTGGGTTAAAAATGATTTTCCAGTAAAATTGAACCGCATTATATACTGTATAGAACACAGTCAAAATTTAAAGTTTTCAGAGTATATAAATAAAGAAATGTAAAATTGGATTTTTAAAACTAGCTAGATGGTGTAAAAATCATGTCAAGATCTCAAATAGTTAAAGAAATACATAGACCAGCTAGAAAAAGGTATCTTAGAAGGAAAGTCAAGCAGAAAGGAGTAGGTGATATCTGGCAAATTGATCTAGTGGAAATGATTGCTTATGAAAAATTCAACAAAGGTTTTAAATATATGTTAACCGTTATAGATATATTTTCTAAATATGCTTATGCTGAACCAATTAAAACTAAAACCGGTAGTAATGTTTTAAGTGCGTTAAAGAAAATTATAAAACGAGCTAAAAACCTACCTAAAAACATTCATTCAGATCAAGGTAAAGAATTTGTCAATTCGATATTTCAAAATTTTGTTGTAAATAAGGGTATTAATCACTATCATACTTACTCTGAAATTAAAGCATCTATTGTAGAACGCTTTAATCGAATTTTAAAAAATTTTATGTGAAAAATATTTAGTTTACAAGGAAACTACAAATGGATTAATATATTGCAATCTTTATTAAACACCACATTTATAATATAAACATAGAACAACTAAATTACCTCCTGAAAAAATTTCTAAGAAAAACGAAAAATTAATTTTAAAAAATGTTTACATGCAACCTAAAATTTCTCTAAAAGCTAAATATAAAGTTGGAGACTATGTTAGAATAAGTAAATACAAAAAAAACTTTTGAAAAAGGTTATCAACCGAATTGGTCTACTGAAATTTTTAAAATTATCAAAGTAAACAGTACCTCTCCGATCACATATCAGCTGGTTGATTATAAAAATGATTCAATATTTAGTGGATTTTATGAGGAGGAACTCACATCTGTTAAACACCCAAACGTATATCTTGTCCAGAAAATTTTAAAAAAAAAGGCAATAAAGTTTTTGTTAAATGGCTTGGGTTTGACGAAAAACATAACACATGGATAAATTCAACAAATATTGTTTAATATCTGTAAAATAAAACTTTAATAAGGATCTGAAAAACTTGCTAACATCTGAAAAATAAAATAAAATTAAGAACAGTACAAAACTTCTTTGAAATTAAATTTTTTATTGAATAAATTCTTTATATAAAAATAAAACTTGATAACATCTGAAAAATAAAATAAAATCTTAAAATCTGAAAAATAAAATAAAATCCTAACATCTGAAAAATGAAAATAAATTTAGAACAGTACAAAATTTATTTGAAATAAAATTTTTTATTGAACAAAATCTTTATATAAAATTCTTAATATAAAAACATAATTCTTAATATATATATAATAATTCTTATTCTATAAATGATATAACATAAAAGCTTAAACTATAATTATTGTTTTGTGGCGAATTGAAAATCACCACGTTCTTCTTTTAAAATTAACTCATTTTCCTCTCGGAAATCGTTATCTTCAAATACCGCAACTTTTTGTTGCGGTATAAATATAATATTATTTAGGGTCTCGAAGACCCATTTTTCCTCGTAAACGGTGTTAATTTTTATTATTTTTTGTATTTTATAGAGCCTACTTGGCTCCATATCTTTAACCTTTAAAAAATTTTTTAATGGTTTTTTTTTGTATTAAATAATTCCACCAGTTTTCTTTTTTTGGTGGAATTTGGTGTTGTTTCATGATAGGGAAAATGATGCGCCAGCAAATGTTCAATTTGCTCTGGTGGCTGATAAAATGAGTGTTGTTATTGTTGTTGCTCTTGTTGATGATGATGTTGCTGTTATTGTTGTTGTTGTTGCTCATGATAAAGTGGCATTTTCGCCATCTTTTTCTTTTTTGTAGGAATTTGCGCCTGTATTGTTACATTATCCAGCACGTAAACTTTGTCAAATTCCTGTGCCATCCTGCTTGCTTCAAATTAAACTGATATTTTTATAAAATCTTTTATATACAAATTTATATACAATAATTTATATACAAATTTCGAGTAATATTATAACAAAATAAAAATTTTAGAACTAGTGACACTCTTGCAAATATTTTCTAAGTGAAAAGGGTAAAATCTATCAAAAACGTCAGTTGTTTACAATGTTGCTAATATTTTTTATGTAGAAAAAGGGTAATTTATTAAATTTCCATTTGTTTACAATGTTGTAAAACTGTTTTCTATTTAAAATACGTATAAGATGAGAATCTAATTATTAATGAAATATAATTTATTATACTGTCATTTGAGTACAATTTATATCTTTAAGAACAGTTTAAATTAAATTGTAGTTTGAAAATTACAATGTTGCATAGAATTTTCTATTTACAAATTAAGATAGAATTAAGATGGGATTCTAGTTAAAACAACTAAAATTTATTAAAGTGTCATTTTAATTTAAGAGAATGAATCTGTATTGAAAATTTAATATTATTTTGATATACAATCATTTAACATCTGAAATTCGTATAAAGAAAATGTCGAAAAAATAATTTTACAAAGGTTTCTTACCGAAATTATAACGCCTTACATAATAGAAATAGAGAATTCGACATTTGTCAAAAGGTTTAATATGAACGGTCATAAAATAAAATTTGTAATTAAATCCGTACTTGAAAATAGAGAACCAATAGCTGGATTAAGGATGCTATATATCAAATAATCAGGATTGCTGTGAAAGATGTGAATTCTACTGATAAGATTGGGTTAACATTTTGTGGAGAGAGCGTTGAACATCAAGGTCCTGCGTATCTCAGTTTTAGATCCGCTCATGAACTTAAATTTAGCGACCTTTGGGATGTAATTTCTAATGTTTTCAAAGTAATTCTGAAGGTAGTTATTTATAATGCATTTTTGTTTCATTTATAATAAACTATTTTTATTTTATGTCTATAAGCTTAAGTACAGACACTTTTTGTTTAACAGTTACCCGTGTAAGATTACCCTCTGGTACAGTAGAAATAATAAATATCCAAATTATAAAGAGGAATGCTTAAAAAGGAAACGAATAATAGCAATAAAAAACAGCGATAATTTATGTCTACCACGTGCACTTGTTTTTTCAATAGCTAAAATTGAAAAATTTATTGAATATGAAAAAATTCGGAAAAATATAGGAAAACTTCAAACTTTAATAGCTTTAAAATTGTTAAAAACGTCAAAAATAACAATTCCATCTGAAGGTTGCGGAATTCGTGAATTGAATCAATTTCAAAAATTTTTACATAAACACAAAATTGTTGTATATAAATATGGAACAAGGGGTGCAGAAGTAATATTTGAAGGATTTAATAATGGAAGAAAAATTAACTTGCTATACTATAATAATCATTATAATGTAATAACTTCGCTCACAGCTGCTTTTTGCACAGCATTTTATTGTGAAGAATGTCATATTCCGTATTCTAAAAAAAATGAACATAGGTGTTCGAAAAGTTGTCCTTGCTGTCAAAACTCATCTGCTTGTTCAATTAATGTTAAAAATATTTTATGTATGCAGTGCAAACGCGCATTTCGTGGTCAATCATGTTTTGAAAATCATAAGGCTTCCAGTTCAAAAAATAGAAGCACCTGTGAAGAAATTAGGAAATGCAAATCTTGTTTTAAAGTTCATAAATTGTAGGACTCATATATGTGGTGAATATTTTTGTAAAATTTGCGATAATCATGTTCCTGAAAATCTTAAATGCTTCATTCAGCAAGACAAAACAAAATTAAAATTATGAAAACTGCATTTACGTATTTTATGATTTAGAAACAAGACAAGAAGAAATTAACTCTACAAAAATAAAAGAACATGTTCCAAGTTTATGTGTGGCTCAACTGAGATGCTTTAAATGTATAAACATTTATTCTCTATACTTCTGTCAAAAATGTAAATTAAAAGAAAGAATTTTTAAAACGAAAAATGTGATAGAGGATATCATGGAATTTATTTTAAAATTAAGAAAGGAATTCAAAAAGATTGTCATAATTGCTCATAAAGGGCAGGCGTTTGACCATCAGTTTATTCTGAATTATATACTCAATAAAACTATACTTGAACCAAAGTTAATTATGCGAGGTACAAAAATTATTGTTATGATAATTGATAATATTAAATTTATTGACTCTATGAACTACTTTCCTATGACCTTGGCAAAATTACCGAAAGCTTTTAATTTATCGATCAATTTGAAAAAGGGTTATTTTCCACATTATTTTATTTTTATATTTTATTATTTAATTAATTGGAAAATGAAAATTACATTGGCACACTTCCAGCAAATAAATACTATAACTCTAATACAATGAAAGCAGATGAGCGTAATGAATTTTTAATGTGGTATGAACAAAATAGAAACTCAGAATTTAATATGGAGAAAGATATTTTAGAATACTGTAAAAATGATGTTGAAATTCTAACTAAAGCTTGTCTGGTTTTCAGAAATTTTTTTTTAGAAGAATGTAATGTTGTAGAAGAAATAGAAGAAACTTTCTAAAATCGAATACTATAGGAATAATACCAAGAAAAGAATATAGGATGGTAGACAATCAGTCAAAAATTACCATACAATGGCTTATTTGGGAAAAAGATTTGAGAAAAATTGATTTGAAATGTGCATTTAATGGAAAAGAAAAACAAATCGGAATTGTTAAAGTCGATGGATTTTGCGAAGAGACTAAAGAAATATTTGAATTTTACGGTTGCTATTATCATGGACATCCAAAATGTTTAACAAACCAGAGGTATATACCATATTACATGATAACTCTGGCGATACTTTGAATCTACGATATGAAAAGATCAGCGTTTATAAAATCATGTGGATATAAAGTTATTGAGATGTGGGAATGTGAATTCCGGGAGCTAATGAGGCACAATGAAAATATGAGATATTTAGAAAATCATTCATTAATTAATTTAGTTCCTTTAAATCCTCGTGATGCATTTTATGGCGGAAGACCGGGAAATACTTACACATATTATAAATGTAAACAAGGAGAAAAAATTAAATACATAGATGCATGTTCCTTATACCCATATGTTTGCAAACGAGGAAAATTTCCCATAAACCATTCTAAGATTTATATTGGAGAAGATACTTGCTCCAAGTTAAACAGAATGACTATTGACGGTATTATTAAATGTAAAATCTTACCACCAACAAATCTATTACACCCCGTGTTACCTGTCAAACAAAATAATAAATTGATGTTCTCACTATGTAACACTTGTAGTGAACAAAAATATCAAGGAAAATACTGTGAACATACAGACGATGAAAGAGCATTAGTAGGAACTTGGGTAATTGATGAAATTAAAAAAGCAATTGAAAAAGGGTATGTTTAAATATTTATGAAGTTTGGGAATACGAAACAGTAAAATATGACAATTGCAATGGTATTGATGGTTTATTCACTAAAATGATGAATAAATTTATAAAGATTAAACAAGAAGCTTCTGGGTGGCCAATAAAATGTCAAACTCAAAAAGAAAAGGAAGAATATATTGATAGTTTTTTTGAAAAGGAAGAAATTAAATTAGAATACGATAAAGTAGTTAATAACCCTGGTTTAAGATCTTTTGCTAAGACTATTTTAAACTCATTCTGGGGAAAATTTGGGCAAAGAGAAAATCAACAACAAACCAGCGATATAAATCAACCTTTTAAACTTTATGAGTAAATAACAAACCCTTCTGTAGAAGTATGTCACATATTTCCAGTAAATGAAGAAAACATAGTGATTAGCTGGAAATATAAAGAAGAAGCAGTAACTTCTTTATCTACTGTCAACGTAAGTATCGCTGCTTATACAAAAACACATGCTCGTCTTCAACTTTGCAGTTATCTAGAGAAGTAGTAGAGTATTATATTATGACACCGATTCAGTGTTGTATATTAGCCGAGAAGGAGAATATGAACCAGAAATAGGTGAATTTATAGGCGACATGACTGATGAATTAGAATGTAATGGTATAGGAAATTATACAATTTGTAAGTGGTGGTCCCAAGAAATACGTTTACAAAATTTACTGTACAAAAGATAATACAGAAAAATTTGTTTGTAAAGTTAAAGGATTCTCTCTTAGTTATGAAGCTTCTCTAAAAATTAATTTTAATAGCATAAAGGCAGCAGTTTTAAATTCATTGAATAGTACAGACACATACGTCATTTCAGAAAATATTCGTTTGTATATTAATTTAAAATTTTTAAGAATGTAATAAAGATTTAAACAAAAAAAATTCTACATGTAAAAGTAGACATTATTTACATACATATTATACAGTTCTATACTTTCGATTTCTTTTATGATCATTACATTTTTCAGAATCTAAATAAATTATTAATTATTATCTTGTTATTACTAGAATATTGCAATTTTTTAAAACCAGGAACTATACTATCATAGAATCATTCAACTTTTACATTATATTCTTTTTATATCAATTCCTTGCTTTGACTAGATAACTAGTGATTTGTATACTCGTATATTAATTTAACAATAACAAAAACAAGTCTTAAATTTTTTTTTAATTTAAAACTAGAAATTTTTGAATTATTTTTTATTCCATACAAAAACAAAAAAACAAAAAAACATAAATGTATATCAAGAGTAAAGAGTATATCTTTAGTTTAATCAGTTCCATAGTTTTGATTTGCTGTTTGTTTTCTTTTTATTCATATTTTCTCAACATTCTTAATTAAAAAATTATAAAATTATCTTACACGACATGCAGTCAGCTAATTACAGACTTTCGTTTTCTCTTTTCTTCTATAAATTTTTCTATCCAGAAGAGACCACATTTTTATGTAAGCAAAAAAAAAATCTATATCTTACTTTAATTTTTTTTGTTTATGCTAACAAAAAAAAAAAAAACTGGATTACACTTTTACTTTTCAATTTTTATTTCTGCAATTTTAACATCTGATCATCGTAAAAACAATGTTAAAACTTAGATTTAAATAAAAATATAATAATAAAAGAATTTAAACATAAAAATAAATGTCTTTTATTTTTATCTTATATTTTTAAAATAGATACCATTTAACCTATCATTTAACCTATCTTTGAATTATTTTTTATTCTATACAAAAACAAAAAAAAATAAATAAATAATTAAACATAAACATAAATGCATATCAAGAAACATAAATGCATATCAAAGAGTATATCTTTAGTTTAATCAGTTTGATTTGCTGTTTGTTTTCTTTTTATTCATATTTTCTGAACATTCTTAATTAAAAAATAAAAAAAATATCTTAAACGACATGCAGTCAGCTAATTAATGACTTTCGTTTTCTCTTTTCTTCTATAAATTCTGCTATCCAGAAGAGACCACATTTTTATGTAAGCAAAAAAAAATCTATATCTTACTTTAATTTTTTTTCTTTATGCTAACAAAAAAAAAACAGGATTACACTTTTTCTTTTCAAATTTAAAGATGCGCTGTAGATTTAAAAATAAAAAAAAATTTTCTGTTTTTTATTTTCATATAAGAAATTTTCTTACTACTTTTATATGTGCGCCTAGTATTTAAACTTCAGTTATACAATTTTGTTTATTAAGGGCCGACCCTACTTTAAATTGTTTAACACTTGACTTCCTACTATAAAACCATTTGGAACTTATAAGTTAACAACCCACACATTCAACCTAACTTAAAACCTAAACCAAAACGATCAAAACAACTTCTTGACCTTCTAACCAAGCATGACCTACATTAAACCCATAAATCAAAATGTAGGTCAGCATGTCGTGCGATATGGGTCAAATTTTTTTCCCATCCCAAAGTGCAGGGCTACCTACTAAATTATAATCACAATATTTTGGTACATATTTTACACTTCGAGGTACTTTCATTATTTATGAGTTACTGGAATAAAAAATTTTTACTGTTACTGTAATGGAGTCAATTTAAGGTCTCTTAATTTACTTAAACATTTGGTATAAAATTGTAAAACGTATTTTATATCAGAAACAATAATGTATGTGTGAATAAAAAATATCCCATCTTTTTTTTTAAATTCAAATTATGTTTCTTTTAAAACTAAAAAGTATAAAATAAAATAATGTAAAAAGAATATTTTTTAAAATATACTTTTATCGAAACCAAATTCGCCCCCTAAATTGCAAAACTTTAGCTTTTTGGACTGTTATAATATAAAAGTGAATTGCTAGTGCAAGCATTTTAGACTGTTATAATATAAAAGTAAATTGCTGGAATAAAAAAAAACGCGAACCTCACATTTCCTGGATTTTTTAACCTTATTCCAGCAATTTACATTTATATTATAACAGTCCAAAATGCTTGCACTAGCAATTCACTTTTATATTATAACAGTCCAAAAAGCTGAAGTTTTGCAATCAATTTTATTTTCTACTTTTTAGGGGGCGAATTCGGTTTCGATAAAAGCATATTTTAAAAAATATTTTTTTACATTATTGTTTTTCACATATTTTCTTATTATAAAAAATTTCTTAAATTTTATTTTTTAAATTTTCAAATTTTTGTGCAAGTCACAATTCTAAACAGTTTTTATTGTGTTTTGGAAATGTGCCCTTTTAAAAACCGTTGGTTTATATTCTACCTTGTTTAATTAAGTCCCAACCTGATGTATAAACGGGCTTTAAGTAACGAATTAAACTTCCGAATATATTTCCAAAACCACGACCTTTTTGTATAGCTGGATAAAATTGTAATAAAAGCCCAATATCGTTGATTCCACCACCTACTTGAGAGCAATAATATCTCACGTAAGCTCTTTCCATGTTTTACAGAATATCATATTTGAGTAATAGAATTTATATTGTTTCAATTGGGGAGCAATCAATGCTTTTTAAAATGTAATACAATTTTTTTTGGATAGTAACTGGAAACAAAATTTATTCCATCACCGTATTGATTGCAAATTTTAATCGCTATCGTTTCAAAACAATTTTTTTCTATAGGTATGTAATGGACATTTTCAAATTCAATATTTGTAGGTATTCTACAATTTTCTATGTTGATAGCTCTCCATGCACGCACTTCGCTACTTCCAAAAACAGATGATTCAACTATATCTGAATAAATCATCACCATTCCATTCAATTCATCTTTATTATTAGCAACAGCTAATTTGAATAGTTCAGGTAATATTATGTTGAAATTTTTTATTTTTTTTTTGTTGAAATAATTCAGTTAATAATGTTTTGATATTAGAACTGTGATTAACTTTTATATTAACTTTTATATATTCGTATTAAATTGCATCGGTTAGATTCTGACACTTGTTATCATCATAATTTTTAGGAGATATATGTCAAAACTTCATTAAAAAATTCTTTGAAAATTTGGTTGCGAGTAAATCCCGGATTAGGAGTTATATTTTTAATAAGCCTTGGTAAAAAAGTTAAATTTCCAATCATCCAAATGTAATTCCGAATCGTTATATGACTAATATGTGTAACCTATAGATTTGGTTACTTTGATTTTTTCAAGAGGGTTTTCAATATTTCTTATGTAAACATTATGTTGCCCAATATTGATAAAAGCACATTGTTCTTTGTTAAATTCTTCTGTTTGTAGGAAATCGTTCAGATATATTTCTGAAAGACCAACTTTCCAATTTCCATTTCTTAAATCAAAGTGAATAGGTAATTTTTTTTCGAATGAAGCTAAAGTGTTGTCTGGAAATAGTTTTAGGTTACCATTGCTAAACAATGTTACATAGAAGTCACCTTGACTATCCATCTTTGTTAAATTCTTCTAAAACATAAAATGTTGCACTATTTATATGTTGTCTATTCCGGTGTTGATGAAGTTCTTAGTTTTGGACTTCTTAGTAATGGTTTTAGTTTTAGTTGTTTTGTTTCAGGAAACTGTGAGAGAGTTGAGGACATTGTACTGCCGGTCGATCTCAGTGTCTTCTTCTTTTCAGGAGATGGTACATCAACGGTAATTACATCACCACTCGGTGTTTCACACATTCGATAATCAGAGCTTAGAGATGGGCTTTCCACTAATTTTTCATCTTTCAACATTTCAGTTTGAGCTAATTTTTTAAATGAATTTTCATCATCCAAATCGTAATGTGTTAAATCGATATCCATATCTGAATGTTCTTTTTTAGGGTCATATTCAAACACATCATCACTAACTAAAGGTACAAAATTGGTTTGTGTTGATGTTGATTTGAATTTAGGAAATTCAGTTTCTGTATATGCATTTCGTTTAGAAAAGAATTTTGTTTGAGTACCTGTATCAAATGTAAGATTATTAGCCTTGTCTGGTAATCTTTTTGTTTTTCTTTTGTTAATTCCATATTTGAGGAGGTTTTGACGATATAAGTACCTTTTTTGCAATGGTTTTAATTTTTTATCATATAAAACTTTTTTCATTTTT
The DNA here is from genome assembly GCA_947095535.1 of Poecilobothrus nobilitatus. Lineage (NCBI taxonomy): Eukaryota > Metazoa > Arthropoda > Insecta > Diptera > Dolichopodidae > Poecilobothrus > Poecilobothrus nobilitatus. The sequence goes on from OX352772.1 coordinate 233,724,915, forward strand.
TGATCTGATATATCCAAATTTTTATCATCTTGAAATAATTTGCTAAATTTTGAAAATATTTCTGGTGACATAATATCATTCGCTGCATTATGTCTTACTGAGCAATTTTCCTATTACACCAGATAATATAGTTACTATTAAAGTTGGTAAAAATGCACCATGTTGAACTAAAATTTTTCGTTTGGCTTTTACACTCTTCTTTGCACAGGCTAGGAATCTTAATTGTTTTTTATGTTTTTTTAATTTTGCTTTTTGTGCTGGTGCTATTTTATTATTTCCATTTAATATATTGATTGCAATTTCAGCAATTGTTTTTATAACATCATCATCACAATATTTAAGAATATTTTCACGAAATTTCTTCTTGTTGCACTTTTCTAGTACATGTAATATATTTTGGTTTTTCTTCAATCGTTTCATATATTTGACAGCTGTTGTTCAAATCACCTGTATCACAGAAGCATATACAATATTCTTTTGAAAAAATATTAGTTCTAATACGAAATAAGTCGTCAATGTCTTGTGTTAAATGCAGCACAATATGACCATGTGATTTTGACGTTGACTCATTACATACTCTCAATAAATCCTTTATATTTTCTGGATATAATTGTCTAGCAAGAGGAAAAATCTGCGATTTGTCTCGAAGTCTTTTGAAAAGCACTAAATATTTACAATTTAATGAAATATCTCTTGAAAATTTCCCCTGATGAAAAACATTGAGCGTTAACAATACAATAGATAAATTACGATGGTGCGAACCTTTAGTAAATAGTTCGCATACTTGTTTATTTGCAGAATCTAACATTAAGTCATCTAAAACAATTAAAGTAGGTCTATTTTCATTTCCACTAAACTCTTTCTGAATACTGGTGTAAAAGTCTATATCAGGAAAATCTATATTGTTCCGAATAGCAGAAATTTCTGGGTTACACCATTTTATTGTTTCAATTTTCGGGTAAATCAATCTGTTAATATTTTCAATTAAATTACACACAAATGTTGTTTTTCTACATCCAGATGGTCCTGCTATCATCATTATAAATGGATGAATATAATTAATCATTTTTGATCTGTGTCTGATAAGAAACTGAATTTAAAATACAAATTCAAAGATAATATAAAAGCAGCGAACATATTCTTGGTACATTCATTTTGAACTATGGAAGTAGAGGAGTTCTTAAATATATATTCCTCCGTCTTATTAAATGATCATAAGAAACTAATATTACATCTATTTAATCACATTAAAAATTGTTCTGGAGTAAATAAGTACACTTCAATTTATGGTACTCATTTCGCCCTTTCTTCATGGGCATATGATAATTCTACTTCTGGACCAGACACATGTGAATGTCATACAATAGAAAATTATAGAATCACTTCAGAGAATTTAATTGAATGGTATGAGAATAATGTCAAGGTTACAAGTTGTGTCAGAAATTCATAGAGGTGCTAGAAGAAAATTTACACGAAGAAAATTTATTCAAAAAGGGTTTAAATGATACTTGGCAAATTGATTTGGTTGAAATGATTGCATATGCAAAATTCAATAAGGGATATAAATATTTATTAACAGTTATTGATACATTTTCCAAATTTGCGTATGCTGAACCGGTTGAAAACAAAAGTGCTGATAATGTTTTTACCGCAATGAAAAATATTTTTAAGCATGCTGGTAAAAAACCAAAAAATTTACAATCTGATCAAGGTACGGAATTTTTCAACAAAAAATTTCAAAATTTAATGAGGAAAAATAAAATTAACCTTAATCATACATATTCAGAAGTAAAAGCATCAATTGTAGAACGTTTTAATCGTACCCTAAAAAACACGATGTGGCAACAATTTAGTTTACAAGGCACATATAAATGGTTAACTATTCTGCCATCGCTAATAGAAAAATATAACTCAACATATGATCATACAATTAAACTTCTATAATGATTATTCTCGAGTTTTAAATAAAAGACCTTCATGATTTACTTTCTACTTAATACTCTCTTTATTAAACTTAATTTGGCTATTTATAAACTTAAAACTAACGCTACTAATACTAATTAACTTTTAGTTATTCTTATTATCAAATTGTGCAATATCAGTATATACATATAAATTTGGTAATTAATATCATTTGCATTCCTTATCGATAATTATGGTATTAATGCATATCACAATTATTATTGCATTCCTTTGGGTCATTGCCTTTCTGAAGTATATGAAATGTGATAGATGATGGTTAATCATTATGATTATTCTAAGTATAGCATACAAGAGACGATTGGCAATGATCAATCATCATGTTATCATGTATTGGATTCATATTTCTCAAAGCGGTAAGTCGTTCAATGTACTTAGGTATATTACTCAAGTTATCAAAAGAATTATAAATTAAATGGGCAATCCACTATGACATACTTTATACCCATGCGATAAGTATTATATAATTTATACTACATCTCCCTCCGAAAGAAAAAGGAAAGGGAAGAAGAAAAAAAAATTAATCATCACAATAACTTTGTTTGTTTACACAACCAGTTGTGTGGGTTTTTTTTTTTTTTTTTTTTCACTTTTCTTTTCGTTCGATTGTTTTTGAATTTTTATACTTTATTACTGTGAGGGTACAACAAAAAAAATATATTATATATGCATATACTGTAGACATTGTTGATATTGCTTCTCTTATATATAAAAAAATTTGATAGAAATCAACGTTCATTTGAGAAAAAAGTTTTATTCTAATAGAATCTTATTTATTTATTTTTATTTTATCTGCTTTTTTTTTCTTATATTATGTATTTTTGCTGAGCTGGCCAACTCATTTAAGTTTATTAATCTAGTTCAGTTAAATTATTTTATGTTAAAACAAAATTAAGAATACTTTTAGTTATTAATCTTATACTAGACTATCGAATAATTGATATATAAAAGTTAAATTAGTACGGTTTTATTATAGAAATCAATGTTTATATTTTACTAATCTATTTTTATGTACATTTTCTTCTCTATTATTTGAATTTATAATTTTTATATTAGAACCTTCTATACTTTTTATTTCATATTGGCCCTTATATGAGGCATCCAATTTATGAGCATTTTCCTTTCTTAGTAAAACCTCGTCATTTACTTTAAAATCGTACCCTTTCACGTTTTGGTCGTATAATCTTTTGTTGTTTAATTTAGCTTTTTGTAGTAAGTATTGTGCGTTCTTGTTCATGACTTGTAGATTGTATTTAAGTTCCTTACTGTAATCGTCAAAGTTGTAAATTGGTTCAATTTTGCTGTTAAGAATAAATTCTGGTATATTAATGGTGTTTTACCAAAAACCAATTCAAATGGAGCGTATTTTTCTTGAAAGCTCGCATTTGTTGTTGAGTTATGACAATAAGTAAAGTATGGTAAGTAACTGTCCCAATTGTCTTTATTTTCGTTTATGTATGAACGTAAGTATTCGTTAAGAACTCTGTGATTTCTTTCTACAGTTCCTAAAGTTTCATGGTGGTACGCTGTAGAACATTTATGTTCAATATTTAACAACGAAAGAACTTCTCTCATTATTTGATTCTTATATTCGGTTCCTCTATCTGTTAAAATGTTTTTCATAGGTCCGAATATCAGAACACAGTTCTCAACTATGGCTTTTGCAACTGTTTTAGCGTCTTTGTTGGGAATTGGTACTGTTATTAAAAATTTAGTCAGTTCACAAATAATTGTTACTGCATATTGATTGTTATTTATTGTCCTTGGTAACGGTCCAATTGTATCAATTATTACTACGTCAAACGATTTTTGTGGGGTCTCTGTTAATTGTAAAGGTTCTTTATGTTTCAATTTTGTCTTGTTTAGTTGACATTTTCTACAATTTCGTATAAACTTTGCTATGTCTTTTGCCATATTTTTCCAATAATATTTTGTTCTTAACTTGGCATATAGTCTTTTCTGTCCAACGTGTCCTCCAAATACAGGATCGTTGTGATATCGATTTAATATTTCATTTTTATCTAATGTCTTTTCAACTGTTTTTGGTGTATTTATTATCGCGATTTTTAATTTGTTTAATACTCTATTACCTATTTGTTTAAATTCCTTTATGGTATGCTGGGTAAATATGATATCATTATTATCAATTTCTATTTCGTTTATATTTAAATTATTAGTTTTTTCTTCTAATCCGCGGAAAAATAACTCTAATGTTATTTTCTTTTTAGTTGTAAATTTACATATCTCAAAACTAATTGCGCATTTTCGGTTTTTAAATATTTTACCTAGGATTTTCTTTTTATAATTCATTAATTTTATTTTTGGAATTTTCCAATTCTTGAGTGCTTCATATATTTTAATATCCCTATTTTTAGTACAGTCTTCCTTAGAAGATTGTATTCTATCTTTACTATAGTCATTTTTATTTTCATTACTATTCTCATTATTGTTGTTGGACGATCTTGTTTGTACTCTCATTATTTGAGCCATTTCCTTATTTTCATGGGTAAATCGTAAATCTTTTATATTTATGCGTGATAACGCGTCAGCTACTACATTTAGTTTTCCTTTAATATACTCTACTGTAAAGTTATATTCTTCTAAGTCTAATCTCATTCGTGTTAGTTTGGATGATGGGTTTTTTAATGAAAACAAATAAGTTAGTGGTTTATGATCACTTTTTACTGTGAAATGTGTACCGTAAATATATGGTCTGTAGTGTGTAATTGCAAAATGGATTGCTGCTAACTCTTTTTCGATCGTGGACTTATTGGATTCCCCTTTTCTAAAAGATCTTGAGGCGAATGAAATTGGTAAATCCGTGCCATTATAGTTTTGAGTTAACGCAGCTCCTACCGCATCTTTTGATGCATCTACTACTAAGGTAAACTCTTTTGAAAAATCTGGATAATGTAAAATAGGTGGTTTTAATAATGAATTTTTTAACTTTTGAAAAGCCTTTTGACAATCTTCATTCCAAATAAAGGTTGCTTTTTTCCTAGTGGTTCATTCAGTGGTTTAGCTATGCCAGCGAAATTTGGAATAAATTTCCGATAATAATTTGCGAAGGCTACGAAACGTCTAGTTTCGTCTTTATCTTTAGGTGTTGGATATTTGGTTATAACGTCATATTTAGTGTCATCTGGAAATATACCTTGATCCGTACATTTATGACCTAAATATGTAACTTCTGATTTGAAAAATTTACAATTTTCCGGATTTAGTTTTAATTTATATTGTTGACATATTCCGAAAACAGATTTCAAATTCTTTAAATGATGATTCTCTGAACACCCTGTTACTATTATATCATCCATATAAAGAAAACATTGTAAGGGTGTTGCACCTACGAAAGCGAGTGACATCATTCTTGAAAATGAATTCGGTGAGACGTTAAGTCCGAATGGAAGAACTTTCCATCTATAGCTACCGGATTGCGTGCTAAAAGAAGTTATGTCTCTAGATTGTTCATCTAATGGTACTTGATGAAAACCAGAGTATAAATCCAATGTTGAGAAGAATTTAGTTCTACCTAAATTATCAAGAATATCTTCTATTCTTGGTAAAGGAAATTTATCAGCTATTAGTTTTTTATTAACCATCCTATAGTCAATACACATTCTCCATTTATTTTTATTCCCTTTTTTCGGTACTAATATAATGGGGCTGTTATAGTTAGATTGACTAGGTTCAATCAATTTATTTTTGAGTAATTTATTAACTTGTTTATTTATTTCGTCCGTTTGCGTATGAGCTTGCCTGTAGTTTTTAATGTATACTGGATTATCATCCATAATCCTTAGTTTTTGTTTATAAAAATTGTTAACAGACATAGGGTCTGTTTCTAATTGAAAAATATTGGAATACTCATCACATAATTTAAGCAATTTGGGTAAGTATACTTTATTCGAATTTTTTGCAATAATATCATTTAATTCTTTTGTTCTCATATTATTTTTATTGAAATTTTGTTTTAAATTTATTATTTCAAAATCAGACAACGGTAAGGTTTTTAGTTTGGTATCAGATGATATTATTTTATTTTCTGAATTTGTATTCATAACTCGCACAAAAGGGTTCTTAGAGGCCCCTATTGTTCTAGGTATGAATACTCCTTCTGAAATTTCCTGGTCTAAGATTAGACATTCTTCTTCTGAGGGTAAGTAGAATTTCCTTACAACCTCTGAACGTGCCGGTAATACTATTGTTTGTGTATTAGGGCCGCTCAAAATTGGAATTTGTAATATATTACAATTTGTTTTCATTGTTATAGACATATTTTCATAGTCAATATTGCATTTATAAAATTTTATAAAGTCTTTACCGAGTATTCCATCTGATGGTATATCGAAATTGTCTGGTACAACGTGTAGTTCGCATGATAGTTCGAAATTTTGTACGTAAACTTTTGTATATACCGCACCCAACGATTCAATATATGAATGAGTTATTCCTTTTATTTTTATTTTATTATTTTTATTTAGATTAAAATTGTTGTTAATAGATGAGATTTTTATTAACGAAATGTCTGCCTGAGTGTCTATTAGAAAATTTAATTTTGCTTTATTTAATTTAGTGAATATTGAAATGTAGTCTGACAAATTAAGATTTAACGTATAGATATTTTTAATTGAGCCATTTACTCTTCTAATTCTAGTACTTCTGCCCCCCTCTGCCCATGCCATTGAGGGGCTGTAGTGTTTTCCATATACCTAACACTACCATAGTTTCTATTATTGTTTCTATTGTTATTATTTCTATTTTGTTGGTTATTATTAAAATTGTTATTAAATTTATTGTTACGGAAATTGCTATTTCTATTTTTATTAAAGTTATTATTACTTCTATATTTATTTTTATTAGAATTGTTATAATTATTATTATTACTAGGTCTATAATTAAAATTATTACTAAAATTTTTATTCCTAAAATTAAGATTTAACGGTCTTGAATTAAATGATAGAACCTGTTTTCTTTGTTTTCTGTATTAGTTTCTACTATAAATTTAGCAACGACTTCTTTAGGATCTTAAAATTTTGAAGATGCTAACACTGATTTTACCAAATCAGACCTTGCTAAGGCTCTACACATATCAATTGTTTTTTCAACTGATAGTTCGACTGCCTTAGTGTTACTTATCCCTTCCATTACTAAGGATCTTCGAAACATTTCAGCTAAATCTTCAGCCTGTTTTGCAAAATCTTGTATTGCGACTCTATCGGCTTTTAGCGCTTGCATCCTACCCTCTGTGATTTTTGAATTATCTGTTTTAATTTTTTGTCTTAGAGTTTCTATTATTTTGTCTGAGTTTTCTTCGTCGGTGATTAACTCTCGTGCTTTGCCTTCTAGTTTTGACAATATAATAGATTTTAGGAGTACTTTCAGAGGTGTTTTTGTTGCCAATTCTTCTAACAATTTTACAGAATCTATAAATGATTGTAAACTAAGCGGGTCACCATTATAATTTTTGTTTATGGTGCACGACGCTAATTTTAAAAACTCAACTGATGAGAGGGCCATTGCTTTTTTTATTGATTTCTCACTTTCAGAATCAGTATTGGTATCAGAGTCAGATTTTTCTAACTTCACTAAATGAAACACATTGTTTGGTATTGTGTATTCAAAATTCAATATTTTGTATACCCTTCTTATTCTATCTCTTGCGAAATGAAAATGTTCTATTAGTTTTCTTTTGTTGTCAGTTTTAACCCACAATGTTTGTAATGTTTTTATTAAATTATTATAACTTTTTGTGATTTTGATTTTGTTTTTATTCAATATAAATGGATTCTTTGACCTGTTCTGTTTTAATATTGTCTGTGTGGTCTTCAAAAAGTCCTTCTTAACTCCTATAAGTTCTTTACACATACATTTTATTTTAGTAAGTGAGAGATTCAGATAGTCAAATGCTCAAAAAATTATATACAACCATAAAAAAAAATTTTCTTTTTAGTTTATAAGAATTTTGAATTTAAATTTTTAATCTTATTTTTTCTTTTCTTTCTCTTTTCTTTTTGAAACTAATTATAATAAGTAATTAATCATAATAAGTAATAAGTATTTAATCAATTATAATAAGTAATATATTTTTTTCTTTTTTTTTTCCTTTTGCTTAATTTATATTTTTATTGTCTAATATTTTTATCAAAACATATTGTTTTACCTTAAAAATGAAATAAATAATAAAAAAAAACTTTATAGACGTAAATAATGTTTTCACTTATCTTTTTTCATTCGATTTGTGGTGCTCGTGTCTGGTATTTGCGTTTCATATGTCTCCTTATGCTGTTGTAGATTATCATGATGATTTCCAAAACTTTGATGACTGCGATTATCAATATCAATAATTTGATGTCTTCATGGTTCTCTTGCAGGGTTTCTACTATAACGGTATTTGTTATTTCACCGGTATTTTCTATTGATGAGCTTTTACTGCCCATTTTAGCACTGTTTCTTTCTTTTAGTCTTTGAAAGAGATTAACAAAAAATTGTTTTTTTTTTTTGATTTACTTTTATTTTAATTTGTTATTGTTAAGATCTTCTCTTTATTGAAGGTTACCTTTAGCACATAACCTTCTATGTTAGATAGCTCTATAAATTCCTCCCTTGAAATTTCCACCCATGTATAGCATAATACCTCACATTGGGTTTCTCTAACGTATTTTACTATATCTCGTTTGTCTGTGAGTTTAAATAAACCTTCATCTGTGATAACAGGTATTTTTTTGTGATATCTTATTGTTTTTATTTTAGTCATTTTTATATTATTAAAAAAAATTTTATATTCGAATTATTATTTCATATTTAGTAACAACACAGAAAAAAAAATTTTTTTTTTCTTATTTATTTTTACACCCATTTTTAGGGTATTTATATATATATATATATATTTTTTTTTTTTTTTTTTTTTTTTTTGACTTTATTTTATTTTTTCATTTTTTTTTTCTTTACGAAGCTCATCAGTTTCTAATTTCTCTAATATATTTCACTTTTAAAAGTTTCACATTTGGTTTTGATTTCCAAGTTTCAATGTATATATAGCTTTAATCATTTTAAATTTACTCAATTTGGTTTTGGTCAAAATTTCACTAATTTTTAATTTTATTTATTAAGGTTCTTAGTTTTTAATTCACTAATTTAATAATCTTTTATACCGAACGCGAAAACTGTCACGGTCGCCATATAATGATTATTCTCGAGTTTTAAATAAAAGACCTTCATGATTTACTTTCTACTTAATACTCTCTTTATTAAACTTAATTTGGCTATTTATAAACTTAAAACTAACGCTACTAATACTAATTAACTTTTAGTTATTCTTATTATCAAATTGTGCAATATCAGTATATACATATAAATTTGGTAATTAATATCATTTGCATTCCTTATCGATAATTATGGTATTAATGCATATCACAATTATTATTGCATTCCTTTGGGTCATTGCCTTCCTGAAGTATATGAAATGTGATAGATGATGGTTAATCATTATGATCATTCTAAGTATTGCATACAAGAGACGATTGGCAATGATCAATCATCATGTTATCATGTATTGGATTCATATTTCTCAAAGCGGTAAGTCGTTCAATGTACTTAGGTATATTACTCAAGTTATCAAAAGAATTATAAATTAAATGGGCAATCCACTATGACATACTTTATACCCATGCGATAAGTATTATATAATTTATACTACACTTCCACCTAAAAAGGTTACAAAGAAAAATGACAAATCCGAGCTGGTTCGGAAACTTCCAAGATTTGAACCCGCGGACCAAATCTTCAGAAATTTCAGAAACATAAATCAAAAATGATGGAACACCATTCTGCCGAATTTAAAAGTTATATCTTTGTTGTTTTTGGAGATAATCTCGTTTGCTCTGGGGCTCGTTCGGAAGCTTAAAAAATCCAAACCCATAGACCAAATCCTCTTAAATTTCAGAGACATAAATCGAACGGGAAGGACCATCATTGCACAAAATTTAAAGGTTCTATCTTTGTTGATTTTGGAGATAATATCGTTTGCTCTGGGGCTCGTTTGGAAGCTTCCAAATCAAAACCCATTGGCCAAATCCTCTCAAATTTCAGGGACCTAAATCAAACATGAAAGAACACCATTCTGCCAAATTTAAAGGTTATATCTTTGTTGTTTTTGGAGATAATCTCATTTGCTCTGGGGCTCGTTCGGAGCCTCCAAAATCCAAACCCATGGACCATATCCTCTTAAATTTCAGACACATAAATCAAACGGGAAACATCATTGTAAAAAATTTAAAGTTTCTATTTTTGTTGGTTTTGGAGATAATCTAGTTTGCTCTGGGGCTCGTTCGGAAGCTTCCAAAATCCGAATCCATGGACCAAATCCTCTCAAATTTTAGAGACTTAAATAAAACATGAAAGAATACCACTCTGTCAAATTTCAAGGTTATACCTGTTTAGGTTTTGGAGATAATCTCATTTGCTCTGGTGCTCGTTCGGAAGCTTTCAAAATCCAAACCCATGGACCGAATCCTCTTAAATGTCACAGACATCATTGTAAAAAATTTAAAAGTTCTATCTTTGTTAGTTTTGGAAATAATCTCATTTGCTCTGAGGCTCGTTCGGAAGCTTCCAATATACGAATCCATGGTTCAAATTCTTTCAAATGCCAGTTTCCAATTTTATAGAAAAGGAAACATAACAGCACACTCTTGTACTAAAAATAAACGTTCTATCTTTGTTGGTTTTGGAGATAATCTCGTTTGCTCCGGAATCATTCGCAAGCTTCCAGAATTCGAACCCAAGAACCGATTTTGTCCAGATTTGAACTTAACCTTCCTTTCGTAATTAGTAACCTACTATGTAAATTTCATCAATATAGCTTTATTGGTTTTTGAGTTATCGTGCGAACGGACGGAAGGACATCGTTTAATCGACTCAGTATGTGATCCTGATTCAGAATATATATATATGTCCATATCTAACTCGCTTCGTTTTGGTGGTTACAAACACCATACAAAAGTCAATATACCCTATAATTTAGGTGTAGGGTATAAAAAAGGAAATCAAGTTGGTTCGGTGGCTTGGCTTTGATAAAAAACATGATTCATGGATAGTTAAACAAGATAATATTTAATGTAAAAATAATTTATAAACTTTTAGTGAGAAATGCAATGCTGTTATTATACCCTACACCTAAAGTATAGGGTATATTAACTTTTGTATGGTGTTTTTAACCACCAAAAGGAAGCGAGTTAGATATGGACATATATATATATATTCTGAATCAGGATCACATACTGAGTCGATTAAACGATGTCCGTCCGTCCGTTCGCACAATAACTCAAAAACCAATAAAGCTATATTGATGAAATTTATATAGTAGGTTACTAATTACGAAAGGAAGGCTAAGTTCAAATCTGGACAAAATCGGTTCTTGGGTTCGGATTCTGGAAGCTTCCGAATGATTCCGGAGCAAACGAGATTATCTCCAAAACCAACAAAGATAGAACCTTTCAATTTTGTACAATAATGTTCCTTCCCGTTCGATTTATGTCTCTGAAATTTAAGAGGATTTGGTCCATGGGTTTGGATTTTGGAAGCTTCCAAACGAGCACCAGAGCAAATGAGATTATCTCCAAAACCAACAAAGATAGAACCTTTAAATTTTTTACAATGATGTCTCTGACATTTTAGAGGATTCGGTTCATGGGTTGGGATTTTGAAAGCTTCCGAACGAGCCTCAGAGCAAACGAGATTAACTCCAAAACGAACAAAGATAGAATTTTTAAATTTTTTACAATGATGTTCCTTGCCGTTTGATTTATGTCTCTGAATTTAAGAGGATATGGTCCATGGGTTCGGATTTTGGAAGCTTCCGAAAGAGCCCCAGAGCAAACGAGATTATCTCCAAAATCAACAAAGATAGTACCTTTAAATTTTGTACAATGATGTTCCTTCTCGTTCTATTTATGTCTCTGAAATTTAGGAGGATTTGGTCCATGGGTTTGGATTTTGGAAGCTTCCGAACGAGCACCAGAGCAAATGAGATTATCTCCAAAACCAACTAAGATATAACCTTTAAATTTGGCAGAGTGGTGTTCTGTTATGTTTTATTTAAGTCTCTGAAATTTGAGAGGATTTGATTCATATGTTCTTATCTTGGAAGCTTCCGAACGAACCCCAGAGCAAACGAGTATATTTCCACAACCAACAAAGATAGAACCTTTATTTTTAGTTCAAGAGTGTGCTGTTGTTTCCTTTTCTATAAAATTGGAAACTGACATTTCAAAGAATTTGAATCACGGATTCGTATTTTGGAAACTTCCGGACGAGCCTAAGAGCAAATGAGATTATCTCCAAAAACAACAAAGATACAACCTTTAAATTCGGCAGAATGGTGTTCTTTCATGTTTGATTTAGGTTTCTGAAATTTGAGAGGATTTGGTCCTTGGATTCAAATCTTGGAAGCTTCCCGACAAGCCCCAGAGCAAGCGAGTATATCTCCACAACCAACAAAGATAGAACTTTTATATTTAGTACAAAGGTGTTCTGTTATATTTCCTTTTCTGTAAAATTGGAAACTGACATTTGAAAGAATTTGAACCATGGGTTCGTATTTTGGAAACTTCCGGACGAGCATATCTCCAAAACCAACAAAAGTAGAACCTTTAAATTTAGTACAGTGGTGTTCTGGCATGTTTTCTTTATGTTCCTGAGATGGATTCGATGAATTGGAGTGACAATTCGGGTACCTGACACACACCTCCCAAGGACTAACAATCTTTGAAATTAATAAAGATAGAAACTTTAAATTGCATGGACTTATTGTTACATTTACTTGTTGAATATTAAAAAACAACTTTTTAAACCCAGGTTTTATTAATTTTTTTTACTTTTAACTTGAACTTGAACTTGATCACGTTTGCAATTTGTATTTCATGACCACGGCTTATTTATTAACAATATAATTTTTACCGTTTTACTTAAACCGCTTTTATTAAATGTACATATAGAAAATAATTTTTAAATGGAATGTTTTGCTATAATATTTTATTTAATTACAACTGTTTAACTTGAAACTTAAATGTATTCTAATCAAGTTTTTAAAACTTTTTTTAATTTTGTATTTAATGCAAACTTTTAAAACTTTTCATATCTTTACCAATATTCAGCACTATAGCTTAAGCTTTTTAAATTTAAAACATAATTGATGTACTAACCACTAAGTTTAATTTAGAATATTCAATTACTTTTAATTAAATTTGAAATTATTTTATAAATTTAAAATATCAGCAAGAATCAACCATATTTACTCATAACGTTTTTTTGTATACTTTCCGACGAGCGTAGACAAATAAACTTTTTTGTATAAGGTTAGGAGAACTCAAATTGTTATAATAGAATGTAAATTTGACGTTTGGTAAATATGTTTAAACTTTAATAATAATTTTGTATTTAAACTAAACTTTGAAATTTTTAAACGAAACTTCAAAAACTTTTCATATTTTTATTCTAATTTAAAATATTCAGCACTATAGCTTTTTAAATTTAAAATATCAACGACATCCTTTTTACTCATTTTGCATACTTTTTGGACGAGTGTATGCAAATATTTTGTTGCATACGTTTAGGAGAAGCTTTAAAAAAGGTCCTCCTGCACCAGAACCGGAATATTCGTACTACTTGTAATCCTAAGTTAATGTTGACATCACGATTATTTAATATTTTCCTGTACTTATAAAAATTATTTCAAGCGATTTCCATTCGGTATTTGATTTTCTTATCAGAACTCCAATTTTCATGTAACCAGGAGATATTTAAAATTTATTACACGTTCTATTGTTCTGTTATCTACAGTGATGTTTGCGTTATTATAGGCTATATTTCTTCTGCTAATAGTCATAAATTTTGTTTTTGCAGTATTGATATTGAGACTAAGTTCCTTACTCTGTTGATTAACCTTATTCATTACGTATTGCAAATCGTCTAAATTATCGGCTAACAATGTTGTATCGCCGGCATATCGAATGTTGTTAATAAATATCCTTTATATTTATATAATTCTTTATCTACATCAGCAATTGAATTTTGAAATATACTTTCTGAGTAGATATTAAAGGTATTGGCGACAGGATGCATTCTTTTCATATGCCTCTATGTATTTCAAGATCGTCTGTACTTACATCTTCGAATTTGACAGTTGCAGTTTGATGCCAATACAAATTTTCAATACACCTAATACCCTTCTCGTCAGTATTCATTATGCGAAGTATGTTAATTAATTTATCATGTTGTACTCTATCAAAAACTTTTTCGTAATCGAAAAAGCCGAGAAAAAGATAATTTTGTACGTCCCTACAATTCTGTACAAATACCTAGATGCCAACTAAAACTTCTCGTGTTCCCATAGCTTCTCGAGATCCAAATTAAGTTTTTTCCATGGCTTCATCCAGTCTTTTATACAATCGATTATGAAGTATTTTTAAAAAAGTCTTGAAAGGATGGCACATGAGACTAATTAAACTATGTCCGTAATATTTTCTTGCGTTATTCTTCTTCGCTAAAGCAACAAAAATATTCTTCAGCCATTCGTTAGGATATATACCGGAATTATATATATTGTTGAATATTATCTCATGTAAAACAATGTTTTGTGATCGATAAGTTCTGCGGGAATTTCATCAGAAGCTTCTGCTTTGTTATTTTTCGATGATCGGATGGCCTTTTCTATTTCACCTTTGGTAATCCTTGGTCATGTAAGTTACCTAGATCTTGTTTCTCTGTAAATATTCGATATAGTAAGATCAAAGAACAACTCTTTTATATAATTTTTCCAAGCTTGTTTTTTCGTTTTAGGAGTTACTGAAATAATATATGTTATTATAGTTTACATTCTTTTTCTGTAAACACCTGTAGCTTCTTTAAGTTTTTTGTATAGATTGAAATCATCGTACCGTTGTTGCAATATTTCAATTTCCAGCCATTCTTGTCACCAATCGCGTTATTATTATTTTTTGTTTTCTTCTTTCACTCATAAGTTCAAGAATTTCAGGCGTCATCCATTTTTGCTTTACTTCATATCTATATGCAAAAAAAATTTCATTTTTTCACTATATTTTTTAAACGCTTCAAAAAAGTTAAATTCCTGTCATTTTAAAAAAGTACAAAAGAAAAGTGATTAAAAAAGTGATATGAAACATTGACGTCTAACAACATCCTTTCAGAACCAAACATTTTATTATAAATAAACGTATAAAAAATTAATAAAAAAAAATCTAGTACGCGTTTCATTGTTATTGACCAATTATTATTTCAGTGTTCCTGCGGGTTTGAAGTTAGGATGTTTATCCAAATATTATGGTTACAGGGAAAGCTGGCTCAGTGAGGAAAAACCCCACACTACCAAGAAGAAAAAGTTTTCTTTGTGTCTTTTGAAGATTTCACCTTCCTCGGAAAAGAAAACTCAATCCGTTCTAATGTCGAGCGTTTATTTGCTATAATTATTACTAGAGCGCTAGAGCGCTGGGCGACACTAGTAATCATAATAATCGTAATAATAATTACAATTGTAACTATAATATCAGTAATAATAATAATAATAAAAATTACAATAAAAATAATCATAATCAAAATTATCTACAGTAATTACATAAGGATAAATTTATACAAAATCAACTTTTCTATATGTGTGCAAAAAATTTACATAATATTTCTAAAAATTATGTTCATTTTAAAAATAGCCTTTTCTTCTATATAATAACAAAACGGGAATTTTATATGGTTATACCTGCTTATGCTGAATTCCGTCGAAAAAAATCAACTCTCCTGAATATTTGTAATTTATTTAACTTTAAAAAAGTACATAATATTCGATTATGTACTATCCATATTTAATTTAACAATTTTTTAATTTTTATATTAGGTACACATAATATTATATTTTACAAGAAATATACTAGTGATTTATCATTTTCTGTAATTTTATATTGTTGAATATCGTAATCGTAATATAAATGCTATTATAGAGTGCAAAGAACAAAAAGCGTACCTATATTGAGTTTCCACCTTCAGTATTTTATTTGACATCATTAATTTCTTCAAATATTTTAATGTCAGCCTCTGTAAATTCGGTAGCAGCTTAATTATTTATTTGAAATTTATTTGAACTGGCTGATTATATTATTGTCTTAATTTAGTGTTGCCATTTTGGCAGCGTTCATTTGACAAGAAAAATAATTCTGTAACCGAAAAAAATTCGAAATATTTTGATCGCTTTTTTGACCTCCTATATTTTTTTCAGATTTACGCTAACCGAAATTTTAAATGAAAAACTATTAAAACTATAACTACGAAATACTTAAAACTATAAATGATAAAGATAAATATATATAAATGATAATGAACAATTGAGAATTGAGAATATTACTATGAATTTATTTTACAAACTTAAAAAAAGTTTACAAACTTTTATTTTTTGTTAGAGCCAAAAGTCAAGGAACAAAACAACAATAAAAAAAAGTAAGTTATCCCAAATTCGATTTTTGGAATCGTGATTTATCAATTATGAATAGCAAACAAGTAAGCATAACATATTACCTCTTCACCGGGTACCTTCAAGATGTACAACTTTAACAGCTTATTTAGAATTAAATCAAACGTCGTTCATGCGCATAAATTTTTCTATCAAGATATTCCATGTCATCATGTTTTCCAAAAAAACAAATTGATTAGGAAATCAACGACTGTGAAAAATCTATCGGTCGAGTTGTCTCAATATCTCCAAGAGATTCTGAGCAGTATCACTTAAGATTGCTTCCTCTGTCCGTTAAAGGAACAATTTCATTTGAGTCCCTTAAAATGCATGAAAATAGAGCTTTCCTAACATTTAATAAGCCGCGCGAGCCAGAGGTATTATTAATGACACTTTGGAATGGAAAATTGTTTACAGAAGCTTCACAATATATACTTCCTAAGTCATTGCGTTTATTGTTTGTTACTATTTTATGTTTTAGTAACCCTAATGATACCCTAGAACTTTTCGAGAGATAGAAATCTGCTTTAATTGAAGATTATATACACCAAAATCAAGTTGAAAACGCGGCTTTATATCATTGTCTTATTTTCCTGAGCAACACAAATACAATTTTCTTTCTTAAATCAAATTTCTCTTTTATTTACGAACTTAATTTCGCTCTTAATTTATTACCGAACGCAGTTACTTGCCATTCCGCCTTTCTGCTTCCTTTAAATTTCAATGCAATAAAATTTCCATCCCTTACCAAACAAAAACGTGAATTTTAAAAGTCGCTCGACTATTTTGTATGGGATGAAGCTACTATAGCTTCAGGCTAAAAATCGTTTATCTTATTTTTAATGATCTAATGAATAACGATTCCCCACTTGGGTGTAAAGTAATTGTTCTTCGAGAAGATTTTCGTCAAGTGCTACCTGTAATTAGAAACGCTAATAGGGTTTCTATTACTAATTCTATAATTAAAAAAGCCCTCTTTGAATTCATTTCAAAACTTGACATCTCAAGACGAATATGAGGGCTTCATCAGAACACGAATTTTGCAAATTAATTCTCGTACTAGGAAACTCAATAATACGCAGAATAGTATTCTAATTCTTTCAAAATACATATCAAGTTATATTGTTACAGATATATTAGGTACTAACTTTTCCTTAATGATGTAACAATTATTTATCGAAAGGCTATTTCATGTCAGTAGGTAAAAAGGCAGTCTGCCATGGCAAAAAATCATGCCATATCGCACCGATATCGCACGACATACATTTTGATTGATTGGTTAATTATAGGTCATTCTTGGTTAGTAGGTTAAAAACTTGTTTTGATTGTTTTGGTTTTGATTGCAGGACATTTATTGGTACTGTGTAATAGGATATCATACAAATAGTAAGAAAATAATTTTTTTTTCAAGTCAAATCAATTTTTTTATTTTTTCTTCGCATGCTTAATAAAATATATGTATGTAAATAAAAATAAATATAAACGAGGAAGAATACAGTTGCCTTTGTCAACTCTTAGATACCCGTACGAACCGTTAGTATGTTCACAGCCTGTCACTCTGCTTACAATATTATTTTTTTAATATTTTAGTATTTTAAAATAATTTGGGTGAATTTTATAATTTCTAGAACTATGGGTTGTACATATATTCAAACTATATGTTTATACATTCTTCAAAAGCAGATTCTAACCTTCCGAATAACGATTATCTATCTAACTTTTCCAAATATGCTATAGTACCATTTAATACTAAGCGGCAAATGTATATTAAATTTACTAAGTATAAAATAGTAAATATAATTTTAAATATTATATTATATTATATTTAAATATTCCACTGACAGAATAATTTCTTATAAGTAAAATGAAATACATATATGTATGTAAATACGGCGCTATATAATATACATCTATACTCTTATCATTCATTCATCAGTGACATATACGATATGTAAATAAACATGATATCATATAAGTATGTATGTCTAACAATATCATATAAATAAAAATTCTTCAAGCAACCGTTATGTTGTTTATTTCTTTACATTTTTTTGGACTACGCATTATATCCTCAACAATTTCAAATTATGGAGTAAAACAAAATGGAAAAAATTCGTTAAAGAAATTTGTTAGAAAATTTGAAAAAATCAAGTAACACTTTCGTCAATTATAAAGTAACCATATATTATTAAAAAAAGTTGTTAACAAAAATAAGAGTATAACGTTGAAGCTTTAATTTTTGTGTATTACTTCAAAAAAATTTTGACAGGTTCATGTTCAGGTTCATGTTACAGGTGTTTAAAAATAGGAAATTTTTAGTTTTTGACCCCTTACAGCTCTTAAACGGGGGTGACACACAAAAAATTATTTTCAAAGATCTAACTTCTGTCAAAATTTCAAGTTTCCAACTAAAACCGTTCAGAAGATAGAAGGGCTAAAGGATTTTGCAAAATTTTAGTTTCGCATAACGGTTAAGACACCGTATGCCACAAATATATATTTATTGTATATATATTTTTAAAGCTAATAAAAATAGTAATCGTTTGCCGTTTTCAAAATGAAGATATATTTTATACAACTTGTGCTATAACAAATTAAATATAGAGCTTTTTTGAACCTTTGGGGAGCTATAGCTCCATAACGGGTGGGGCTACAAAAAAAAGTTATAAAAATGAAATTAATATTTTTATAAGATCTATCAGCAGTTAAAATTTCATAGCCCTATTTCAAAAAAAAAGTGGGGATCTAAAAGTTAGGTGTTCGAGAGCTACCTTAAGGTTTGGTCCAAACTCAACCAAAAAAAATAGGGAACCTACAAATTACCCCCAGAATATTTTGTGTAAATTTCAAGATTCTAGCTTTCTTAGTTTTTGAGTTAGCGTGCTGACGGACGGACGGACATGGCTCAATCGACTTAGATTTTTTTTCTGATCCGAACCATACCTTTGAAGGTATATCTAGCTCGCTTATTTCGAGGTGTTACTAACGGAGGAGTAATTTTATTATACCCGATCCTATCGTACGGATTAATTATATTTTTTATTTTTATTGGTTTTGTTCATGAACAAAAATGTTTGAAAAAATAAATAAAAAGAAGACAAACGACAAATCGAAAATGCATATGATACTTACTTATTAGATTTATTTTATATTGCGCATGGAAACACATTTCTGCATGGAAAAAATAAGTTCAAAGTCAGGTTAATCACTTTTGGTACCTATTTTGAAAACATAAGAATATAAAAATAAAAACAGATTTATTTACATGTTTAAAATAATTTTTATTTAGCATAAAATTTATATAATAAATTTGTTGTTTAGATACCCAGAACTTTTAAAAGAAAAAAGAATTTTATTATTTTTGCTTGGTTTATTTGTATTTTCTCATAGTTTCGCAAGTGAAATTTTCATCTCCATGAAATTTAAAAATACCCATTTTATTTCCCTCAATCTGAAAGATAGTTTAACTAAAAACAAAAATTTTCCATTGTTTGTTTAACTTTTCATTTTACTCTATTTGTATTTTAAAAATGATTAATTATTTATCGAAAAATGTAAATTGAAATAAATTAAAAATTAAAAAATTAAAATAAATTGTTATTGCTTTTCAGCAATAATGTATTCTGTTGTATCTTCTAAAAGTAGAAGTTTATGATTTTTCTTCACAAGAAACAATTCTCCTTTCACAATGTCTCCAATACTTGTATCTTCTTCAAAAATTTTTGCGTATCGTCGGGCGCAAAAATAATATAGTTTTGAGTTTCGAAAACCCACTTTTCCTTCTTTTCTTTTGTCAAATATTTCCTAATTTTCCGTTCCGGTTCCATATCATTCTGCCACAAAAATTTCTTAAAGTGGTTTATATTGTTTATTACATTACATAAATTTGTGTATTCCGTTCCGGTTCCATATCATTCTGCCACAAAAATTTCTTAAAGTGGTTTATATTGTTTATTACATTACATAAATTTGTGTATTTTCTTTTCTTGGAGAGGTGCGACCCTTGTTCTTGTTGAAGTTGTTGAGTTTGATGTTTGTTATGACTGTTGTTGTAGTTGTTGTTCTTGTTGTTGTTGCTGTTGTCTATGTTGCACAT
The DNA here is from genome assembly GCA_947095535.1 of Poecilobothrus nobilitatus. Lineage (NCBI taxonomy): Eukaryota > Metazoa > Arthropoda > Insecta > Diptera > Dolichopodidae > Poecilobothrus > Poecilobothrus nobilitatus. The sequence continues at coordinate 233,745,506 of OX352772.1, forward strand.
AATACTGCTGATACTCTTCTTGTTCATTTTTAGTCTTCCTTCTTTTTCCAAAAAGACGCCCGGACGAAACAGCATCATCAGGAGTATTTAAAACCTTAGTAATGAATTCTTGAGCCATTTTTCTTGGTAATTATTAAATTAAACTGTAACTAATATACAAAATTTCACTGTATTTATACTAGTTTACGACGTATTCCAGATAGCTATTGTTTTTGTTTTCAAAAGCTATAATTTATTGAAATGGCATTTAGGTATTTAACCACAGTGTTTCAAATTATGCTTTTCCTATTTTTAAATAGACTTCGTATTTTTATTTTTATTTTTACAGAACTATAATTTATTAATATGTCTTGACTACAATGTTGCAAATTATAATTTTAATTCTTTTCAATTTTGAGATATACACAAGATCATCCTGTTTTTATTTTATTTTTAATATGCAAAACTATGACTTATCAAAATGGCAATTTACTACAATGTTGCAAATTAAACTCTTTTCTATTTTAAGATCGGTTTAAGTTTGCATTTTTGTGTTTGTTGTATTAAACTATAATTTAGCAGAACGTCTTTTGACTAGAATGTTGCGAATTTTTCCAATTCTGTTTTATTTTAAGTTGGATGTCGTTAGACTTAATATTTTTTTGTTTTAGTTTTTATGGAACATTCATTAGAATCTCCTTTAATTAGAACCAATAAGACGGAAAAACCGATATTATTCGTTAAGTCGTGTTTAGTTTCTCTATATAAAAAGATGTCTAAAAAAATTATTTTAGAAAAATTTTTGAATTCAAGCTCGGTTAATTCGGAAATAATACTATATTCTATTGACAATGTTCGACTTTTGTAAAACGGTATAATATATGCCGTCGTAAGATAAAATTTATCATTAAACCAGTACCAGACAATCTAGATCCAATAATTTGGATTAAAGGTGCTCTATATGATATTGTAAAAGATGGTACGAAAAATGTGTATCCAGGCGATATGATTGGAATTACATTTTGCAGAAAAGGCTTCAAAGAACATGGCCCTGCATTCCTAAGTTTTAAATTGGTTAGGGAATTAAAATTTTCTGATATTTGGGATATAATTTCGAAAGTTTTTCAGAGTAACTCAGACGGTAAGTACAACCTAGTTTTAAATTAAAGAACTTTAATATGCTAATTTTTTATTTACTTTCTCTTCATATTTACAGGATTAAGTACGGCCAAATTTTGTTTGGAAATTACGTATGTCAAGTTACCTGTTGGAAGCGGAAGGAGTAAAAAAATTATAAATTTTGAGCAGGAATCTATACAGAAAAAAGGAATAATATCCATCAGAAATGAAGATAATTTTTGTCTACCGCGAGCAATTATTTATTGCGACAATAATTGAAAATTATAGAGAATATAAAAAAGTGCTCAATGATACTGGAAAGCTTCAAACTGAATTAGCTTTGTAACTAATAAATATATCAGGAGTACCTATCCCTCTGGAAGGGTGTGGAATACCCGAATTAAAAAAATTCGAGGATAGTTTAAAAAATTATAACATTGTCGTATATGAATATGGAACACAAGGCAGAGAAGTAATATTTGCTGGAGGCAATAGCGGAAAAAGAATTAATTTGTTACACAATCAACATTATTACAATGTAATTGTTTCACTCACTGCTGCATTTTCTGTAGATTATTATTGCGAACAATGTCACATTCCACATCATCATCAAAATCAACATAGATGTTCAAAGAGCTGTCCTTGTTGTCAAAAATCACCCATATGTCCTCAAAATATAAAAAATATATTATTTAAGGACTGCAATCGTTCCTTTCGAAGTCAAATGTGTTTTACGAATCATAAAGCCTCGACTTCAGTCAATATTAGCTTATGTGAGGAAATTAGAAAATGCAAAACCTGTCTAAAAGTTTATAAAGGAGGAAAAATACGAAAAAAAAATAAAAAATAAGGAGGAGAAGACCACCAATGTTACATTCAACAGGCCAAAAATAAGAGTAAAAATAAGAATAAAGATGAAAGCTTCCTATACATATTTTATGATTTGGAAACTAGACAAGAAAAAATTATGTCAACGGAAATAAAACAACACGAGCCAAATTTATATGTCATTCAACAACGATGTCATGTATGTATCGAAAACAATTGAAGAAAGTTGCGGTTATAGAGAAAAACAATTTGAAAAGGAATTTATAATAAACAACTTAATGGAGTACATTTTAAAATTGAGAAACACATTTAAACATATTACTGTCATTGCCCACAACGGACAGGCTTTTGATCACCAATTTATCTTAAACTATATCTTAAATGGAACCTCCATTCAACCAAAACTAATTATGCGAGGAACAAAAATTATACTTATGAAAGTAGATAATATAAAATTTACAGATTCGCTTAATTATTTCCCAATTGCACTTGCAAAATTGCCAAAAGCATTTAACTTAACAGATACACTGAAAAAGGGTTATTTGCCGCATTTATTCAACACGACAAAAAATGAAAATTACAATGGATGTTTACCAGAAATGAAATATTATACCCCTGATGCAATGAAAGAAGGTGAACGCGAAGAATTTTCAAAATAGTATGAAGAAAATAAGAACTATAAATTCAATATGCAGAAGAAGGTTAAGGAATATTGTGCTAATGACGCAAGAATTTTAGCTAAAGCATGTGTGAGTTTTAGGAAAATGTTCTTAGAAGAATGCAAAGGTGAACCATTTTTGGAAACTACAACAATAGCATCTGCATGTAACCTTGCATATCGTCGAAAGTTTCTGAAACCTAATACAATAGGTATCATTCCTAAAAATGGATATAGACTAGGAGATAAACATTCAAAAATTGCCATATTAATTTGCCATGGTTAATTTGGGAACGAGATTCACGGCAAATTAATTTGAAATGTGTATTAAATGGTAGAGAAAAATTGTTGGGGCCTTTAAGGTAGATGGTTATTGTGAAAAAACCAAAGAAATATTTGAATTTTATGGATGTTATTACCACGGGCATCCAAAATGTTTAACAAGCAATCGAGATGCGAGCTTATTCAATAGTAACAACGATACACTTAACCAAAGTATGAAAGAACGGTAGTTAGGCCCAACACCTCAAATGTCTTGGATACAGGTTAATTGAAATGTGGGAATGTGAATTTCGTGAAATGAGATATAATAAAAATATGGATTACTTGCAAAACCATCCATTAATTAATATTACACCTTTAAACCCCAGAGATGCATTTTATGGAGAAAGAACCGGAAATACGTATACACATTATAAATGTAAAGCTGGAGAAAAAATTAAATATATAGATGTGTGTTCTTTGTGTCCATATGTTTGCAAACGAGCAAAATTTCCAGTTTTTCACCCTAAAATATATGTTGGACAGGATGCTTGTTCTAAACTGAACTTAGAAAAAGTCGATGGGATCATTAAATGTAAAATTTTACCGCCAACTAATTTACTACATCCAGTTCTTCCAATTAAACAATATAATAAGTTAATGTTTTCGTTATGCAAAATTTTCAGCGAAGAAAAACATCTAAGTGAATTTTGTAAACATTCTGATGATCAAAGAGCTTTAATAGGGACATGGGTAATAGATGAAGTTTTAAAAGCTATTGAAATGAACTATCAACTTCTGAACATTTATGAGGTTTGGGAATATAAAACAATAAAGGATGATAAATTCAATAATGTTGATGGTTGATTTACCGCCATGATGAATAAATTTATCAAAATAAAACAACAAGCTTCAGGTTGGCCTCTCGATATATAAAAAAATTTTTCAATATGGAAGAAATTAAATTAGAATATCATAAAATTGTTAACAATCACGGTTTAAGATCTTTTGCTAAAATAGTTTTAAATTCATTTTGGAGAAAATTTGGACAGAGAGAGAACCAGCAACAAACTAGCATTTTAAATCAGCCGTTTGAATTTTATAAAATGTTAACAAATCCTTCTATAGAGGTATGTCAAATTCTACCTATAAATGAAGAAAATATAGTGGTGAGTTGGCAATACAAAGATGAAATTGAAACTTCTTTACCAACTGTTGACGTTAGCATAGCAGCTTTCACAACAACACAAGCTCGTTTGAAACTTTACAGTTATTTAGAGAAGCTTGATAATAGAGTTTTATATTATGACACAGATTCTGTCATTTATATATCTCGAAAAGACGAATTTGATCCCCCAACAGGGGAATTTGTAGGAGAAATGACAGATGAATTAGAGTGCTTCGGTGCTGGAAGTTACATAACAGAGTTTGTCAGTGGAGGTCCTAAAAATTACGCATACGAAGTGTACTGCACAAAAGATAGCATCAGAAAATTTGTATGCAAAGTAAAAGGAATTCGTTTAAGTTATCAGGCTTCACAAAAAATTAATTTTGATACAATCAAAGAAGCGATTTTAAATCCTGCAGAAAACGAAAATATGCTTGTAATTTCAGATAATATTCGTAGAAATAAAGTACACGAAGTACTTACAGTTCGCGAAATAAAAAAATATTATCCTAAACCAGAAAAATGGAAATTTAATGAAGATGGTAGCTCTTTTCCATATGGATATAAACGACTGCAAAAAGAATATTAAAAAATAAAAGACAAATAAAACTAGAATTTGATATTATGTTAGGATTTCTATAAAACAAATCACTACAAGTATTATGTGTGTCATCAAAACCTAGTTATTTAACAAAAACTCTATTTCCTTGCTTTTTCAGAATTCTTCCTACAAGGTAAGTATCTGGGTATTTTACAGTTGTAAGCTCAGCTTGATAAAAACCTCCAGAAATTGCCGTATCAGTATAGTCCGATGATTGATATGTAACAGGATAAGTATTATTGATTTTATCAATCTTAAATACTTCAGTTGACCAATTCGTTTTCGAAATGTCCTTTATATTTACTTATTCTTACAAAATTTCCAACTTTATATTTACTTTTTTGAAAAATTTTAGGCTCAGTATATACATTGCTAAGTATATTTTTTTCGTTTTTCTTTGTAATTTTTCAGGAGGAAGTTTTGTTGTGCTATGTTTTGTTGAATTATATTGCTTTATTAATGATTGTACAATAGGTAACCATTTATAATTCCCATTCAAACTAAATTTTTTCCACATAGAATTTTCTAATGTACGGTTAAATCGTTCAACAATTGATGCTTTTAATTCGCTAAATGTGTGATAATGATTGATTGATTTTTCTTTCATATGATTTTGAAATTGTGAATTAAAAAATTCCTTGCCTTGATCAGAGTAAATATTTTTTGGTATAACTTTAGCTCTACTAATAATTGATTTTAAAGCATTTAAAACATTTTCAGCATTTTTTGTTTCCACAGGTTCAGCATGGGCATATTTGGAAAAAGTATCAATGACCATCAACATATATTTATATCCACTATTAAATTTTCGATAAGGTAACATTTCGACTAAATCGATTTGCTATGTGTCATTTAAACCTTTCTGCTTGAATTTTCTTCTAAGAAATGTACGTCTTGCCTGTCTATGAATTTCAGTTACTATTTGGGATCTTGACATTTTATTTATATTAAACAATTATGTCAACTAATTTTAAAAATGTTAAAGGTATGAAGGTAATAATTATTATATATAAAATAATAGACCAAAGCATGATTTAACCTAACCATTTGTTTAAATCTATTTTGCTTTTATACTTTTCTACATGAGTATATAAGCGAGCTTTTATTTGTAATTTTAATTAATTTCCATTCTAACTTTTATGGAACAAAACTCTAAAATGCAAGCTGATTCTACAACATATCCATTTGCCGAAACCGTCCGAGTAAATACTGAAAGCCAGATTCAGGATGATACAATTACATCAACTGTGGAGGATGAAGAGTTGGAAGATACAGAAGAATTTGTGCCGCCTCTCCAGATAGATGAATCAGAACATGAAACTGAAGAAGGAATTGAAGAACAAATTGAAGAAGAAGGGGAAGAAGTTCAGTTTCCTCAAATTTGGGATGTAAATAATCAGCAGGGAGATTTTGATTATTTCAATGATTTAATAATCCAAAATAATTTTAATTAAATAATCCAATTAAAATTCTATCTAAACATATAAATAAAAAATAAAAATTATTATATTATTTGTTGTGATTTTTTTTATTTGTTTTTATGTAGTATATTACAGATTTTTTCTTTTAGAATTATAGGAATTTCAAAAAATAGTCTTGAATAATCGCATTGTACATTAAAACGTTGCATTGGTATATAAATTTCTTGTTGTAACTTTAATACCTGTTCTTCATGACATAATTTCAGATATTCTCCAACATATTCTTTTACATTTAACTCAGCTGTTTTATTATAGGTCATTACTGCGTGAAGAAACTCGTTCAAATTGTAAAAATTTTTTGCTTCTTCTCTGTTAATTGTTATGCTTTGCCCGTTCGCCGATCTTAGCCTATAATGAAAACACTATTTTATATCTTTTATCATCTGTTCTTTGAATTTTTTGTTAAATTGGTTATAAAATTTATTCCATTCATGAAATTTTAAAGCAATTGTCTTTTTACCATTACGATGAAATATGCTTGAAACTTCAAGCGATTCGCAATCAAACCCAACAGAAATTTTTAATTTATGACTCTTATTGAGAAAATATGTATAACTTAGCAATAAATTTGGGGTTTGACCTGGTTCCTCCATTGCTTTAAATTTACTAAAAATTGTTTATGTTGCTTTTTATTTATACGATTTAGGAATACAGGTTTGTAACGAGTTATATTTTCCAAATACAAGTCGAAAAGTATTTAGAATCAGTTTATCGTTTTCTACATAATTTCCTTTATTAAAATTTTTTAAAAAGGCGTTCATAATATAACCGCAACATTTATACCACGTATAGACACAACAATATCGTCCACATACATCTGAATAGTTACTTTGTAATTGTTTCTCATTAAATATTATATATTTGTTTTTTAAGTAACTCAAAATTTCTAATTTATTAGGTTTTGTACCAAAAGAATCAAAGTATTCAATAAAACCATTCTTGGGAATGTAAATAGCTAACCAATGTGTTCCCGGTTCTTTTGCTTTATCAGTGTTTACAATTAAAAAAGTTTGTCTTCTAATTATTTTGGGGAATTGATGTAAAACAAAAACTCCTTTGAAAAATTTACGTGTGTTCTTATTACATTTTAATACATTACTTATTTCTAAAGTATTCATCAATCAAATTGACACAAGTCATAAACTTTTGTTTTTTCTTTAATGTAGTTCGTTAAAAATTATTTTTTGATTTTTTGATTTGTTATAATAATATCAATTTTTTCAAGTGTTTGACAGAGCTCTTTATTTAATCTATCGTTATACACAGCTCCAAAAGAATAGTTTTCAAAATCGTCATTTATATAATCCCTAGTTGAAAATTTATACTTGAGCTCTTTTACAAACTTTTTACAAGGTTCTTTAATACCAACTATAAAAATATCTTTCGCAAAGTTACAAGTTACTATTATCATCACAACAAAATGTTACATCCAGAAGTGCACAAGACATTGACATTTTGCCAAATATTCATATTTACTTTTATGTATTCTATTTATAGGTTTGTGAATATATTTCGATTTTTATCAATTTGTAAGCTTGTACCAAATTCTCCATAAACAATAGCAGTTAGTGTAGTTGTAAATGGTTTTGATAGCCTTGCCTCAATTCTAACTGTACCTTGGCTCAGTAAACCTTGACATACTTCATTTCCAGATGAATCTGAAGTTAAATCAAAAGCTAGTATAAAAAATCCCTTACTAAACATAAATTTGAAAAACTGGTTTTAATTGCTGAATTAGATATTTGAACACTACTTACTTTTAACACAAATTGTGAAATATCAAAATGTTTAAAATTATATGGGTTTTTTGATCTTTTTCCAGAGTAACCCACATTTTCTGTCATACAAAAAATTATTATGTTTGGCAACTGTCCAATAAAAACATTATCAAGTGGTATTGATGAGCTGTTCATTGGAATTGTAAAACTTTTTACTTCAACGCGTTTGTAATTATATTTAGCATTGGATTTCTCAAGAACAGCATTGTGTGCTAACAGCACGCTTGGATTAACGGTAACATGCCTCATAAATAGCGTGGCTTCTATAATTTTTAATTGTGATTCATCAATATCGTCTGAAAATAGATAAAAATTTGGTTTTTTAAGTGTTAAAACTATACGAATGTCAACATTATTTATAAGTAGAGTAGGTTGATAAAACATATCTACGTGTAGTTTACCGATAAGTTCCTCCACTACATTGCTATTATGATACAATTTTTGGCGCTCTTTTAAACCATTATTATCAGATTAATCTATATTTGCTTTATCTAAAATCCATCCTGCAGATTCTAAATGAGTTACAGCAGCATCTGTACCATAATTTAATAATGATTCAATATAAGCACTATAGTGATAATTTCCATCAGATGGTGTTATATTTTTACCATTTAATTGAACATTACATTATTTTATTAAAGAATGTAAAATATTATTAACTATACTTGGTTGTTTTATTATTTTTCCTTCAGCATTTTTATCATTATTCCAATGCGCTCCATCTGTCTTTAAGATCTGTACTTTTAATCTCAAATATGTAGAAGACAAATCTCTATATGTATCGCCATGACCTAGTGAAATAAATTCAATAGTTGAAGGGTTGTCTAAAGAAGCAATAGGATTGTAGGAAACTTCTTCAGATCGTAAAATGCTAGACTGAATGGGTTGGTTTTTAAAAATATCCAATCCAAATTTCATACACTCAATCATAATTAATTAAAAATATCTTTTTGTTTCTTTTTGTTATTATATTTGCGTCGTTTTGACGTAAAATAGTTTAAATTTTTAATGAATGGTCTTTTTATAGCTTTTCGTTTTCTTTTACCAGAACCATACATTTCATTAAGTTTTCGTACGGCACCACGTCGTACATTTTTAACAATCTCTTTACTACGATCTTGCATAACTTCTTTTACATTTGCATTTGATATTGCATTTGCAGATGCAATATCAGATAAAGCATTAATACCAGAGTTAATAATTTCTTTTTTCAAAATAGCAAATTAAAATAGCGCCTGAAGTAAATAATGGTTTCAAATATCCAATCCACGACCTCTTTAAAAAGGTACGGTTGAATGTAATAAAGGGCGGGGCGATATTATCAAGTCCTCTACCAGATTGAATTAAATAATACTTATAGTATACTCTCTCCATAATGAATAAAATAAAATAATATATAGTTTTGTAAAATCGCTTTTATTTATACTTTTTTAAAATGTAATAAAATTTTTGTTGGAATTGAACTATTGGAAAAGTTTATTTTGTATCCATATTTTCACATAAAAGTAATGAAATGTTATTAAATGATTTCTCCACATTGCAATATTGAATATTACTGAATTCTTTTACAGTATCAGTGAAAGAATTTTGTATGTTAACAGATCTTAAACACCTTACATCTTTATCACCTATTTTTTGCGGTTCAATTATGTCTGTGTATATAAAAAACAGATCTGGTTTAATAATGGGAATCAATTGTACTCTATCTATAAAAGTTTTAAAAGCTTCTTTTATACGTGATTTATATTTATACCCGCACGATAAGTATCGGGTATAATAAAATTACTCCTCCGTTTGTAACACCTCGAAATAAGCGAGCTAGATATACCTTCAAAGGTATGGATCGGATCAGAACCAAATTCTGAGTCGATTGAGCCATGTCCGTTCGTCCGTCAGCACGCTAACTCAAAAACTAAGAAAGCTAAAATCTTGAAATTTACATTAAATATTCTGGGAGCAATTTGTAGGTTTCCTATTTTTTTTGGTTGAGTTCCGAGCAAAACTTCGGGTAGCTCCCGAACAACTAACTTTTAGATCTCCATAATTTTTTTGAAATGCCCCACCAGTTAAGGAGCTACAGCCCTCCAAAGTTCGAAAAATCTCTATATTTAAATTGTTCTAACACAAGTTCTATAAGGTATATCGTCAATTTGAAAATTCCAAACGATAGGTGCTATTATGAGCTTTACAAACATGTATATATCTACTAAATATATACTTGTGCTATACGGTGTCTTAATTTACCGTTATGCGAAACTGAATTATTGCAAAATCCTTTAACCCTTCTATCTTCTAAACGGTTTTAGTTGGAAACTTGAAATTTTGACAGAAGTTAGATCTTTATAAAAAAAAGTATGAGTCATTTCAGAAATTTTTTTTGTATCACCTCCCACCTTTAGGAGCTGTAAAGGGTGAAAAACTGAAAATTTCCTATTTTTAAACACCTGAAACTTGAACACCTGTTAAAATTTTTTTGAAGTAATACATAAAAATTAAACCTTGAACGTTATACTTTTATTTCTGTTAACAATTTTTTTTTTATTAATAATATAAAGTAACCCTTATAATTGACGAAAGTGCTACTTGATTTTTTCAAATTTTCTAACAAATTTCTTTAACGAATTTTTTGCATTTTGTTTTACTTGATAATTTGAAATTGTTGAGGATATAATGCGTAGTACAAGAAAATATAAATAAATAAACAACATAACGGTAGCTTGAAGAATTTTTATTTATATGATATTAATATACATACATACTTATATAATATCATGTTTATTTACATATCGTATATGTCACTGATGAATGAATGATAAGAGTATAGATGTATATTATATAGCGCCGTATTTACATACATACATATATGTATTTTATTGCACTTATAAGAAATTATTCTATGAATGGAAATATTTTTAAAGAAATATTGCAATGTATGGCGATATACTTATAACAATATAAATATACTATGTACACATTAATATAATATAATATTTAAAATTATATTTACTATTTAGTACTTAGTGAATTTAATATACATTTACCGCTTAGTATTAAATGGTACTATAGAATATTTGAAAAAGTTTTGGATTGATAATCGTTATCTGGAAGGTTAGAATCTGCTTTTGAAGAATGTACATATAAACATGTAGTTTGAATATCTGTACTCATAGTTCTAGAAATTATAAAATTCACCCAAATTATTTTAAAATACTAAAATGTTAAAAAAATAATATTGTAAGCAGAGTGACAGGCTGTGAACATACTAACGGTTCGTACGGGTATCTAAAAGTTGACAAATGCAACTGAATTCTTTCTCGTTTCTATATCTATTTTAGGCCTAGTAACACATATTGTGGTGTAACTTATATTTTATTTTTTTATTTATTACTCAGCTTTTGCTAATTGTGTATAATGAACTTCATCGTTTATAAAATTAAAAATTCCCCAAATCAACCGTCGTTCAACTTCTTTTCTTGTAAACTTATTAAGGGGGCGTATTCTTACATAACAGACGCACCTATAATTCCATAATTTTTTCTTTTTTTTGTTTTAGCATTTGCATTCATAAGTTTTTAAATTGTTTGAAAGAGTCAAACTAGTTTTTATAATTTATTTTACACCAGGTAAACAGATATTAAAAGAATGCAAAATATTTTTAAAGTACATGTGTACATATGTACTTATTAAACATAAGTCTTAATTGTTCATGGTATTACAACAATTTACAACAAAATATAGTACAATGAGAAACAACACATATTCTAAAAATGACATATTTTTCTTATTTTTATTTTTGCAAATTTAAAGCTGTAATAACAATTTTTAATAATTAATCTTCTTTTAATAAAACAAAACTAAAAATGAAATACACTTTGTACTTCTTGTTTACGTTTTCGGTTTTATTTTACTATTGTTCATCTTGATATTCAAAAGTATCTATGAATATTTTCGTTTCATTTCGTTCGTCTAATAAAGGAGCCTGTTCTCGCCTGATTAAACAGTGACACAATTTCTATTCAATTGACTCCGTAAAAGTTGAAGATAACAGTTTTGATCAAGCTCAAACAAATTTTGCAGTCGGATATATAAACACCTTAAATTTAAAGAAAGGTTGAATTGTCTGCGTAATTTCACAAGATTAATTGGGGTTGGCCACGAAATTGCAAATACAAAATCCCAAATACAAAATCCCAAATACAAAATCCCAAATACAAAATCCCAAAATTCAAAATCACAAAATTTCAAAATCCAATCCAATCCTACATTTGAGAGGTCAACCGGGATTATCCAAAACATTGAACCAGAATTGGGTTCATATAGACGGTTGAAGAGTGATCTAAAAACATAAGTACTTTAGAATAAAAAAATATATAATATTTAACGTGGAACAGTGAAATATAAAATTATATATATTTAATATTGAATAGTGAAATAGAAAAATATATAAATTTAACGAAGAATAAAAAAAAAATTATATATAACATTTAAAGTGGAACGGTGAAATATAAAATTAGATACATATATTTAATATAGAACAGTGAAATAGAAAAATATATAAATACGTAGAATAATAAACAAAAGAAAAATGTTTATGTATATTTAACGTGGAACGGTGAATTAAAAAAAATATATAAATTTAGCTATAAAAAAAAAATTTTAAAGTAGAACTATTAAAAGAAAATTTTTTTTTGAACTATAAAAATTTTTTTTTCTTCATTATATAAATAAAAACTTAAGATATGAAGTTGAAAATAATTCAACTATTAGATTTAATTTAAATGCTTTCCAATCACTAATAAAAAAACATTCGGGTAATGAAATTATAAGTGTACAAAAGTGGTTTGAAGAATTTGAACAATACACGGATACGCTCGGTTTAATAGAATTACAAAAATATACATTCTGTAAACGTTCGTTGGAAGGTGACGCCAAACTATATATAGAATGCGAAGCAAAACCGCTCACATATAGGCAATTGAAACAATCGTTAATAAAGGAATTTGCGCAAAAAATTAGTAGTGCCGAGGTGCATAAAATTTTGCACTTCGGCACTATTAATTACGAATCTCATCGTGAATACTTATATAAAATGATTAAAAACTGAAGTAGATGAAATCTCGGTCATAAGATATGTGATAAACGGAATAAATGATATACCCGGTTGGTGTGCGAAAAATTTTAGTGAGTTAAAAGAAAACTTAATTATTTATAATATAAAAATTGTAGAAGCGGAAAATACGGAACTACCGAAAAGAAATAATAATATTAATTATAGTAAAATTGCGCAAACGAATGAATAATGTTTTAATTGTGGTTCATCATTACATGAGTTCCACAATTGTCTAGAGAAACAATGAGGACCGAAATGTTTCGAATGTAACCTGTTTGGGCAAAAAAACCGGATTGTCCAAACAAGAAGCATCTGACAGTTAGAACACATGCACCTAGTAATAATAATTGTATTTTGTTAAAACCAAATAACGTTGTGGTAGAAGGTTTGATAGATACTGGAAGTGATATTTGTCTAATTAAAGAATTATGCTTACAATTAATTAATCCTTTGTCTATTTAATATAAAAAAAATTGAATTATAAAATTGAAAAAATATGAAATATAATTATTAATTATTTTTTTATAATTCTTTTTTGAAAACCGTTGCACCGTTTATAAGTTAAGTATGTAATTTTTTGAATATACCAAACAATTTTTATAACACTTTTAGGGTTTTACACAAAATATAAATAAACTTTCATTTATGAAAGAATGCGTTTCAACATGATATACATGCCATCATTAACATTCTTATTTTTATTTTTTAACTTTAAAATGAATTTAATTTTGGAGTGTTTCGTCCATCCATACACTACTGGATTCCTCAGTAGGGAACTTGTAGTATTGGACTACCTAGCCAACTCAGCAACTAAATTTTTATCCACCGCAGTACTAATATTTGTACACTTTCCAAATCAGGTGTCGGTGCCTACGTATTCAGTAAAGGATGTTGCAGTTTTGACCTGGAAATAAATGGTGATCAGTATAAAAATACAAAGTTTTACTTTATCGAGAATTACTGTATGAAGTTTCCTGTACTAATTGGAATGAGTTTATTACGACATTCCATTATCAACATTAATGGTGCTGTTATGTCCATTAAAAAAGAAATAATGCATCAGAAAAACGCATGAAAGCAGAAAGCGAATCTTTTTCAGCGGAAATTAATTTGAAGGATGATTTTAGCTATAACGATCTGACAGGGTTAAGTAACCTAAAAGAAGAGAAAATTAATATTAAGATTGTCACAATGATTGAGAATTACTCACCGGTATTTATGAAAACATCACCCATCCCAATGAAGATTCTTCCATTAGACGATAAACCAGTATTACAAAATCCAAGAATTCTACCTCCTGTGGAACAGCAAATAATTAATGATCAAGTAAAAAAATGGCAGGACAGAACGGAGAGGATAATATGAATTTTTACGGGTTCCGTTTGCGTTGTGTAACTCGCCCAGTGTATTTCAAAGATTTGTGAATTTTACATTTAGAAATTTAATAAATAAAGATTTTGTAATAACTTATATTGACGATTTAATTATTCTCGCAAAATCTGAAGATGAAACGTTAAAAAAATTGCAAGAGGTATTATGTGTTGCTGCTCACAATGAACTAAAAATCAAATGGATGAAACTTATATTTTTACAACGGAAGTTGACTATTTGGGTTACATAATAAAAAATGTAATAATCATAAACCGCAATAATCATAAACCGCAAAACCACAAAGTGATTTGATGACGAAGGATGTCAAGTTTAAGTTCAAAAAAAAGAAAAAAGCTCCTTTGAATAATTGACAATTTATTCAAATTTAACTATATTACCACTTTTAAAAATGTTTAGCTATGAAGACTATACGGAGTTACATACAAATGCCTGTAAATTTGGAATAGCAGCTGTCTTGCTGTAATGAAATTCAGAAGATAGAGTGTTAAACCCTGTTCATTACGCAAGTAAGAAGACAACAGATGCACAACAAAAGTGGAGCAGCTACGAGCTAGAAGTTTTGGTTGTCGTTTACGCTATTAAGAAATTTAGAACTTATTTATTAGGAAAACATTTTAAATTAATAACAGATTGTAAGGCATTTAGTATGACGTTAAACAAAAAGGATCTGGTAACCATAGTTACGTTCAGTTACGTTCAGTTACGAGGTTACGAGGTAGAAGGCAGAGAAGGCACGAGAATTCGGCATGTTGATGCTTTGAGCAGAAATCCGGTAACCTATTCTATACAAATAAAAAGATTTTTTAAGTCAATTACAGGAGCTACAAAAAGAAAGACGAAAAATGCTATAATAGAAATATTAAGACAGGGCCAGTACAAAGACTTTGTCATCCACCATAACATTTTATGTAAAGAGATTAATGGAAAAATTGTATATGTTGTTTCCGATAGAATAAAAAATTCATTGGTAAAATCAATACAAGAAAATGGTAATTTTCATTTTACCAAGATGAAAAAAAAAATTGAGGAAGAATTCTAGATGCCTGATTTGAAGAAAAGGATAGTTTCTTGCATCGGAAACTGTGTTAAATGTATTTTGGCAGAAAGAAAAAGCGGGAAACAAAAATGGCTTCTATATCCAATACCAAAAGGAGATAAACCATTGGAAACTTTCCATATAGATCATTTAGGACCAGTACATACAACTAGATAGATATATCGATATATTTTAGGAATTATAGACGGGTTCACTAAATTCTGCTGGTTATTTCCTACCAAGACGGTAAATGTTAAAGAAGTCGTTCAAAAATGTGAGATCATATCTAACACTTTTGGTTACATAGCAAGAATAATAGCAGATAGAGGCGGAGTTTTAATTTCAAATAATTTTCGTAAGTATTACAAAACACATGATGTCAAACTTTATTTTATTTTGACAGGATTACCAAGAGGCAATGGCCAAGTAGACCGGTTACACACAACCACAATTGCAGTACTTACGAAAATGTCATTGAACAATCCTGATAAATGGTATACACACGTCGCAGATTTTCAAAGAATTTTTAATTTTACATTTCATCGTACGATCCAGATGACTCCCTTTAAAATAATGTTCGGAATAAAAATTAAAATGAAAGGTGATATCAACATAATTAAAACTATTGAAGAAGAATGGATGCAACAATTTCAAGATGATCGAAACGAATTACGAGAACAAGCGAAAAGGGACATTGCCAAAATACAGGTGGAAAAAAAACAACATACAATAAAAAAAGAAAAGCTACCAAATACAAAATGGAAGATTTTTATTATTTATTTAAAAATGTTTAGGTCCATATCGCCTTATAACAGATAAAGGATTTGATAGGTACACTGTGCAAAAAGTCACTCCGCAATCTAAAAATACATTATTTAATTTTTAAAAAAATTTATATATAATTTTATGCTTATCTAATTTTTTTTATCTCTAATAGCTCAGAGATAATTCCATCCAATCCTAAACTAATTTTTATTCTTTTATTTTTGTAAACATGTTGTTTAAAAAAATATTAAAATATAAATAATTTGACAATTGTCATCACAACATAATAGAACGAAACAACAACAATTTAAGAGTAGCATTATATGATAAATATCTGCCGCCTCCGTGGCGCAATTGGCAAGCGCCTTCGGCTGTTAACCGAAAGGTTGGTGGTAAAAGGGGCCCCGGTGGGTAAGAGCGTATAAAATACTCTGTAAACACCGAGGAAGTGTGGGTTCGAATCCTACACACGTCGTAAGAGTTATTCCCCCTTAGGACATTTACAGCCACGTCTGTAAAGGAAAGGCTGTATAATTTCCTGTGGCGGAGGAATGCACTAAAAAGCAAAAAATAATAAAAAAATATTTGCTGCGGCATCAAGGAACGGATTATTGAAATTAAATAAATCAATTAATGCAGAATAATCATCTATTATAACATAAATTCAAGTTCTGGTGAATGAACTCTTTTCTTTTTTTTTGTTTGAAGCTGTTATTTTTACTATTATAAGAGAAGAAAAGAAATTGGAAAGAAAGACTAGTGAATTCGTGGACGTAGAAACTGAAACACCAAAAGTTAAAACATTAGTATTTTTTAAAAAGTAATCTCTTATTAAAAGTAATTAATAAAGTACAAAAATTTGAAAGAAAATTAATGTAATTATTATTGTATGTAATATTTTACTTGTACGAAATAAAGGGTCTTTCAAATTGAATTTTCAAAAGTAGGCGCCTGTGTAACACACTTCAAACATTGAACACACCCATATTATATGTCATTTTGACAGTTGAAAGCTTGCCATTCATAAAAATGGAGTCGTACACATTACAACAACGTGTTGAAATTATTGAATTATTTTATGAAAATGGTCGTTCTGTAAGAAATGCATTTCGCAAATTACGCTATGTTTATGGCCGACATAATCGTCCAACTGAGCAACAAATTGGTAATATTGTACGGAAATTTCAAGAAACTGGTACAGTACAAGATCGAGAAAGATATCAGTATGCTCGTGCCAGTCGTTCACAAGAAAATATTGGTGCTGTGAGTGATAGTGTTACAGCTGACCCCACCATGTCAATTTCCCGACGTTAACAACAATTGGGACTTTCTGAGCGTTAAAGGCCAACAAAGTTCTATTGCCACAAGAGTTGTTGTCACAAGATCATTCCATGCGTCGGAACTTTGGATACTGGAACAAAACGACGATTTTCAAATCTTTTCGGACGATTTATTTTGAGATCGGTGGTTACGTTAATAAACAAAACTGGTGGTGTGATTGGTCCGTACTTTTTCGAAAATGGTGCTGGAAGAGCCTTAACCGTTAACGGTACTAGATATCGCGACATGATCACAACTTTGTTATGGCCAAAACTGGAAAATATTTATACATAGGACATGTGGTTTCAACAATATGGGACTACTTGTCATACAGCCAGAGAAACACTGCAATTACTGCATACAAAGTTTCCGTGTTATTTGCAGATTCGGCGACGTGAATTTGCCTTCAAGATCCTGCGATCCAAGCTTTTCTGAATAATAGAAAGTAGAATAATTAAGTTCAATGATCTAAACTGGTGTTGTTTTTTTGTTTTTTTTCTTTACGAGGGAAAACTCGAAAATCACCAAGAGGATCTGCACGTGGTTTCTCACGGTAATGTTGGACTTTAACCAAGCAAAATCACCCCCTTTTAAAACCAAACTATAGTATGGAACCTTTAATACAAATGTACAGCTTCATTTTGGGGATGGGGATGTCGTAAGGATGATCAGGGAAATTGGAATTGGGAAATTTAGGATTATGGGAATAGATAGGAAAATTTGGAAGCGATATTTTGAATCTTTCTTCAAAATATCACTCCAAATTTTCGTACCTATCCCCACAATCCTAATATTCTTCTTATGTTAAATGTAAATGTTCTTCTTAAACTTAAGTAAATCGTACACATATGAATTACCAACTTCAGGGATCACATGTCACATGAATTTCCATAAGCCGTATTTCGCCATCTTGATAATTCTACATGATAGGGATGAGCCTCTCGTGCACTCCTTGTTTCTCGTTGAAAACTTTAAGTGGAGGCATTAACTATTTTATTTCTTTGGAACAGGTGATAATCTCTACGAGATATCTATAAAACAAAGCCAGTGAACCAACTGTACGACGATGGCTGAGTGGATTGAGTATTGAAGTTACATTGGGGTCGTTGATAAGGCGAATAGCTCTGTTTTGCACATTATCTAGATAATCCAGCGCTATTTAAAGGCCTGCAGCCCAAATGTGTGCATTATACTCCATGTTCGGCCTAATGTACGTTTTATAGATATTAAGAAGATCAGATGCAGAAAAGAAGGTTTTGCAGCGGTACAAAATTCCCAAATATTTAGCTACATCTTTAGCTATATTAAAAATGTGATTTGACCAAGTCAATCTTTGGTTTAGCTCGATACCCAGCATGTTTAAATCTGTTGAATGCTGGAAAACTCCTCCCTGAAATAGTGGGTTAGGAATAGTGGTGGCAATTTTTCGCCAGACCAGACAGCATTCAGTTTTGTGGTGTTCAAATCAATGCTGTTGACTTCACCCCATTTTTGGATTTTTGCTAAATCATTATTTAGCTCACTAATAGTGAAATTTTTTGCTGTTGTACTAATTTGGTGATTAATGTTACAGCGGCTATGAAACTCATAGGAAGCTATAAGGGTGCTGTCGTCTACGAAGTTATGAATAGGATTGGAGGTTAATGAATGTAGGTCATTGATAAATATTAAGAAGATAATGGGTGATAAAACTGATCCTTGAGGGACACCAGCATTTATTTTCAATTTGTCAGATAAAATATCCATCGACTAGTACACGAATCGTACGATTCGAAAGTAAATCTCCAATCCATTTTAAAAAGACCCTACCTGGATTTAATGCTTTGCATTTTGCCAATAGAGCGTCGTGCCAAACTCGGTTGAAAGCCTTAGAAATATTGAGATCCATAACATCGGACTCACCAGAATGATGGAGGCCGATGTTTAGCGTCTCACAAAGGTAAGTCATGAGATCACCGGTTGAACGACGGTAATGTCTGCAATGAATCAAACCTTTGTAATACAGGTATTTCAGAAGCTTTTGATTCACAATTTTTTCCATTACTTTGGAAAGGACCGAAGTTATAGCAATGGGGCGGTAGTTAGAAGGATCGCTTTTGATACATTTTTTGGAAATTGGGAAAACATGTGCAACCTTCCATTGGGTAGGACGGATACCCGAAGTGAAGGAAAGGTAGAAAAGGTTGCGCAGAGGTATTGAAATACTGCAGTAGATATTTTTGAGCAACGTGGTAGTTATACCATCTGGACCGGCTGACTTATTTGTATCAAGATTTTTCAAGATTTTCATCACCGCCCGCGTCCTAAAGTAAATTTTACCGAAGGAGCAGCCAACTTCTGGAACGGAGGGTGGCATCTGAGTTGACTGTGGCAGTGTCGAATTGGAAGCGAACTGCTTGCCAAATAAGTTCGCCTTCTCTTTAGAATCTAATACGATTCTGCCATTGTTATCAACAAGTGGTGGAAAAGCAGACCCTCTAACGTCCTCTTTTAGACTTTTGGCAATGTACAAAAAGTTTTATTATTTTTTGGCATGGGGATGATTTTACGCTTCAACTTTTGGTTGAAAAAAAATGTTTGCTTGTTGATAACTCTTTTGCATCTGTTTCTAACCACTATATAGTTGGCCCTGTGAGCTTCCTCTTTTCTAGAAATGGCTTCCTTGCAAATGCGGTTAAACCAAGATTTGGGCCTCCTTTTAACAGTTTTCATGAAATGAGGAATGAATAACCACTTCTAAATAAAATAGTTTCACTAATCGCATTTGCAGCAAAGTTGATATTTCTATTACGGAAGCAGAATGACCCATCAAAGGTTCTAAAAAAATTGTTAAGGCCCTCCCAGTTAGCATGACTGTAATGCCAAACTAACTTTGAAGATTGGGCTTACTCGAAAACTTGTGTTAACCAAACAATGGTCGGAATTACCCAGGGGGTAACCAACTGAAACCACATATTTTTCAGGGTGTGTGGTGAGAAACAGATCCAAGAGATGACCTTTTTGGTCAGCACGGTCCGGGATCCTAGTTGAATTTTGAACAAGTTGAGAAAGGTGGAACAGCGGGGAGAATAGTTCAACTTGTTTCCCAATTGAGTTTTGACTCGAAGATCGGGTATCGGGTATCGAAGTATCGGGTGTTACTAGAGAAATGAAGCCAGTCCCTGTTATGAATGTTGAAATCTCCCGCCAGAATCATTTCAGTAATTGAAACAACATTTAAAATTTAATTGATCTGGTTTGATAGATTTTCGATTTCCATAACAGTTTCTTGTTCATTTGAGTTGGGCGATCTATATAGGAAGCAGAAATATATGACTTGCTTTTCAACGAGAATTTTGACCCAAATATAGTGGAAGGTTGGGCTAGAACATTTATATTTTTGAAGTATATTGAAAGCGACTTCAATTTTATATAGAGAGTGATACTTTTGGAGTACGAAGTATGAAATAAGTGAGTAGCCGGTAACATTAAAGTTATCATTATGACTGCTAACTTGTGTTTCACATAGGGCTAAGATTGCTGGTTTAATTGAACTAAGATGACAATCGACAGCATGAAAATTCGTTTGCAACTGGCGAATGTTACAGAAATTGACATTAAAATTGGTAATTTTGTTAGAAAAATTAATATAAACAAAATTGAAATCAAGATTAAAATAAAATCAGAGTTGAAATTGTAATTAAATCCAAATTAGGCTTAAAGTCAACTTTAAAATTAACCTAGATCAAAATCTGAATTAAAATTAAGTTAAAATATCTAAAAAATTAAGATTAAAGTCAAAATTAAAATTGAATTAAAATTAAAATGAAAAGTAAAATTGTACGAAATAAGCAGAGCTTGACAACACTATAAAGTAAAAACAAAAAAAAAATTTTTTAATATCAATATTAATAACAATAATTATAACAATACTTATATTCTGCTTTGAGCGAGCAAATGATTTATAACAACGTTCAACAGTTTTTAACAGAAACTTTTAAGTGACCTTAAAGAACGCAGCTACAACCAAAAACCCACTAAGAGTAAAATTTACCACCAGAAATTAATAAATTAAATTACGGTAATAAATATGGTGGGATTTAAAATAAAGTGAATTGAAAATCAAAGAAGAGCTCCACCATCCATCATACGAGCGGAAGGAAGATAGATATATAAGAGTTTTGTTTACCACAAGTTGATATTGAGAAGAAGTAAAACAAAAAACAAGTAAAAATAACAGTAAGTCGATGAAACCGACTTATTTATACCCTACACCTAAAAAATTCAAATTAAATTAAAAATCCATATGTTATTTTAGTTAGGTATTTAATACAAGTTGAAAAAAATAAATGCTTTTACAACCTTTGTACAAAATTTTAGGATTCTATCTTTATTAAATTCGAAAATATGATTGTTAGGTCTTGGGAAGTGTGTGAAGGCACGCGGACCACCACCCCAATTCATCTCAAATTTTAGAGACATCAACAGGGTAGAACATTCTTATATCAAATTTCAAGTTTATATATTTATTATTTTCGAAGATATGCTTGTTTGGTCTTAGGAGTTGTGTGGCAGATACCCGAACAACCATTCTAATTCATCTTAAATTTTGGACAAATCAGGGATTTAGGAAACAGCACCCTCGTATCAAATTTGAAGTTCCTATCTTTATTAATTTCGAAGATATGCATGTTTGATTTTGGGAGTTGTATGGGAGGTACCCGAACAGCTCCTCCAATTCATCTCAAGTTTTGAACAAATCAGGGATTCAGAAAACAACACTCTTGTACCAAATTTGAAGTTTCTGCCTTTATTAATTTCGAAGATATGCTTGTTCGGTTTTGGGAGTTGTATGGGAAGTACCCGAACGACCACTCTAATTCATCTCAAATTTTAGGCAAATCAGGAATTTAGGAAACAGCACCCTCGTATCAAATTTGAAGTTCCTACCTTTATTAATTTCGAAGATATGCATGTTTAGTTTTGGGAGTTGTGTGGGAGGTACCCGAACAGCTCCGCCTATTCATCTCAAATTTTAAACAAATCAGGGATTCAGGAAACAACACTCTTGTACCAAATTTGAAGTTTCTGTCTTTATTAATTTCGAAGATATGCTTGTTCGGTTTTGGGAGTTGTATGGGAGGTACTCGAACGACCACTCCAATTCATTTCAAATTTTAGGCAAATCAGGGATTTAGGAAACAGCACCCTCGTATCAAATTTGAAGTTCCTACCTTTATTAATTTTGAAGATATGCATGTTTGATTTTGGGAGTTGTATGGGAGATACCCGAACAGCTCCTCCAATTCATCTCAAGTTTTGAACAAATCAGGGACTCAGGAAACAACACTCTTGTACCAAATTTGAAGTTTCTGCCTTTATTAATTTCGAAGATATGCTTGTTCGGTTTTGGGAGTTGTATGGGAGGTACCCGAACAACCACTCCAATTCATCTCATGTTTTGGGGATATCAGGGATTCAGAAAAACACACCCTCGTACGAAATTTTAAGTTTCTATCTTTATTAATTTCGAAAATATGTGTATTAGGTTTTGGGAGTTGTATGGGAGGTACTCGAACGCATGGTCCGATTTTGCCCATTTACAATCCTCGCCTTACCTTAGTCATTGTTAACCTACAGTATAAATTTCATCAAGATAGCGTCATTATTTTTAGAGTTATCGTGCGTACGGACGGACATCGCAAAATCGACTCAGGCGGCGATCCTGATTCAGAATATATATACATGTCTATACCTAACTCGCTTCCTTTTGGTGGTTACAAACACCATACCAAAGTTAATATACCCTATACTTAATGTGTAAACGTAAATGAATGTAAAAAAAAACCAACCGAGCGCATTTAATTAAAAATTAAAAATTAGAATTTAAATTAAAAATTAAAAAATTATAATTGAAATAGGTACATATTCCGAAAAAAAAAAAATCAAAAATCATATAAATTTTGTGATCGAAAAAAATAAAAACCAAATTGCAATAGTAAAAACGAAAAATAATTTATATGTATAAAAAAAAAATTATTTGTTGTATATTAAACATAGTAAAGAAAAATACTTATCTTGCCGCCATTGGAGTGCAGCCATAAAACAGGAACAATTTAAAAAATCAAAATTTTATTACAACACAAAAACAATACAATCGAAAAAAAAAGAAAAAATGTGCACTTGTTAAATTTAATATTTAAAAAAAAAAAAAATAAAATTAAGAAGAAAAAAGTTAACAAAAAATAATTTTTATTTTTTTCCTTAATTAAAAACAAGAAGTGTTGTCACTTCAAAAGTCAAGCAAAACAAAGAGTTGTAATATGTAGCATTTTTTACCGCTTGCATAATTAGTTTCCGGAAAAAGCTTTTGTAAATAATAGCACGAGATAATATATAACAAGTAAGTGCATTGATCTGTTTTATATTGGTCTAAACAGATGTTGTACTATAATAATATAGACTATGCAAATAATATACAAGAATTTATTTATTTTTTTAATAAAAAGCTTTAACGGTCAACCAGTTGATAATACAGGCGAAACTCACATCAATTATCAGGCCATGAAGTGCAGAGAGTAAAAGCTGAATAAGTGGCCAGCTTTTAACAAATTTACACGCAATCTTATGGAAAGAAATAGGGGGCCAACTATAAATCTTGAAATAACACAAAAACCATTTACTCTATTCAATTTGGTCCAAAGAGCAAATTAAAGTCGCATCTTTTTTACATAATTCATTAAAGAAAAATATTTTAAAATATAATAATATGCATTTAAAAAAAAGTCTTCCTCTAATTTTTTTATTTTAAAACCTTCTTAAGATAAATTGCCTCAATATCGTAATAGTATTGTACACGCTTATATGGCTATAATCGAGACTCACATCAATTATCAAATTATTCATACGCGCAATATGTGGGAATTGATTGCAATTCTCTCACAACTACATTCATGTGTTTTCAGTTCCTGGCCTGTTTACTTAGGTCTTGATACAGGTAACATAATATTAACGCAAAAATGCAGTTGTTATTTATGAGATAAATAATAGGGGGCTTCGGTAGCCTAGTGGGTAGGCGCGTGGCGTATTAACCGAAGGAGTGTGGGTTCGATCCCTGCACAGGTCGTAAGTGTTTTTCTTTACATACCCCCCTTACGACAAAATATAATGTAAATATATAGTATATAATATAAACAAAATAAATAATATTAGTATATAATTTAATAATAGTATAAAAACCTATAATGGCCTTGGTAGCCGATGGTTCAATAATATTGCATTACATTTATGTATGCAATGTTAATATAAATAAATAAATAAATAAATGCATATATTGACCTTGTTATTGTATCTTAGTTTTAAAGTTATTTAAAGTAAAGGTTGTATGTATAAAATCGTGAGGAAAAAAGAAAGTTGTATTTAGTGATTAACATTGTTATGTTTAATTGAAAAATAATTTGAAATTTTATTTTTAATATAGAACAAGATTTATTGTGTTCTAGCAATATAAAAACGTGAGGAAATAAAAAAAAGTTGTATTTATTAATTAATTGTTATGTTTAAGAAAAATATTTTTAATATAGAACCATATATTTTTTATGCTCTTGCAAATTAATTTGTATAATGCAATTTTTTTGTTCTTGCAAATTACTTTGTATAATGTAAACTTCAGGTATGTTATTGAAACTTATAAATGTGCAAAAGAAAATTTAATAAAAAATTGTAAAATAAAAAAAAAAAATGTAAATTAACTTTCATATAATATCGTTTTTATTTACCCAAGAATTATGATCTTTATCAAAACCTAACCATTTAACAAAACCTGATTTCCTGTTCTTTTCAATATTTTTTAACAAGAAAAGTGTCAGGATTTTTGACTCGAGTAAGTTCAGGCTTGTAGAAAGAACCTGAAATTGGTGTTTTTGTATAATCAAGTAAGTTTTAAGTAATTGGATCTGTACGTTTTACTTCTTTAATTGTAAATATTTCTGTTGACCAGTTAGGTTGATAACCTTTTGAAAAGTTTCCTTTGTATTTACTTATGTTTACATAATCTCCAACTTTTTATTCTGCTTTTTGATAAAATTTCGGTTGCATGTAAATGTTCTTCAAAATATATTTTTCATTTGCTTTTGTAACTTTTTTAGGTT
Organism: Poecilobothrus nobilitatus; assembly: GCA_947095535.1. NCBI lineage: Eukaryota > Metazoa > Arthropoda > Insecta > Diptera > Dolichopodidae > Poecilobothrus > Poecilobothrus nobilitatus. The sequence continues at coordinate 233,771,131 of OX352772.1, forward strand.
GAAGTTTTATTGTACGATGATATATTGAGTTGTATTTCCCAATAAATGAATGTAAAACAGATATCCAGATAAATAGATAAAAAACAGATAGACAGATAAAATAATATTTGCCGCTAGGGGAGCAACGTACGGATTATTGAAATTAAATAAATCAATTAATGGATATTAATCATCTATTATAACATAAATTCAAGTTCTGGTGAATGAACTCTTTTCTTTTTTTTGTTTGAAGCTGTTATTTTTACTATTATAAGAGAAGAAAAGAAATTGGAAAGAAAAACTAGTGAATTCGTGGACGTAGAAACTGAAACACCAAAAGTTAAAACATTAGTATTTTTTAAAAAGTAATCTCTTATTAAAAGTAATTAATAAAGTACAAAAATTTGAAAGAAAATTAATGTAATTGTTATTGTATGTAATATTTTACTTGTACGAAATAAAGGGTCTTTCAAATTGAATTTTCAAAAGTAGGCACCTGTGTAACACACTTCAAACATTGAACGCACCCATATTATATATCATTTTGACAGTTGAAAGCTTGCCATTCATAAAAATGGAGTCGTACACATTACAACAACGTGTTGAAATTATTGAATTATTTTATGAAAATGGTCGTTCTGTAAGAAATGCATTTCGCAAATTACGCTATGTTTATGGCCGACATAATCGTCCAACTAAGCAATAAATTGGTAATATTATGCGGAAATTTCAAGAAACTGGTACAGTATAAGATCGAGAAAGATATCAGTATGCTCATGCCAGTCGTTCACAAAAAAATATTGGTGCTGTGAGTGATAGTGTTACAGCTGACCCCACCATGTCAATTTCCCGACGTTAACAACAATTGGAACTTTCTGAGTCAACTGCATGTCGTATTATGCACAAAGATTTAGCAATAAAGGCCAACAAAGTTCTATTGCCAAAAGAGTTGTTGTCACAAGATCATTCCGTGCGTCGGAACTTTGGATACTGAAACAAAACGACGATTTTCAAATTTTTTCGGACGAAGCTTATTTCGAGATCGGTGGCTACGTTAATAAACAAAACTGCCGTATTTGGGGAGAGGCAAACCCTCGCGTGATCCAAGAGAAGCCAACGTATTCACAAAGAGTCACTGTTTGATGTGCATTGCGGTCTAGTGGTGTTATTGGTCCGTACTTTTTCGAAAATGATGCTGGAAGAGCCATAACCGTTAACGGTACCAGATATCGCGACATGATCACAACTTTGTTATGGCCAAAACTTGAAAATATTTATACATAGGACATGTGGTTTCAACAAGATGGGGCTACGTGTCATACAGCCAGAGAAACACTGCAATTACTGCATACAAAGTTTCTCTGTTATTTCCAGATTAGTTAGACTTCTTTATCTGAGGCTATATGAAAGGATAGGAGTAGTATGTATGGCACTTGGGCCTGGGAAAATTTTTATGCAAATTAGGTGTTTGTAAATAATATAGACTATATATTATGCAAAGTTCAATGACTTAAACAAGTGTCGTTCATAATTAAATTTCCGGGAAAAGCTTTTGTAAATAATAGAATGTAGAATAATTAAGTTCAATGATCTAAACAGATGTGTTTTTTTTGTTTTTTTTCTTTACGAGGGAAAACTCGAAAATCACCAAGAGGATCTGCACGTGGTTTCTCAAGGTAATGTTGGACTTTAACCAAGCAAAATCACCCCCTTTTAAAACCAAAATTTAGTATGGAACCTTTAATACAAATGTACAGCTTGATTTTGGGGATAGGGATGTCGTGAGGATGATTGGGGAAATTGGAATTGGGAAATTTAGGATTATGGGAATAAGAAAGATAATAAGAAAGATTCAAAATATCCCTCCCAAATTTTCCTACCTATCCCCACAATCCTAATATTCTTCTTATGTTAAATGTTAAATGTAAATGTTCTTCTTCAACTTAAGTAAATCGTACACATATGAATTACCAACTTCAGGGATCACATGTCACATGAATTTCCATAAGCCGTATTTCGCCATCTTGATAATTGCTACATGATAGCGATGAGCTTCTGTTGCACTCCTTATTTCTCGTTGAAAACTTTAAGTGGAGGCATTAACTATTTTATTTCTTTGGAACAGGTGATAATCTCTACGAGATATCTATAAAACAAAGCCAGTGAACCAACTGTACGACGATGGCTGAGTGGATTGAGTATTGAAGTTACATTGGGGTCGTTGATAAGGCGAATAGCTCTGTTTTGCACATTATCTAGATAGCCCAGCGCTATTTAAAGGCCTGCAGCCCAAATGTGTGCATTATACTCCATTTTCGGCCTAATGTACGTTTTATAGATATTAAGAAGATCAGATGCAGAAAAGAAGGTTTTGCAGCGGTACAAAATTCCCAAATATTTAGCTACATCTTTAGCTATATTAAAAATGTGATTTGACCAAGTCAATCTTTGGTTTCGCTCGATACCCAGCATGTTTAAATCTGTAGAATGCTAGAAAACTTCTCTCTGAAATAGTAGGTTAGGAATAGTGGTGGCAATTTTTCGCGAGACCAGACGGCATTCAGTTTTGTGGTGTTCAAATCAACGCTGTTGACTTCACCCCATTTTTGGATTTTTGCTAAATCATTATTTAGCTCACTAATAGTGAAATTTTTTGCTGTTGTACTAATTTGGTGATTAATGTTACAGCGGCTATGAAACTCATAGGAAGCTATAAGGGTGCTGTCGTCTACGAAGTTATGAATAGGATTGGAGGTTAATGAATGTAGGTCATTGATAAATATTAAGAAGATAATGGGTGATAAAACTGATCCTTGAGGGACACCAGCATTTATTTTAAATTTGTCAGATAAAATATCCATCGACTAGTACACGAATCGTACGATTCGAAAGTAAATCTCCAATCCATTTTAAAAAGACCCTACCTGGATTTAATGCTTTGCATTTTCCCCATAGAGCGTCGTGCCAAACTCGTTTGAAAGCCTTAGAAATATTGAGATCCATAACATCGGACTCACCAGAATGATGGAGGCCGATGTTTAGTGTCTCACAAAGGTAAGTCATGAGATCACCGGTTGAACGACAGGCTCTGAATCCGTATTGTCTGCAATGAAGCAAACCTTTGTGATCCAGGTATTTCAGAAGCTTTTGATTCACAATTTTTTCCATTACTTTGGGAAGGACCGAAGTTATAGCAATGGGGCGGTAGTTAGAAGGATCGCTTTTGATACATTTTTTGGAAATTGGGAAAACATGTGCAACCTTCCATTGGGTAGGATGGATACCCGAAGTGAAGGAAAGGTAGAAAAGGTTGCGCAGAGGTATTGAAATACTGCAGTAGATATTTTTGAGCAACGTGGTAGTTATACCATCTGGACCGGCTGACTTATTTGTATCAAGATTTTTCAAGATTTTCATCACCGCCCGCATCCTAAAGTAAATTTTACCGAAGGAGCAGCCAACTTCTGGAACGGAGGGTGGCATCTGAGTTGACTGTGGCAGTGTCGAATTGGAAGCGAACTGCGTGCCAAATAAGTTCGCCTTCTCTTTAGAATCTAATACGGTTCTGCCATTGTTATCAACAAGTGATGGAAAAGATGACCCTCTAACGTCCTCTTTTAGACTTTTGGCAAATGTACAATAAGATTGATTATTTTTTGGCATGTGGATGATTTTACGCTTCAACTTTTGGTTGAAAAAAAATGTTTGCTTGTTGATAACTCTTTTGCATCTGTTTCTAACCACTATATAGTTGGCCCTGTGAGCTTCCTCTTTTCTAGAAATGGCTTCCTTGCAAATGCGATTAAACCAAGATTTGGGCCTCCTTTTAATAGTTTTCATGGAATGAGGAATGAATAACCACTTCCAAATAAAATAGTTTCACTAATCGCATTTGCAGCAAAGTTGATATTTCTATTACGGAAGCAGAATGACCCATCAAAGGTTCTAAAAAAATTGTTAAGGCCCTCCCAGTTAGCATGACTGTAATGCCAAACTAACTTTGGAGATTGGGCTTACCCGGAAACTTGTATTAACCAAACAATGGTCGGAATTACTCAGGGGGTAACCAACTGAAACCACATATTTTTCAGGGTGTGTGGTGAGAAACAGATCCAAGAGATGACCTTTTTGGTCAGCACGGTCCGGGATCCTAGTTGAATTTTGAACAAGTTGAGAAAAGTGGAACAGCGGGGAGAATAGTTCAACTTGTTTCCCAATTGAGTTTTGACTCGAAGATCGGGTATCGGGTATCGAAGTATCGGGTGTTATTAGAGAAATGAAGCCAGTCCCTGTTATGAATGTTGAAATCTCCCGCCAGAATCATTTCAGTAATTGAAACAACATTTAAAATTTAATTGATCTGGTTTGATAGATTTTCGATTTCGATTTTCAGCAGTTTCTTGTTCATTTGAGTTGGGCGATCTATATAGGAAGCAGAAATATATGACTTGCTTTTCAACGAGAATTTTGACCCAAATATAGTGGAAGGTTGGGCTAGAACATTTATATTTTTGAAGTATATTGAAAGCGACTTCAATTTTATATAGAGAGTGATACTTTTGGAGTACGAAGTATGAAATAAATGAGTAGCCGGTAACATTAAAGTTATCATTATGACTGCTAACTTGTGTTTCACATAGGGCTAAGATTGCTGGTTTAATTGAACTAAGATGACAATCGACAGCATGAAAATTCGTTTGCAACTGGCGAATGTTACAGAAATTGACATTAAAATTGGTAATTTTGTTAGAAAAATTAATATAAACAAAATTGAAATCAAGATTAAAATAAAATCAGAGTTGAAATTGTAATTAAATCCAAATTAGGCTTAAAGTCAACCTTAAAATTAACCTAGATCAAAATCTGAATTAAAATTAAGTTAAAATATCTAAAAAATTAAGATTAAAGTCAAAATTAAAATTGAATTAAAATTAAAATGAAAAGTAAAATTGTACGATTTAAATAAGCAGAGCTTGACAACACTATAAAGTAAAAACAAAAAAAAAAATTTTTAATATCAATATTAATAACAATAATTATAACAATACTTATATTCTGCTTTGAGCGAGCAAATGATTTATAACAACGTTCAACAGTTTTAACAGAAACTTTTAAGTGACCTTAAAGAACGCAGCTACTACCAAAAACCCACTAAGAGCAAAATTTACCACCAGAAATTAATAAATTAAATTACGGTAATAAATATGGTGGTATTTAAAATAAAGTGAATTGAGAGTCAAAGAAGAACTCCATCATCCATCATACGAGCGGACGGGAGATAGATATATAAGAGTTTTGTTTACCACAAGTTGATATTGAGAAGAAGTAAAACAAAAAATAAACGTAAATGAATGTAAAAAAACCAACCGAGCGCGTTTAATTAAAAATTAAAAATTATAATTTAAATTAAAAATTAAAAATTAAAAAATTATAATTGAAATAGGTACATATTCCGAAAAAAAAAAATCAAAAATCATATAAATTTTGTAATCGAAAAAAATAAAAACCAAATTGCAATAGTGAAAACGAAAAATAATTTATATGTAAAAAAAAAAATTGTTTGTTGTATATTAAACATAATTAGTAAAGAAAAATACTTATCTTGCCGCCATTGGAGTGCAGCCATAAAACAGGAACAAATTAAAAAATCAAAATTTTATTACAACACAAAAACAATACAATCGAAAAAAAAAGAAAAAATGTGCACTTGTTAAAGTTAATATTTAAAAAAAAAAAAAAATATAATTAAGAAGAAAAAAGTTAACAAAAAATAATTTTTATTTTTTTCCTTAATTAAAAACAAGAAGTGTTGTCACTTCAAGGTCAAGCAAAACAAAGAGTTGTAATATGTAGCATTTTTTACCGCTTGCATAATTAGTTTCCGGAAAAAGCTTTTGTAAATAATAGAACGAGATAATGTATAACAAGTAAGTGCAATGATCTGTTTTATATTGGTCTAAACAGACGTTGTACTATAATAATATAGACTATGCAAATGATATACAAGAATTTATTTATTTTTTTAATAAAAAGCTTTAACGGTCAACCAGTTGATAATACAGGCGAAACTCACATCAATTATCAGGCCATGAAGTGCAGAGAGTAAAAGCTGAATAAGTGGCCAGCTTTTAACAAATTTACACGCAATCTTATGGAAAGAAATAGGGGGCCAACTATAAATCTTGAAATAACACAAAAACCATTTACTCTATTCAATTTGGTCCAAAGAGAAAATTAAAGTCGCATCTTTTTTACATAATTCATTAAAGAAAAATATTTTAAAATATAATATTTTCATTCATAAATATGCATTTAAAAAATTGTCTTCCTCTAATTTTTTTTATTTTAAAAGCTTCTTAAGATAAATTGCCTCAATATCGTAATAGTATACGTCGAGACTATTTTCATACTTTAAAATTTTGTACACGCTTATATGGCTATAATCGAGACTCACATCAATTATCAAATTATTCATACGCGCGATATGTGGGAATTGATTGGAATTCTCTCAGAACTACATTCATGTGTTTTCAGTTCTTGGCCAGTTTACTTAGGTCTTGATACAGGTAACATAATATTAACGCAAAAATGCAGTTGTTATTTATGAGATAAATAAAATGCATATATTGACCTTGTTATTGTATCTTAGTTTTAAAGTAATTTAAAGTAAAGGTTGTATGTATAAAATCGTGAGGAAAAAAGAAAGTTGTATTTAGTGATTAACATTGTTATGTTTAATTGAAAAATAATTTGAAATTTTGTTTTTAATATAGAACAAGATTTATTGTGTTCTAGCAATATAAAATCGTGAGGAAATAAAAAAAAAGTTGTATTTATTAATTAATTGTTATGTTTAAGAAAAAATATTTTTAATATAGAACCACATATTTTTTATGCTCTTGCAAATTAATTTGTATAATGGAATTTTTTTGTTGTTGCAAATTACTTTGTATAATGTAAACTTCAGGTATGTTACTGAAACTTATAAATGTGAAAAAGAAAATTTAATAAAAATTTAATAAAATTTAATTAAATTAATTTAATAAAATTGTAAAATAAAAAAAAAATGTAAATTAACTTTCATATAATATCGTTTTTATTTACCCAAGAATTGTGATCTTTATCAAAACATAACTATTTAACAAAAACCTGATTTCCTTTTCTTTTCAATATTTTTTAACAAGAAAAGTGTCAGGATTTTTGACTCGAGTAAGTTCAGGCTTGTAGAAAGAACCTGAAATTAGTGTTTTTGTATAATCAAGTAAGTTGTAAGTAATTGGATCTGTACGTTTTACTTCTTTAATTGTAAATATTTCTGTTGACCAGTTAGGTTGATAACCTTTTGCAAAGTTTCCTTTGTATTTACTGATGTTTACATAATCTCCAACTTTTTATTTTGCTTTAATAAAATTTCGGTTGCATGTAAATGTTCTTCAAAATATATTTTTCATTTGCTTTTGTAACTTTTTTAGGTTGAAGTTTTATTGTACGATGATATGTTGTCTTGTATTTCTCAATAAGTGAAGGTAAAACAAATATCCATTTATAATTTCCCTGAAAACTAAACTGCTTGCACATTGCATTTTTTAAAGTACGTTTAAAACGTTCTACTATGGATGCTTTCATTTCAGAATATGTATGATAATGATTTTTTTTTCTTTCCATGAGTTTTCTAAATTCTTTATTAAAAAACTCTTTACCTTGATCAGATTGAATATTTTTTGGGAGTGTTCCACCACATTTGAAAATGTTTTGCAGACCAAGTAAAACGTTATTAGCATTTTTAGTTATAATTGGCTCAACATAAGTATATTTGGAAAAGTTGTCTATTACAGTTAATACATATTTATTTCCTTTGTTAAACTTTGCATATGGAATCATTTCTACTAAATCGGTTTGCCATGTATCGTTTAAACCTTTTTGAATAAATTTTCTTCGACGAAAGTTTCCTCTGGCTGGTCTATGTATTTCCGATACTATGTGTGTTTTTGATATTATGCTTGTACCATTTAATCAGATTTTCCAATTCTATTTTATAATTTTCTATAGAGCAACAGTTACATGTATCCGGTCCAGATGGCGAGTTGTCGTAAACCCACGGACAAAGAGCAAAATGAGTTTCGTATATACGTTGAAAAATACATTGCTTATATTCATTTAATATGACAGAGGAATATTATTTTAAAAACTCTTCCACTTCTTTCACCCCCATCTTTCAAAATAAGAATAAGTTATACACGTTTGCTGCTTTTATATATTTGAAGAACAAATCTAATTACCTTTTAATAACTTTTGCAACGCAAACCAAAAATGATACATTTTAATCATGTATTTACAATGTTAGTAACGGGACCATCTGAATGTGGAAAAATAACTTTTGTATGTAACTTAAATAAAAATATTAACAAATTGATAGATCCAAAAATTAAAAAATTAAATGGTGTAACCCAGAAATGTCTGCAATTCCAACAAGTATAAATTTCCCTGATATAAATTTTTATAACAGAATTCCAGAAGAGCTTGGGAAAAATAAACCTACTTTAATTGTTTTAGATGATTAAATGTTAGATTCTGCAAATAAACAGGTATGCGAACTTTTTACTAAATTATTAACGCATACCTGTTTATACCTTTTTATTAAATTATTTTATTAAATTATTATATTATTAACGCAAAACATCAGGGGAAATTCTCCTGAGATATTTCATTAAATTGTAAATATTTGGTGCTTTTCAAAAACTTTCGAGACAGATCACAGATTTTTGATCTAGCTAGACAATTCCGGAAACTATAAAAAGTTTCCTGGGGGTATATAATGAATAAACCTCAAGCCCAGATGGTTATATTGTGTTAGATTAAACAGAAGAAGTTAACGATTTGTTTTGTATTAGAACAAATACTTTTCCAAAAGAATAATGTATATATGCTACTGTGATACGGATGATTTGAACAACAGCTGTCAAAAATATGAAGCGAACTATTCAAATCATCCGTTGCTAATAACAAAGATGAATTGAATTGAATGGTGGTGATTTATTCAGATATAGTTCAATCATCTGTTTTGAAGTAGCAAAGTGCGGGCTTTGAGAGCTATCAACATAGAAAATTATAGAATACCTACAAATATTGAATTTGAAAATGTCCATTACATACCTATAGAAAAAAATTGCTTTAAAACGATAGCGTTTAAAATTTGCAACCAATATCGTGATGGAATAAATTTTGTTTTTGTAATAAATTTTTGTATTACATTTTAAAAAGTATTGATTGCCCTAAAACAGTATAAATACTACTTACTACTTAAATATGATATCCTATCAAGCAGGGAAAGAGCTTAGGTGAGATATTATTCCTCTCAAGTAGGAGGAGGAATCAACGACATTGTACCTTTATTACAATTTTATCTAGCTATACAAAAAGGTCGTGGTTTTGGTAATATATTTGGAAGTTTAATTCGTTAATTAAAGCCAGTTTTTACATCAGGTTGGGACTTAATTAACAAAGAGGCTGTAAATAAAAAATTTATGGAAATCAGTAGTTAACCAACTGCACTCGATGTATGGTGGAAGACAAACAGCTATAAAAAGACAAAGAGCTATAAAAAGACGAGCAGTTTCTAAAAATACACATTTGAAATCGAAAAAGCGATGAAAAAAGCAAAGTAAAACCTCGGATATATTCAATTAAAAATGGAATGTATGAAATCTGAACTGGATCTTTTTGAGTCATTTCCTGTTCAAACAAGTATTTTGCGTTCAGAAGAGGCAGTATACAATCCTGTAGCTTCTTTAGTGGCATCGCCTTCAACAATTCAATTTGTTTCGCTTGGGAATGAAGATACATATCGAGATTTATCCAGTACCTATATAAAGTTTAAGATGGATCAGTTTGGAGCGCAAACAATAAAATAGGAACTGGAACTGAAAGAAAGGCAGCTCCGCAGCCCAGTGTTGTAAATAATTTATTACACTCTTTAATTAAACAATATAATGTAACTCTAAACGGAAAAAACATCACTCCTTCAAATTCCTTATACCATGGTAAAGCAGAAAATTATAGTACAGATTCCAGTCAAACACATTTGGAAGCATCTGATTGGGAATTGGATAAGCCAAATGTCAATGATTTTAACAATTCTGATTCTAAATCAAGACAAAAATCATACAACAATTCTGCAATAGTAGAATTAATGGAAAAATTACATGTAGATTTTTCTTCAATACTTCCAAATTACTCTTAAATAATGTTGACACTCAAATTTCTTTAGCATTAGAGAAACAAGGTTTTTATATTTTCTTTAACGATAATGATGAAAGTTATTTTTATACATTATACATGAAACATTTAACTAGCTAGCTACATTATACATGAAACATTTAACAATTAATATTGCACACAATACTGTACTGGAAAAGGCTAACGCGAAATATTTTTATACGAGAAGTGAAATCAAAACATTTACAATTGCAGCTAACACTTCCAACATATCATTGGATAATATATTTATAGGGCAAATACTAAAAGCTCTTGTATTTTGTATGGTTAATAATGAAAATTTTAATGGTAAAAGATCAAAAAACCCATTCGATCATCAAAATCTCACACAATTTCAATTATATGTTAGTACCTGCACTAAACTCTGCAATTGAAACAAGTTTTACATCGAATAATCTTTGTAATTCTCGTGCATATTTAACATTATTTAGCGGAACAGGTATACATCATTCTGATAGAGGACATAAAATTTCAAAAGAACTTTTTCCAAAAGGTTATACAATACTAGCTTTTGATTTATCACCAGACGGCTCGGGAACTGATACATGTCAGAGTTTATTAAACCAGGGAGTAGTAAAAATTGAAACAAGACTCAGTGCGTCATTAACTTCAACATTAACATGCATTGTACTTGCAGAATTCGATGCCAATATAGAAATTGATAAAAATCGTAACGTATACGTAAACATATAAAGGGTAGTTTAATGGGCCATTTCTGTTCAATTGAAAATGGCATGTGCTCTAGTAGAGTTATCGTTCTGTACGGACGATAACACTACAATATTTGTAAAAATTTGCTGTCGCTGGCATAAAAGAAAAATGTAAAACTATTGTAAAAGAATTAAAGTATAAATTTCCTGTCAGAGATTTAAAAAGAACGGACATTGAGAATTACACTTTTGGACATATCGATAACGAAAAAATAACTAATAACTCAAATAATAAATTTGCTTGAAAAATTGGATATAGTCTTAACAAATGGAAAACTTCAAGCAGAATTTTTAACAACATTTGTACGAGGAAATACTCGGCTAATTGATATTTCCCGTTTGCAAGAAAATGAATACACTTCAGATTTCAAAGGTGCTGAAATGTAATAACTTAACACATAAATTATTTAGAGGCGTTTATGCTCTTGATCAATTGCCAAAACAGTTTCAAAACCTAGTATTTTGGTGGTAAATACTGATAATTCTAATGAAAAGGAAACACATTGGTTAACAATATTTGTTCCAGTTCAAGGGTGTGCAGAATATTTTGATTCATTTGGAAATCAGCCATTTCACAATGAGATTATAAAATTTCTACAAAATCAATCAAAATGTTTTGTTTACAAAGTAATTTAATATCTGTTTGCGGACATTATTATTGTGTATATATATGGATGCGATGTTCCGATGTTATTTGAAACACACAAAGGTCAGCAAGGGCAGAACCTTTTATTGAGCTATATTTATTTTTTGGATAAAAAACAAACCATAAAATTTCAAATTGGATTTAATATTGAAAATTTTGCTGCATCAATAATTTTCCAACAACAAAACAAAGTCATAAGCGAAATCAATTATTTGGAGTGGTGTACATTTTATCAAGAGTACACTCGTTTTTGCCTCATGCTCTGTATACAAGCAGTAATGTCATATAACAATGGAGCTGAACTTTCTGAGAGATGTATCGCAAAGAATAAATTAAGATTGGAACAACAAGATTTCTACATTCGAATGAATTTACACATAGCTCAGTGTAACTATTCCAGATTATTTGATACCTATGTTTTTGTCGGAAAAATTATCTTGATCAACAATAAATAAAACATATATATATTTTTTTTTTTTGCGAGTGTAGGTGGGAATCATCGAAAGACACTATAGAGGAGTGAAAACCAGAACAACTCCTCTATGAGTGTATGGGACTTTAATCCACTAAACACCACCCTCCTTTTTTGACCAAACAATAGGTTATACGACCTGCACTGCACTGCCTGGTCATAGGAAGTTGAGTTAAGGAATGAAAATAGATATCAAATTGGCAGGCATATTGTGAACAAAGTTATTAATATTCACCTTGAATCTTTGCACATTGTAAATGTAATCATCACCAATTCTGAGGAGCACATGAGGTGGAAGATGGTTCCACATTCGCGATGTTTGTACTGCAAACGAATTTCCATAAGCCGAATTATGCCATCTGGGAATTTGAACTACATAGAGATGGGCAGCAGAGGCTCTCCTTGTTTCTCTTTGGAATGCTTTGAGAGGAGGCATCAAACTTTTAATCTCGTTAGAGCAAGAACCCAACCCTATAAGGTATCTATAAAACAGGGTAAGTTTTCCTGTTAAGCGGCGGAGAACGAGTGAAAAGAGCGTAGAAGTGACATTGGGATCATTTATTAGACGAATTGCTCTATTTTGCACTTTATCGAGAAATCCCAATGCCGTTTTGGAGGCTCCTGCCCAAATATGTGCATTGTACTCCATCTTTGGTCTTATATATGTTTTATAGATATTTAGGAGATCAGGAGATGAAAAGAAAGCTTTACAACGATACAGCAAACCCATACACCTAGATGCATCTTTAGCTATACCAAAAATATGATTGGACCACCCGCATGCTGCAAAACTTCCCCTTGAAAAGTTAAAGTTGGAATTGAAGTGTTTCTTTTCCGAGAGACTAAACAGCACTGAGTTTTCTTAGAGGTAAAATCGACTCTGTTGATTTTGCCCCTATTAGAAATTTTGTCTAAGTCGAAATTTAACTCAAGCGAACTAGAATATTTACTGTCGTTGTCTTCATAAGAAGCAACGAGCGTGCTGTCGTCTGCAAAACTATGGATTGGATTGGAGGTTATACTTAAAAGGTCGTTTATAAATATTAGGAAAAGTGTCGGAGAGAGAACAGATCCTTGAGATACACCAGCATTAATGTTTAATTGGTCTGAAGAATAACCATCGACCAGCACACGAATCGAACGTTTCGAAAGAAAATCTCCAATCCATTTTACAAATACACCACCGAGGCCCATTTCTTTGCATTTAACAATTAAAGCATCATGCCAAACTCGGTCAAAAACTTTAGAAATATCCAAAGCGACAACATCGGACTCGCCTGAATCGTGGAGGCTGATGTTGAGCCTTTCACAGATAATGAATTAATCCTTTGTTATGTAGATATTTCAGAAGCTTTCTATTTATTAAATTTTCCATTATTTTGGAGAGGACCGAAATGATAGCAATAGGGCGGTAGTTTGAGGAATCACTTTTTTCTCCCTTTTTGGAGATGGGATTTATGTGCGGTGTCTTCCACTGGGTAGCATATCTACCCGAAAAGAGGGATAAATGGAAAAGTTTGCGCAATGGTTTCGCAATAGTAGAAAAAGTATTTTTTAAAACTGTGGCAGTAATACCATCCGGACCGAATGACTTTTTTGTATCCAAACCGCATTGTATTTCTAACCGCAATATAGCTCGCCCTATCGCTTCAGTTCTATCACTCTTGTAGATTTGAAAAGCTTCCTCTTTTTAGATATTATTTGCATAAATGCGATTAAACCAAGATTTGGGTAGCCTTTCAATACTTTTCGTAGAGTGAGGTATGTAAGCTCTCATCCCTGGAAGAATTATTTCACTAATTTCAGTAATTGTAAGCGACAAAGTTGTTGTTTAGGCCAACCACCTCAGTCTCATATAATGCTAATATTGCTGGTTTTACTGAATTAAGGTGGCCTTGGACGGAAAAAAAAAATAAAAAAAAGACGAAAACCAAAACATTCAAGTATTTAAAGAATTTGCCAAACGATGAGTAAATTAAAAAATTAATTGAATTTGAGTGCAATGATCAATAAATAATCACTAACTAGCACTTAATTACCAATTAATTAATACTAAAAGATAAATAATCAATATTAATAATTAATAAATAATATTAAGCATTAGTAATCACCACAGATAACAAAAAGTTTGCAAAATACTTTCAACAGTTTTTAATTCCTTATTGAAAGTAATTTGAACTCAAAGTCTACTACGAGTAATGTAAACGCGATACTTAAATAATGCTTAATGTAAACATAGCAAAATGAGGTAGAAAATTAATAGAATAACAAACAAAAAATGTGAATGTATGAACGTGTAGTTCAGCCGCACTTTTGTAAAGAAAAACAATATTTGTGATTTAAAAAAAATTAAAATTCGTAAAAATAAAAAATTAAAGTTAAAATATTAATAAAAAAAAAATAAAACAATTATAATAAAAATAATTATGCAGTGTTAGATTATAAGGTAGAAAGAATTATACCAAATTGTGTATATATTCCAAGTGTGCTAAATTTATATATAATTACCAATTACTAACAAAAAAAAACAAAAATAAAAATAAGTTAAGTTTAAGGTACAACAAAAAAAAAGAATAAGTTAAGTTTAATTAGTTAATATTAAAAAAAAAAAAAAAAAAATGTATGAAGTTAATTTTAAGTTTTAAGAAAAAACGTTTCAACATTTTAATGTATATAAATAATTAAAATAGAAATATTAAAGGAAAAAAGAATTGATGCATTTAAATTACCTACTTCCATTAGAAAGCAAACAAAGAAAAAAAAAATATTATATCAAAAATTTACTAAAAAATTTAAAATTGTTGAGAAATAAAATAAAATAATAAAATAAAAATAATTTTGTATTCTTATTTAATTTGAAAGGAACCATTAATGAAAAAGAAAAACAATATTCAACAAGTAATTATTGTATTGGATAAGAAACGGCCATGACAAAAAAGGCAAAAAATAAAGAAAGAAAAAAAAAATAATGGGGAAAAAAAAAGAATAATAGGAGAAAAAAAAGTGCACTTATCTTATTTATGGTTCCAGATCCGAGATTATAATTCACACAAAACGAAATTAAAATTATGATAATGAAATATAAGCAAAATAAAATAAAAAATTAAAAACTAAATTTTATTAAAAACTCTATAAAGACGACCTTTCTCTTCGAGTGTCAAACTGAAGTTCCAAGACCAATTATTTTCTTTTATTAAATACATATACTTATAAATTCATATAATTTTTTACAGCACATTTTTGTAAATTTTCCGTAATGTGATGGTGAGGACAAATGTTGGTGAAATTCCTTAGTTTCTGAAGCGATGGAATGTCCTTATCTAAATTGATAACTTCTACTGAACTCGAAACAAATTTATCTAAAAATTCCTTTTTCTGATACCCCTTTACGTAAGCGACATCGAATGAATTTAAATGTTCCTTTAAAATATTTTTAATTTCTAAATATTCTATAAATCCATCGCCCCAGTCAAGCCCATTTATTTGCATTTTATTGAATTTATTTTGCTGTTTAACATCGCTATTTAACTCTTCGGACGAATAAGGTGCTTTAAACGTAAACAGCATCGGTATCGATAAGAAAATTCTTTCAAGAAATATTACTTATTATTTCCAGCAATAAATTGTAGATCTGCTACTGCCTTGCTGCTCATTTTGTGCCTTACTATATTAAAATAATTTGAAAACCTCTAATTTATACCTAATACGATTTAAAAAGAGAGGAAAAAAAAGAGGGATCACCAAATCGGATCTCCGAGGACGCTTTGCAAAACAATTTCAGCCAGGGGATCCCTTAACCTGAGGGGCCTTGCCATTTTGCACTTATCATATTTATAAAATTATTGCTAAAAAAAATTACTTTATTTTTTTTTTTTAAATTTCATATAATTAAGTATTTTATTTTTAAATTTGTTTAGTAAAACTTTTTACAGATGTCTATAAAATTTTAATATGAACATAATATAATGGTTCTATTAACATAATATTATGTTCATATTACCATTTTATATATACATATAAAATGGTAATATGAACATAATATAATATGTATGTTAAATTATTCAATTTAATAAATATTCTGTAAATATGTTCTTGCAAATACAATATATAATTTGAATATTCTAACAAAAAAAAAAAAAAAACAAGGTTACAATATTAGAAAGTTGTTTTTAATGCAACATGAATTTAGTATAAATTAATCTACGTTCTCTAATAATAATTTCATTAAAAATAAGTGCGTTATATCTGAAAAGTACTCAGAAGAACCTTTTGAATACTTAATTGGAAAATGTGCTGTTTGCCAATTTGAGACCGATAAATTTAAAAAAGTTACCGTGCAACCAAGTGGACAAGTAAATGTATAAGCTTAGAATATCATATATACTATTTAAACAATAACACACTTTTGAACGGGAAACAATTCGTGTAATATTAAAATGGTCAAGAAACTTATTTTTAAAAAATGCATCGAGGAAGGCCCAAAATTTGAAATTGTAAACGAACGAAGTCAATTTTCTAATCGGTTTCGAGTATTGTCGCGTAAAATAACTTTTAAAATAAAAGAGATTTGTTATCGTGGTTTAAAGGAGCAATAAACGAAATTGTACAATATTCATTACAGAATTTGTTATCGTGTTAAGAGATTTGTTATCGTGGTCTAAAGGAGCAATAAAAAAAATTGTACAATATTCATTACAGAATGTTAATGTAGATGATCTTGTTGGAATAACGTTTTTTCGACAAAATTTCCAAGAACGAACACGGGGCTGGATTACCTACAAACCAGCAAACACCGTCAAGTTTGAAGACATATGGGAGATAATTTATAAAAATTTTCAAAGCAATTCTGAGGGGCTAAGCACTGATTCGTTTGAACTTTTTTAAAAAATTAAAGAAAGTTACGGTTTTGGCACATTATGGTCAAAGCTTTGATCATCAATTCATTTTAAAGAACTATTAAATAGAACCAATTTAAACCCCAAATTGATCATGACGGGAACAAAAATAATTCAAATGCAAATAAATAACATAAAGTTTTTAGATTCGTTAAATTATCTGCCAATGACACTGGCTAAACTTCCGAAAGCTTTTGTACTATCTGTTAATGCATACCCTTCATTAATTTTTAGAAGGCTTGGACATTGAGAGAGAAAAGCTAAAAAGTAGTCCTTTTTTCAAAAAAAAATACACGTAGTCTTATGGAAAAAATTGTAGTCCTCCTAGAAATCTGGAAATAACACAAAAAGTACAGATTTTTTTTAATTTCGTCCTAAGGGAGCATTAAAGTTCCATCTTTTTTACATTTTTTAGTAAACAGAAATTTTAAATTTTCATTTATAAATATGCATTTTAAAAAATATCTTCCAACTACTTTTCAACAAAAAAAAGCTTCTTAAAAACTTTTTAAAAGAGCATTGATTTGGTACATTACTGAGCAAAAAAATGTTGAAAACTAATTTTTATTGCAATATCGATTTGCTTTAATAAATAAAGTAAATTTTTTAGAATGCGTATAAAATTAAGTGCAACAAATAAACTATTTAATTATTTTTACAGTAAGTTAATTTATGTTAAGTTATTTATAATTTTTATTAATATAATGAAATAAATTAATATTATATATAAGTTATTCCTCTTTTCACACCACCTTGAGGTAGGAGATATGTCGATTTTTTTAAAGTCGTATCGCCTGAAGACTAAGACCAAATAATAAAAAAAATATATTAATACAGTTTTTTGTATTAAAATATATTAAGTCAGTTTCGTGTGAGTGTTTGTGGGGTACACTTGCTTTACTTGAGTACACAATCAAAGTATATTAAAATCTATCTTTTAATAATAAATTAATTAAGGATAAATTCTAAGAAATGAAGTGTAATATTTGTCATCTGAAAATTGAAAGGAGTGATACAAATATTCAATGTATTAATTGTAAAAATTCATTTCATGGACGGTGTGTGAAAATTAATAAGGAAGAGATTGAGTTTTATCAGAAAAGTCTCCAAGGTTACAAATGCAACATTTGTTTGAGCTTACGCAGATCCTCATATATTGATGCTCTTGCAGCTCTTGAAGTTTCTCCAGTAACTGGTGGCTATATTCCTACTCCTACAAATAAAGATTCTACTTCTATACATAAACAATCTATTTCTACGGGAGATCAGTTAATGACGCTTGATTTGCTATATAATTAATAATTTATCTGACTCATGGCGCAGTGGTTAACTCACCAACCTTTCAATCGAAGGGTCTTGGGTTCAAACCCCGGACAGGTCATAAATAAAAAATATGTAGTACTTTTATATCGTAATAATGTATATCGTATAATTAATATTAGTAATAATAACAATAATAATATTATTAATAATAATAATAGTAATAATAATAACAATAACTATAATAATAATAATAATAATAATAATAGATGCTACAGTGGAGCCATCTTTGGTTATATCATGCAAGTAAGTATATACTGCTGCATGTTGTAATTCACGGATGGGGCTGACTCTGTAGTAAAATAATAAAAATAATAACAATAATAATAATAGTAATAATAATAATAATAGTAATAATAATTATAATAATAATAATAACAGTAATAGTAATTAAAAACAGTAATTATAATAATAATAAATAATAGTAATAATAATAGCTGCTACAGTAGAGCCGTCCTTGGTTTTATCATGCAAGTAAGGTGTTATATACTGCTGCACGTTGTAATCCACTCATGGAGCTGACTCTGTTGTAAAATAATAATAATAATAGTAATAATAATAATAATAGTACAATTAAATAGTATATTAAATAGTACAATAATAATATAACTATAACAATAATTATAATAATAATAGTAATAATAATAATATTTACTACAGTGGGGCTATCTTTGGTTATATCATGCAAGTAAGGTGTTATATACTGCTGCACGTTGTAATCTCACTAATGGCGCTGACTCTGTAGTAAAATAATAATAATATTAATAAAAATATTAATACCAATAATAACAGCCGCTACAGTGACAGTGGGGGTTGCCTTCAATAATTACCTCATGTAGTAATATATACACTACTACTACATGTTGTAACTGTTGTGACGGCTTTAGTCACTATTAGGAAAATAATAATAATAGGCGGATTCATTGTTTCCTTACAGTCCCACTCCCAATTCAATGTTTCCGTATCCATTTTCCTATCCTTTCCTATCCCTACTCCCTAGCCAATATACTGCGTTCGCAGGTAAGGGTTTCATCCCACTATATTGGCTAAAGGGGGAGGTGGGTTTAGTCAGTAAGAATCTGACACTACCAAGGGGAAATTCTTGGTGTCTTTGGAAGATTCCCACCTCCCTTAGGAAAAAAAAAATAATAATGAAATTAAGCAATTACAAAAGTTAAATGTCGGTGTCATTGCAATTGTACGCGAGTTAGAACAAAATAATGCTCATCTTACTAATAAACTAAATTTTGTGGAGAGAAGGCTTAATATTATCGAACTAAATTACAAACGCAATTCAATTGATATTAGTGGTATTCCTGATGTAAATCATAAAAATGTCAGTGATAAAGTTTGATGCTTCTAAATAATACTCTTAATGAGAAAATAACTGTTGATAATATAACACAATGTTATGTTAAAAAACTGAAGAGTTCATTCTCAGATGTGGTCTCTCAGTCTCCACAAAATCAGAATTCTACTAACACAACTACTACGTCAGTGACGAGTGTAGTGGTTTTAGAGTTTGACTCTTTTAATGTTAAGAGGAGCATAATGTCAAAGAAAAACAACATGAAGAAGATATTGAATGCTGCTATTTTTGGTGAGCATTTTAAAAACATCAACATTTACATAAATGATTCACTCAGTTATTATGTGAGAAGCTTACTAAAAAAGCGAAAGAGATAAAAATGGAAAAAAGGTATAAATTTTTATGGGTAAGAAATTCTTCGATATTCTTAAGAAAAACGGAGAATGATAGGGTAATTAAAATTATATCATTTGATGATTTAAATAAAGTCATTTAATTATTTTAAATTCTTCTTACATTCTTAAACATTCATTTACATAATGTTTAATTCTAGCAACTACTATTACAATGCAAATGATATAAATAATAATTTTGGTTTGTCACATCCGTTTTTTTATATTACTCACCAAAACATTAGAAGTATGCCCAAAAATTTTGATGAATATCTGTGTCTTTTATCAACTCTTAATAAACTACCGGAATTAATTTTTCTTACTGAAACTTGAATTTATTCAAACGAAATTAATGATTACAGTATTCCTGGTTTTAAATTTTTTGCTAAGTGTAATGCCAATTACTCCTCTGGTGGTATTGCTGTGTTTGTAAATATCAATATTGTCTGTGAGAATAGTTGTGTAAATGTGTCTTCAGCTAATGCTTTAAAAATTGATTGTAAAATTGAGAGTGAGTATTTTTGTTTTCTATGCATCTACAGGTTACATGATTATAATATAAATTTTTTTTTGAGTGAATTCAGAAATATTTTGAATAGTATTGGTATTAGAAATTGTATAATTTTAGATAATCTTAATATTGATATCTTAAACAATTCAAAAGAAACTAAGGAATATCTTTTTATGTTATCTTCTTTTGGCTTTGTCTCACTCATTAATTCTCCTACTCGTATTTCTTCTGTATCATCTTCTTGTTTGGATCATATTTTTTGTAGAAATCAAATTAAATCAAATTTTGATTTTAGTAGTTATTTACATGATACTAGAATATCAGATCATCTCATGACCTGTTTAATTTTTAATAATATTCCTGCTCTTTCTAATAAAATTTCTAATAAGATAAGTTATAATTATAAAAAAATAAATTACGTAAAACTAAACAATTGTTTAAGAGAAGAATCATGGAATATTTATTGTTTACATGACCCTAACCTAGCATTTGATAAATTCATTTCAACTTTATTAAACTATGTAGAAAAGTGCTCTTTTAGTGTTCATGTTCCAAAAAAGTAGAAAAAGTTTAAACCATGGATTTCGGATAATTTACTGGATAAAATAAATTGGAAAAATAAATTACATCTTAAATTGAAAAAATACCCAGGTAATTTAAATATGAAAAAAACATATGATAAACTATGCAAAGAAATAAAATATGAGTGTATTAGTAATAAAGAATCATATTTTGTAAACAAATTTAATACCCACAAAGGGAATACTAAAGTGGAGTGGAGTATTGTAAATAATTTATTAAATAAAAATGAAATAAAAAATGAAATAATTTTAAATGTCAATGGTTATCTCTGATCCGGCTGTCATTGCGGTTGAATTCAATAAGTTTTTTGTTAATATCGCATCACAGTGTTGTGCATCTTCTAATTATATATCTGATGGTACTTTAACACTAATTTCTTTCCAAAGTAGTAGCTTTGTTTTTGATCCAATTTCCGCCTATGAATTACATAAAATAATAATTTCTTTAAAAAAATCGAATGCTACATATGTTGATGAATGCTCTTCTAATTTAATTAAAAATATTTCTTTTCAAATAGTTGATATACTGGCACATATTTTTAATTTAAGTGTCTTTAAAAGTAAATTTCCTGATATTCTAAAAATTGCGGAGGTTATACCTCTCTTCAAAAAAGGAAATATACATGATTTAAATAATTACAGGCCTATTTCACTCTTGCCTTCCTTTGCAAAAATTTTTGAGAAAGTGATGAAGAATAGATTTTTAGTTTTTTATATAAAACAAATTTTTTTTAGCCCATGTCAATATGGCTTTTTAAAAGGTAAGTCTACTGAAGAAGCAATGCTTAAATTATGCAACGAAATCGTAGAAGGCTTAAATTTGAGTAAAGTCACAGCAGCTTTATTCATAGATATATCGAAAGCATTTGATACAGTCGACCATACAATTTTGCTGGATAAACTTTATAAAGTTGGTTTTAGAGGTTTTGTTTTAAAATGGTGTCACTCTTACATACAAAATCGCAAACAAAATGTAAAAGTGGGAGGTGCAATGAGTGATGAGTTGATATTAAACTGTGGAGTACCACAAGGATCAGTCTTGGGTCCGCTCTTATTTCTAATATATATTAACTGTCTTTTTTCCCAGCCCCTTTTAGGAATTCCAATTGCATTTGCGGATGACACTGCTTTTACGTATAATTGCAAAAATCAGCAGGATCTAATTTTTAAGTTAAATCATGATTTGAATATTATCAGTTTTGGTTTAGCAAAAACAAGCTAGTGATAAGTTGTAAAACGAAATATATAATTTTTAATATTTACAATACCTCGAATTTAAATTTTAATCTCTTTTATCATGATCGTACATGTTGTAAAATTTCTGATAATACAGTTTCAGATAAGTCTTTGTGTTCTGATAATTGTTTTTTAATTGAAAGAGTGGAAAAATTTAAATATCTTGGCTTTGTTTTAGACTGTAAAATGTCCTGGTTTGATCACATAACATATCTAAAAAATTATTTACTTAATGTAATTAGACAACTTTATCTCATAAGACAATACAGTACTGCTAAAGTTACAACTATCGCATTTTATGCACTATTTCAATCAAAGTTACAATATGGTATAGTTTGCTGGGGTGGTGCATATTTTAATAAATTGCATAATCTTCTAGTAGCACAGAAACACACCATTAAAATTATATTTAAAAAAAGGAAATATGATAGCAACTTTTACTTATTTCAAATGTTAAATATTCTTCCTATTAGAAATTTGTTTTTATTTAAGACGTTGAAACTATTTTTTTTAAGATCAGGTCACTTGAATGTGAGATTTACAGAAAGATACAATCTTAGGATTAATAGCAGAAATTTAAAAAAGTTCACTATAGTCATTTTTTCAAAATCGTAGCACCCAGAGTTTTCAAAAAAGCATCAGATGAAATTAGCAATACTAGAATTTACTCAGAATTTATTAAAAAATCCAAAGTTTGGTTACTAGGTTTTAATTTTGAACAAATTGAAAAATAATTAAGAGTTGTAACTTAATTTTGCGTTTTCTCAATGTTTTGTTGTCTTACTACTTACTCATATATCTCTCCTGCTCTTCTGCTTTTTTTAGTATTAGAATTAGCTGTAATAAATTTTTTTTTGTGCTATAATAGCTATAAAATTTTTTGAGTACCTACATGTTTCTTAGAAGGAAATCCATTATATTCTGATTTATATTAAATTTAATTTTTTGAATTTTTTGTTCTTTTAGTATATTTATATTTGTTTTCTTTTCTTTTGCTTACCCCATAAGCATTTATACAATGTAAAAATTTGAATGTAAATTTTTGAAATCATAAATTGTTAATTAGCCATTTGATACTTGCCCTATAGGCAACTAAATGACTGAATAGTTTTATTAGTTTGTATATCGGATAGAAATAATAGATCTTGAGTGGGCAAAAAGGAAAAATGATATGACGATGGTATCACAACTATATTTAGGTACCTTCATATCTAAAAGGTTAATTTGGTCAATAATAATATTAATTTTTCGCACTTTTCAATATCGTTCAATATTTTGAAATTGTTTTGTTTCTGTATTACCTGTCAAATAGGTAACTTAGATTAGATTATTAATTATTATTCTAAATTTAAAATCACGTTTAAAGTTTTAAAGTTTAGTTAAAGTCACATTTTAAATTTTCTATTAAAATATATAAAACAATATTATTTTAGCCTTTATATAATTTCCAGTATTTTAAATTAATTTTTTTACTAACATTTAAAACTAAATTAGAGAAATTTAAAATTATATTATCATCGCGTAAATTTTTATTATTCGTTTCTATTAAATTTACCAAGTAATTGGTGAAAATACTGCATCCGGTATTAAACACGGACTTTTATCATTATTTAATTAAAAACGCGATTCTGAAAAATGCAATTTACATATGGAACTATTATTAGGCTGTTGGTTGCCAGTCTGATATTTGTACAAGGCTCTTTAAATCTTCTCAAAGGCTCTTTATCCAGAAATTTAAAATTAGGGACAGATATCGTGCTATTATAATTGGATTTACACCCAACAAACGAACACTTTCCACCCACTTTATTTTAGAAAATTATTAAAAAAGGCAATATTAGGCACAAAATAATTGAATTAATTTTTTTAAATAGCATTCATAGCATAAAATCTTTTAAATCTTTTAAATTTAATTCAAAAATTAACTCTACAAAAATATGAGTACTTAAAATAAAATATTACTAAAATTTAGAGTTATTTAAAATAAAATATTAATTTTTTTCTAATACTTTTAAAATAGTATTGCAATTTAAAATTTTATTCATAAGAAGATTATTCTATTTCATGTAAGTACATCCATATTCTATTTACAACAATTTTTTTTTTATAGACTGTATAGAAAAAAACGAAAATTGCTTAATCAGAATCTGGTATTTCTTTTTTTCTTTGCTGAAAAATTTGGTTTGAAAGTTAATTTTTTTATTGAAAAGAAAAAACTTGAAACTTTATTTTTATATAAATTTTATAATTTTTTATTATAATTAAAACTCTAAAAACTTAGTTTGAACTAAAATATATTTACCAAATTTGCAGTACAAGCTATTAGAAATCTTTTAAATTATTAGGTTATGTTCACTAATTTATTATAATTGTGTACTCTCATAATTTTTTGTTAAAAATATGTTGAAAATTTCGAGTTGAAAGCTGAAATTTTAGTATGTTAAAGAAAAATTTCCAAATTTTATTTTAATATACAATTTGGCATGTTTGGGTAAATATTTCATATCGAAAACTCGAAAGGAAAATTGTTAAAAATGTGCATTTTTCTTAAACAAAAATAAAAACAGAAAAGAACAAAAAAATCTTTATGAAATGTCATTTTTCGAAGCTTTTTCTCACAACACATTTACAATTTGCACAAACACATTTAAGTATTTCAATGTTCTGGCCTTCTAAAAATTAATGTAGGTTATGGTTAATGTAGGTTATTGTTAAAATTAATGTAGGTTATGGTTAAAGCCACTTTCCACATTTATTCAACACTAGAGAAAATTCAAATTAAATTGGGGTTTGCCAGTAGTTCAATATTATGGTATCTATTCAATGACAGAAAATGATCGTAAAGAATTTATCGCTTGGTATGACGAAAAAAAGATACTGAATTTAATATGCAATTCGAACTAGAAGAATATTGTAAAAATGATGTATATATTTTAGCGGAAGCTTGTATAAAATTTAGAAATCTTATGTTAAAAAAAAGCAATGTATGCTCTTTTATGGAAGCCACAACTATAGCTTCAGCATGCAATTTAGTCTTCCGTAGAAACTTTTTAAAACCAAGTACAATTGGCTTAATACCAAAAAATGGCTACAGACTTGCAGATACACAATTGCTCTTCAATGGTTAATTTGGGAAGAAGATCAGAGAAACATCAATATTTGTCACGCTGGTAAAGAACTGGTAAACGGGTTAAAAATAGATGGCTTATGTGTAGAAACAAAACAAATTTTTGCATTTCACGGATGCTATTATCATGGGCATCCAAAATGTTTTCGGTATAGGCGTAACGAACCAATAGCTAGTCTTGAATATGATACAATGGATACTAGATTTGAATCTACTGTTACAAAAACAGAGCGATTAAAATCATTTGGATACGAAGTTATTGAAATGTGGGAATGTGATTTCATACAACAGATAAATGAAAAAGAAGAAATGTCATATTTATTAAACCATCCCATTTTAAAAAATACTCCTTAAAATCCTAGGGACGCGTTTTAAGGAGGACGCACAGGGAATACAGTTTTGCACTACAAACCTAATGAAGGTGAAAAAATAAAATATATTGATATTTGCTCGTTATATCCCTATGTGTGCAAATATGGTAAATTCCCAATAGGACATCCAGAAGTTATAGTTGGACACGAAAAATACTCTCAATTTGATTTGCAAAAAATCGAAGGACTAATTAAGTGTGAAATTCTTCCAGCGCATGATTTATTTCATCCGGTTCTTCCAATAAAGCAAAATAATAAATTAATGTTCACACTTTGCTTTACCTGTAGTTTAGAAAGCAATCAAGATGAATGCACACATTCTGAAGAACAAAAAATACTGTCAGGAACTTGGGTTATAGATGAGGAGTAGGTATAGGGGCACTTTGGTATGGGAAAAAATAAGCCCATATCGCACGACCTAGTTTTTAATAAACCATATCGCACGCCCACGCAAATTAACCTATATTTGAATGACCTTAAGTTTTAGAGAAACAGGAAGTGTTGTGACCTGGATTCTGTTAGAAGTTGGGGTAAAACAAGTCTTTTAGAGCTCTTCGATTGTATATTATAATAGGTCAACATGAAAATAGTTAGCAAAACTATTATATGTAAATATTAAAGCACGTGTTATTTAATGTTGGTGAACTAGTTTTAAAGTGTATCTTTAAGGAATACGTGTTTTTTTTTTTGTGCTGGTTAACTAGTTTTACTATAAGAAGAAATACAAAATAACAATTAGCATCTTCGTTTTTTCTTTTTAGCAGAATATCTGTTTAGATTACTATGTAGTATTTTAAGAAGGTAGAAAAAGGAAGAGGCAAGAAAAGTTGAATGCAAATAGATTGGTATAGTATAGTAAGAACGTAGAATATATATCTACATATATATGTTGCATATAAAAAGGTTAAAAAGAAATTCAAACTTTATTAACTTTATACAATTTTTTTTTTATAGACTGTATAGAAAAAAACGAAAATTGCTTAATCAGAATCTGGTATTTCTTTTTTTCTTTGCTGAAATATTTGGTTTGAAAGTTAATTTTTTTATTGAAAAGAAAAAACTTGAAACTTTATTTTTATATAAATTTTATAATTAAATATAATTTTTTTTATTTATTAATTTTATTTTTATTACAATTTTATTGGTTAATTGCTAAATGTTTATTGCTTGTTTCATCAAGCAGTTTTAAATTTTCAGTGCTATCTCTAATTAAATAGAGATCGCCTTTCAGAATTTCCTGCCGGAATTCCTTATCTTCGAATAGGTCCAGATAGGTTTTTGGTATGAAAATTATGTAATTTTCTGTTTCAAAAACCCAAGACGGTCCATTAACTGTCGGTAATAGTCTAACTTTTTTAATTGTATAGAGCGCATCTGGCTCCATATCTTTTACCTTTAAAAAAGTTTTTCTTTTTATTTTTGCATTACATGATTCCAAACATCTTTTTCTTTTTGGTTGCTCATATGATTGGTGTTGTTCGTATTGTTGTTGTTGTTGTTGGGATTGTTGCTGGTGCTGTGATGCTTGTTGGTGTTGAGGTTGTTGCTGATGCTGGGATTTCTTCTTCTTCGGTGGAAGCACAACCTGTGTTGGTTGTGTAACGAAAAATATGTCTTCAGTGTTGTTGTCCATGCTTGATTATGTTGTTTACTTTGCTTGATTTTAAGTAAAACTATGATTTCTTCTATAAAATTCTGCAGTATTTATATTAAATAAAATTGTTAGAAATCTATAGAATTTACCAAAGCATATTAATTAAAATTTTAATTTATTGTAACTGCTTTCGGCTTCATAAATCAAACTACATTGTTGAAATATTTTCTATTTCAAAGAAAGATTCAAAAAGATGTAGGTAGTTTTAATTAGAAAAAAAAAAAAAAGGAAGATATAATTTATTAAAAATACAATGTTGCAAATACTTTGTTTGAAGATAGGTGCTTACTGTAAAAACAAAATATTTTTGTTTAAACCTGAATTTATTCTATAAATTCCTTTTCGATAATTTATATCAAATGCAATTGCATGTAATATATACAATCTACTAACGTATATTTAATTAAATTGAATTTATTGTAATTACTTTTTTAGAATTCATACATCTTACAAACATTGTTGCAAATATTTGCTTGAAGAAATTTTTTTTTTTTTTACTCTAAAAACGAAATTTTTAAATTAGTTTTGGTTTGTTTGGTCAAATAGCTGCAGCAAGCGAGTCAATACAAAAAAAAATAAAAAATGTCAAAAAAAATTTTATTAGAAAGATTTTTTAATCATTCACCGGAGATAGAATCACTTCCTTATAGGATTGAAAGTGATTCAGCATCAGTAGTCAAACGTTTTAACGTACGCGGACGTAAAGTCAAGTTTATAATTAATTCAGTTCCTAATAACGTAGAACCGGTTAACTGGATAAAAAACGCATTGTATAAAATAATTCAAGATGTTACAACTGATTTGCACCCTCTAGATAAGGTAGGATTAACATTCTGTGGAGAAAGCTTCCAGCAACATGGTCCTGGATGGCTAAGTTTTAGAAATGCAGGCGATCTAACATTTTCTGATGTATGGGAAATGATATCAAAAATTTTTCAAAGTAATTCTGAAGGTAACTACTAAATGAATACTTCATTATTATTTTTATTATTAATACCTTTATTTTGTTTTTATGTTACAGGTTTAAGCACAGATACATTTTGTCTTTCAGTTACTTCTGTAAGGCTACCATTTGGGAGAGGAAGATCACAAAAATATTCATCATATGATGAGGAAAGCTTAAAGCGAAAGGGAATAATTTGCATTAAAAAACAAAAACAATTTATGTCTACCTCAGGCCTTAATTGTGGCAATATCACAAACTAAAAATGATAAGAACTACAAACACAAAATTCGTAATGATACAGGAAAATTACAAACTTTAAAAGCTATCGAACTAACTAAAAATGCAGGAGTAAAAATTCCAAATAAAGGTTGTGGAATACAGGAACTCAAAAAGTTTCGAGAATATTAGAAAAATTATAAAATTGTTGTGTACAAATGGGGAACAAGAGGCAGAGAGGTAATCTTTGAAGGAATTGGACCTGCAAAACGGCTAAATTTGTTGTTTTATAAAAATCACTACAACGTAATAAAATCGCTGACTGCAACCTTTTGCGCCAGTTATTATTGTGAAGATTGCCACATTCCATACAACAACAAAAGAAATCATAGATGCACAGGAACATGTCCATGCTGTCAAAATTCTCCACCATGTCTTAATAATTTAAAACAAATTTTATGCAATGATTGTAATCGTTCATTTCGAGGTCGAATGTGTTTAGATAACCATAGGGCGTCAAGTTCAAAACGCAACAGTATTTGTGACGAAGTTAAAAAATGTTTGTCTTGCTTAAAACTTTATAGAGCCGATAGAAACCATGTATGTGGTGAATACTTTTGCAAGATTTGCAGTAACTCTGTTCCTGAGAATCATAAATGTTTTATTCAACAAAACAAAAATCAACCTAAACTAAAAAATTTTATTTATATATTTTACGATTTGGAAACACAACAAGAAAAAGCTTTTGGAGAGAAGTACATAAGAGGCATTCTATCAGATATTAAACTACATGAACCAAATTTGTGTGTTTTCGAGCAAAGATGTGACGCATGTATTTCGTTGTCCTCGTTATATTTTTGTGAAACATGTAAATTTAGAAGAAGAGGAATTAAAGAGGGAAATATTATAGAGCAATTTCTGATGTACATAATGGAGATAAGAAAAGAATTCAAAACTGTCGTGGTAATAGCACATAATGGACAATCTTTTGACCATCAATTTATTTTAAATATTATATTAGAAAAAACCTCTTTAAAAACCAAACTAATTATGCGAGGTTCAAAAATTATCATGATGTTATTAGATAACATAAAATTTATAGACTCAATTAATTACTTTGCAATGGCATTATCAAAATTACCAAAGGCTTTTGATTTACAAATTGATTTGAAAAAAAGATATTTCCCGCATTTCTTCAATACAACGGAAAATAAAAATTATATTGGACCATTACCACCTGTTGAATATTATAACCCAGATACCATGAAAACTAACGAACGTGAAGTATTTCTGAAATGGTATGAAGATCACAAAAATGATAAATTCTATATGGAAAATGATATTGTAAAATTTTGTATAAATGACGTAGCAATACTAACGCAATCATGCTTAAAGTTCAGAGAATTTTTTCTTAGAGAATGTAACGTTGAACCTTTTCTAGGGGCCACAACTATAGCGTCTGCTTGTAATCTTGCATTTAGACGTAATTTTTTAAAACCAGATACGATTGGTTTAATACCCAAAAACGGGTATAGGTATTCAGATAACAAATCAAAGGCAGCTATTCAATGGTTGGTTTGGGAGGAGGAAAAACGGAATATTAACATTAGACATGCTGCTAAACAAAAAGAAGCTGTCGTAGCCGGTGTAAAAGTTGATGGTTTTTGTTCAGAAACTAATCACCAAAAAATTCAGAAACTAGTTTTTGAATTTTATGGATGTTATTATCACGGTCATCCTAACTGTTTTCCACGTAATCGTAATTCATATTTATATGATGATAAAAATGATACAATGAATGAACGATATGATAGAACTATTAGAAAATCTGATAGGTTGAAAAGATTAGATTACATTGTAATTGAAATGTGGGAATGTGATTTTTATTATCAAATAAGTAAAAGCAAAATGAATTACTTAAATAACCATCCATTAGTACAACTTTCACCATTAAAACCTCGGTATTCTTTTTATGGTGGTCGTACAGATAATGTTTACAACTACTACAAATGTTAAAAAGGAGAAAAAAATAAAATATATAGATATCCATGGGTTTGCAAATATGGAAAATTTCCTGTCGGCCATCCAGATGTTTATGTAGGAAACGTTAATTTTACTAAACAAAATTTAAAAGATTTGAATGGACTTATAAAATGTAAAATTTTACCACCAGAAAATCTTATACATCCAGTATTACCTGAAAAACAAAACAACAAATTAATGTTTTCCTTATGTCGCACATGTAGTGAGGAAAAAAACCTAAATGAATTTTGTTTACATAATGATAACGAAAGAGTTTTACTTGGAACATGGATTATTGATGAAATGTTAAAAGCTCTTGAATTGAAATATAAAATATTAGAAATTCATGAAATATGGAGTTACAACATATGTCAATACAATGGTGTAACAAAAACAGATGGTCTTTTCACACAAATGATGAACAAATTTTTAAAAATAAAACAACAGGCATCGGGATGGCCTAGTAACTGTATAACAAAGGAAAAGAAAGAGAAGTATATAACGGATTTTCTTAGAAATTAAAATATTCAACTAGAATTTAATGAAATTGTAAATAATCAGGGACTACGATCTTTTGCAAAATTAATGCTTAATTCTTTTTGGGGTAAATTTGGACAGAGAGAAAACTTACAAAAAACAATAATTATTAATCAACCTAAGGATTTATATGACATGTTAAAAAATCCATCTATAGACGTTTGTGGTATTCTTCCAGTAAGTGAGGAAAACATTATAGTTAATTGACAGTACAAAGAAGAAGCAGGTGAATCATTATCTACTGTAAATTTATGTATTGCAGCTTACACAACTACTCAAGCTCGATTAAAATTATATAGTTATTTAGAAAAACTAAAGGATAGAGTTTTATATTATGACACTGATTCCGTAATATATATAAGTCGTACAGGAGAATATGAACCCCAAACAGGGGATTTTATAGGAGATATGACCGATGAACTAGAATGTTATGGTGTTGGAAGTTACATTACAGAATTTGTAAGTGGAGGCCCTAAAAACTATGCATATAAGATTCATAGTACGAAAGACAATGAAGAAAAACTAGTTTGTAAAGTTAAAGGAATTTGTTTAAACTACACAGCCTCCCAAAAAATTAATTTTAATACAATTAAAGAAGCGGTGCTAAATGTGAAGGAAGACAACGATATATACATACTTTCAAAAAATATTCGACGTAATAAAGAGCATAAATTTATCACAGTTCCTGAAATAAAAAAATATCAAACTAGGTTAGAAAAACGTAAATTTGTGGAAGATGGTAGTTCATTTCCCTATGGATATAAAAGATCTAATGTTAATAATTAATTAGAAATATAATGTTTAAATTTTTATTTAAAAATTTTAGTATAAAGAGCACAAATAAATATCAAATATGTTCAAATTTATTAAAAACTATTTTTTTTATTAATCCAAGTATTATGATCATCATTGAACCCTAACCATTTAACAAAAACTTTATTACCTTGTTTTTTAATAATTTTTTCTACCAGGTAAGAATTTGGATATTTAATAGGAGTGAGTTCCTCTTTGTAGAAACCACCTGAAATAGGATTATTTTTATAATCTGATAATTGATATGTAACTGGATAGGTATTATTGATATTATCAATTTTAAATATTTCAGTTGAACAATTTGGTCGATAGCCTTTTTCGAGGTGACCTTTATATTTACTTATTCTTACATATTCACCAACCTTATATTTACTTTTTTGAAAAATTTTAGGTTGCATATATATATTTTTCAATATATTTCTTTCATTTTTTCGCGTAACTTTTTCAGGTGGAAGCTTTATTGTAGAATGTTTTTTTGAATTATAATCTTTTATTATTGATTGCAGAATAGATAACCATTTATAATTTCCATTTAGACTAAATTTTTTCCACATAGAATTTTTCATTGTACGATTAAATCGTTCAACAATTGATGCTTTTAATTCACTGTATGTATGATAGTGGTTGATTATTTTTTCTCTCATATAGTTTTGAATTGTGAATTAAAAAACTCTTTGCCTTGATCAGAGTGAATATTTTTGGGTATAACTTTAGCGCGCACAAAAATTGATTTCAGGGCATTTAAAACGTTTTCAGCATTCTTTGTTTTTACAGGTGCAGCATATGCGTATTTAGAAAATATATCTATGGCAGTTAACATATATTTAAAGCCATTATTAAACTTTGCGTATGGTATCATTTTAGCTAAATCAATTTGCCAAGTATCATTTAAACATCTTTATAAGAATTTCCTTCTAGGATATCTACGCCTTGCTGGTCTATGAATTTCCATTACAATTTGAGCTTTTGACATTATGCTTATACCATTTAATTAACTTTTCTAATTCTTTGTTATATTTTTCTACAAAATAGCATTCACAAGTGTCAGGCCCTGATGTACAATTATTATAAGCCCAAGGACAGCAACTAAAATGTGTACCATATTTTGAACTGTACTGTTCTTTACCAACAAATTTTTCTAAATAATTGTATAAATTTGAAATATAAGTTTTGTGTTCATCTAATAATGTAAATGAGTATTTTTCTAAGAAATCTTTCACATCCATTCTTAAAATAAATACCAATAAAGATAATACATTCTTTTTATACCTTTTCAAAATTTGAATTTTTATTCAGTCAGTTGTCAGTTCTAATCTTAGTAACACTGCAAATTAATAAAAAAAAAATACTTAATTTTCTCAAAAAGTCTGGTTATTCAATATTTTAACATTTCAAATGGACAGTAATTTTGTAGAAAGAGGGCAAGTTTCTGAATCTTTGGACAATGATAAAGAGAATTTGCAACCAACCACATTATATCCGTATTATTGTAGATGTTTAATATTATTTTTTACATTTTTGTTTATTTATTGTGTTGTTTTTGCTATTGCCATATTTTATTGTAATTGTAAAAACAAAAGTAAATAAAGTTTATTTAAAATTTTTTATTATAAATTTATTTTACAGTTTAATCTTATTCTAACATTTTATTCTCTTGATTTATATTTAAATATTTATCTATTAATTCTTTTAATGAAAATGGAATCTCAAAAAATAATCTAGAATAATTACATTGAACATTAAACCGGTTTAATGGAATGTATATTTCATCTTTTAGTATAGTTTGCTGGTTTTCCACACACGTTCTAATATATTTTCTTACGTATTCTTTTACACATCCTTCAGCCTTTTTGTTGTAAACCATTACTAAGTGGATAAAATTAAATAGATTACGAAATTTATCAATTTCCTCATCTTTTAGTACAAATGGCCGTGGTTTTCCAGCTTTTATACCAAATTGTAAGCAGGAAACTTTATTTTTAGGATGTAGATGATATTGCTGATAAAATTCCAACCAATCTTCATAATTAATAAACATTATTTTTTTCCCAATGCTGTGTAATGAAATTGTTGCTTCTATTAATTCTGTATGAAAACCAACAACAACTTTTACCGTATGTGCTTCGTTTAAAAAGTAGGTATAGGCCAATAACATATTGATATATGATACTATATATAACATATATGATACTATTCCTCTCACAGTTGTTTTAAAATGAGTTAAAAAACCGCAATATTTTAGATATATATATTTATATTTTTTGTTTAGAAACACAGCTCTGAATATACTTTTTCCCAAATATGCTGTTATAAAGTTTTAAAATTAGATTATCATTATGGATATAACTAACACTACTAAATTGTGTTAAAAATTTATTCATACTTATATTATTACACTTACACCAAGCGTAAACACAACAATATTGTCCACATACATCTGAAAAGTTACTTTGTAATTGTCTATCATTAAATATTATGCATTGGTTTTTTAAATAATTAACAATTTCTGGTTTATCTGGTGTGGCACCGTAAGAATCAAAATATTCTATACAACCATCTTTTGGAATAAAAATAACTAACCAATGTGTTCCAGGATCTTTGGCTTTATCAGTGTTTACAATCATGAATGTTGGCCTTTCAACTATATTAGTTAATTTATCCAAAGCAAAAACTCCTTTCAAATATTTGTTTGTGTATTTGTTACATCTTAATATATTAGTTAATTCTAAAGTATTCATGAATCAAATTTACTTAAATCACACACTTTACTTATTTCGTTAGTGTAATTTATTAAGAAATCTTTTTTTATTTTTTCATTTGTTATAATAATATCAAATTTCTCCAATATCTGTCTAAGATCGTTATTTATTTTATTATTGTGAACAGTTCCAAAAGTATAATTTTCAAGATGATAATTTAAAAGTTCTTTTGTTGGAAATTTGTATGTAAACTCTTTTATTAATTTTTTACAAGGTTCTTTAATTCCAAGTAAGCAAATATCTTTCGCGAATAAGTTGTTTTTATCATTACAACAAAATGTTACATCTACAAGTACACAGGTTAATGACATCTTAACAAATACTCAAATTCAAGTCTTAAATAATCTATTTATAGATTTGTGAACACATTTCGATTTTTATCAATTTGTAAACTTGCATCAAATTCTCCATAAACTATAGCAGATAGAATTGATGGAAGCGGTTTTGATAGCCTTGCTTCAATTCGGACAGTGCCTTGATTAAGTAATCCATGACACACTTCATTTCCTGATGCATCTGGAGTTAAATCAAAAGCTAATATAAAGAATCCATTACTAAACATATATTTTGTTATCTGATGACCTTTATCATTATGATATATGCCTGTACCAGAAAATAGCGTATGATATGCACATGTATAACAATTATTTTCTTCCGTAAAACTGGTTTCAATTATTGTATTAGGTATTTGTACTCCATTTACATATAACATGAATTGAGAAATATCAAAGTGTTTAAAATTAAATGGATTTTTTGATCTTTTTCCAGAGTAACCGGTATTCTCTGTCATACAAAATAATATCGTGTTTGGTAACTGCCCAATAAATACATTATCAAGCGAAATAGTTGATCTATTAGAAGGAATCGTAAAACTTTTTACTTCTACCCGTTTATAATTATATTTGGCGTTCGACTTCTCAATTACAGCATTATGTGCTAATAATACACTAGGATTAATAGTTGCATGTCTCATAAACAATGTTGCTTCTACAATTTTTAATTGAGATTCATCAGAATCATCTCCGCAAAAGAAAAAATCTGGTTTTTCTAATGTTAAAACTATTCTAACATCAACATTATTTATCAGAAGAGTTGGCTGATTGAACATATATACATGTAATTTGCCCATAAGCTCTACAACATTGCTATTTTGGTCAGCCTTTTGGCGCTCCTTTGAACTAATATTGTCAAATTTAGCTATATATTTGGTTTATCCAGATTCCAACCGGCATATTCCAAATGTGTTGTTGCTGCATCTGTAACATAATTTAATAATGATTCAATGTAAGCTCTGTAGTGGTAATTACCGTCTGAGGGGGTTATATTTTTACCATTTAACTGTACATTACACTGTTTTATTAGAGAGTGAAGAAGATTATTAACAACACTTGGTTGTGCTATTAGTCTTCCATCAGTTCCTTTATCATTATTCCAATGAGTTCCATATTTTTTAAAATTTGTACTTTTAATCGTAAATATACAGAAGATAAATCTATATATGTATCACCATGACCTAATGATAGAAATTCGATTGTTGACGGATTGTCTAGGGAAGCAATTGGATTGTAAGAAACCTCCTCAGATCGTAAAATACTGGATTGAATAGGTTGAGTTTTAAAAATATCTAATTCAGATTTCATACATTCCACCATGATTAGTTAAAAATATCTTTTAGTTTCTTTTTCTTATTAACTTTACGCCGTTTTGACATAGAATAATTTGAATTGCTAATGTTAAGTCTTTTTATAGTTTTCCTTTTTCTTTTACCAGATCCATACATTTCATTAAGCTTCCTAACAGCTCCGCGTCTTACATTTTTCATAATTTCTTTACCTCTATCTTGAACAACTTCCTTTACATTTGCCCCTGATGCAATATCAGATAAAGCGCTAATACCAGAGTTAATGACCTCTTTTTTAAATATATTAGCACCTG
This sequence comes from Poecilobothrus nobilitatus, assembly GCA_947095535.1. Classification (NCBI taxonomy): domain Eukaryota; kingdom Metazoa; phylum Arthropoda; class Insecta; order Diptera; family Dolichopodidae; genus Poecilobothrus; species Poecilobothrus nobilitatus. The sequence goes on from OX352772.1 coordinate 233,807,837, forward strand.
AAGCAAATTTAGGTTTCAAATACTTAAAAAGACCTCCAAAAAAACTTCCTAATCCGCGACCTCTTTGGTAAGGTATGGTAGAATGCAATAAAGGCCCAATGTCATCAAGACCTCTTCCGGATTGTACTAAATAATATCTGTAATACATTTTCTCCATTACGTTTAAAATAAAATTAATATTAAAATTTACAAACTGACATTTATTTATACTTTTTTAAAATGTAATACAATTTTTGTAGGAATACTACTATCACTAAAATTTATTTTATAACCATATTTATCACATAAGAGCATTGAAATACTATCAAATGATTTTTCAACATTACAATATTGAATTATGTTAAATTCTTTTACTATGTTAGTAAAAGCATTTTCTGTATTAACAGTTCTTAAACATCTTACATTTTTACCACCTATATTTTGTGGTTCAATAATATCAGTGTATATAAAAAACATATCTGGTTTCTCTACAGGAATTAAATTCATGCTATCAATAAACAATTTAAAAACTTCAATTACACGAGGTTTATATTTTTTAGGGTCAGTTAATTTTACGAAAGCTTGATCAAAACATGTTTCTAAAAGTCCATCTAAGCTGTAAGTGAAATTTGTTCTTAATTTGATGTTAACTTTTGGCTTACTTAAACAGATAGTAGTGTATAATAAAGTTTTTGGAAACTCCTCAGCTTTGTTTGGTATTACATAGTTTGTATCGTCATTTATAAAGTTAAAAATACCCCAAATTAGTTGACGTAAAACTTCTTTTCTTGAAAATCCTAATAATGGTCGAATATTTTGAATTAAAGTAGGAAGTAACAGAACCTTCCAATCGCATATCATTTGATCGTTACTATATGGTATATAAGTAGTCCCAACACCAATACGGTTTGTCTGCATACCAGTGATATATATTTGAGTACTTTTTTCCCATTCCTCACTATAGACATTTGGAATAAAATCATTAGCATATATTTCAGATACACCAACTTTCCAATTAGAATCGATCATATATTTATCCATTTTATTCGTAAAAGTTGATACTGTGTTTTCGGGGTAAAAATCCATAGATTAATCACTGAGTAATGTGACGTAAAATTCATCATTTACTTGTACGTTGTCCATGAACTTGTAGATTTATTTTTACGAATTGGAAAATTAAGTTGTGTTTGAGTATCGCCTGCTTTCGCTGATCGCAGTAAACGTTTTGGAGATCTATTTATAGTTTTTTCCTTTTTCATTGGTGGACTTGAACTATCTAATGGAACTGTTATTATATCACCAGTATACATTTTTACTCCTAATTGATTTTCGTTTTCTTAACCGTTCCCGGCTGTTGCAGCAGACATTGCTTTTGATAAAACATTTTCTTCATTTTCTTCGTCTTCAAACACATTATCAGGGGTATCCTCATATATTTCTTCCTCAGGGAATTGTATTTTAATGTCTCTATATTTAAGAGAATCTGATTGTACCTTTGCATCTTTAAGTAATGGTTTTACACGTGTTTGAGTACTTTTTGATTCCATTAGTATCGTTTTTCCTTTTTCTCTGTTTTGTGGAAGAGTTCTGCTCTGATTTTGTTTTTTAAACAAGTTTTGCCGTAAAAAATACCATTTCTGGATATCAGTCAAATGCTTATTTAACATAATTTTTTTCATATTTTTATCCAACTGGTTAATTTCAAGATTATAATTTTGTTTAAGTTTTTCATATATTTCCGGTTTGAGAATTATCATTTTATTAAATGATGAATTATTCATTTTATAAGATTTACAATCAACCCTGAAAGAACTGCACCAAGAAGAGTAGGTAAAAATCCTCCTTTTTGAACAATAATTTTTCGTTTATTATTTATTGATTTTTTATAACAAATGAGTGATCTTAACTCCCTTTTATATCTTTTTAATTGATTTTTTGTTTTTTTATTCAACTTACAGTTACCATTTAAAATATTTAACGATATTTCACAAATTGTTTTAATTACATCTGGTTCACAATGTTTTATAATAACTCTTTGGAATTTCGGTTTAGAATTTTTTAACAGGTGCAATATATGTCGGTTGATTTTCAATCGTTTCCTATTCTTTTGCATATTGTTCCAACTGATTTGTTGTACACAAATCTTGCTCGAAAATGTCACTTCTCAATCTAAATAAATCATTAACTTCTTGAGTAAGATCTATTAATATATAACCATATGGCTTAGATGTCACTTCATTATATACTTTCTCAAATTCCTTGACCTGATTCGGACATATTTGACGGGCTAATGGTAATATCTGTGATTTATCTCTAGGATTCTTAAAAAGAATTATGTATTTGCAATTCAGTGAAATATCTCTGGAAAATTTACCTTGATGAAATATATTTTGGGTTACAAATATTACCGATAAATTTCTATGATGCGATCCTCTAGTAAATAGTTCGCAGACATGTCTATCATAAGAATTTAACATCATATCATCTATCACAATTAATACAGAGTTTCTATTATCACTAAAATCAGGAATACTGTTGCTATACTCAAGATCTGTTATATCATTCGGTACTGCATTTTTATCTGGGTTACACCAAATAATTTTATTGATTTGCGGATGTATGATTTTATTTTTTAATTTTATTAGGTTATGAATAAAAGTAGTTTTTCCACAACAAGTTGGCCCAGCCACCATCATTGTAAATGGATGAAAAAACATAATTAAATAATTAATTATTCATGATAGCAAACCTATATTTATACCAAAATGTACACTCAGAAACACTCAGAGAATATAAAGTCCTGCTTCATTCACTCAAAAGGTTATTCATTCATCAACATTCATAATGGATAACCAACAAATTTTCATTGTTGACTTACAATTTGTACAAGGAAATGAAAAGCAATATTTTATAAAGGAATTGGCTATTCTTAAAAAGGGAAGTTTGATTCCAATTGTATATCATTTTAAAGCGCCTTACCCCGAAGACGAACTTAATCATGAAACAAAATACAATATTCAATATTCTGAAAATAAAATAAATGGATTAAAATGGAATAGTGGTACAGTAGAATACTTATGTTTGAGGGATATACTTAAGTACTATTTACAATCAGCTGATATAATTTACGTTAAAGGAAAGCAGAAAAAAAAAATTCTTGAAAAATACATAGATAGTACTAAAATAAATAATTTAACCAATACAATGCCATCATTGTTAAAAATTGAACATTTTAAATCTATGTGTCCTATTCCAACACATAATGTAAGTTCAAGTTTAAGGTGTGCAATTAAAAATAGTTTTAATATTTATATGTACTTACTTAAAGAAAACGTGTTAAAATAAAAAAATAACAAAAAAATAATTTTTATTTGTAATATAAATATATAGATCATATGGAATTAAATAATCCAACTAAAAAAGTACGATTTAATTCAACTTGTATGTATGGAGCTTTGCTTCTCGGAAAAATCATTGGCAACAATATGTAATTGATAGAATGAGATTTCAAAGGCGAATAAAGATCACTGAACCCATCATATCTACAATTTTAAGTAGTAGTCATCGTAAAAACATATTTAAAAAGAGATTTTTGTAATACTCTAAAAATAAAATGCACTTTATATTTTGTACATTAAAGTTAATAAAGTTTGAATTTCTTTTTAACCTTTTTATATTCAACATATATATGTAGATATATATTCCACGTTCTTACTATACTATACCAATCTATTTGCATTCAGCTTTTCTTGCCTCTTTCTTTTTCTACCTTTTTAAAATACTATATAGTAATCTAAACAGATATTCTGCTAAAAAAAAAAAAAACGAAGATGCTAATTGTTATTTTGTATTTCTTCCTATAACAGAATCCAGGTCACAACACTTCCGGTTTCTCTAAAACTTAAGGTCATTCAAATATAGGTTAATTTGCGTGGGCGTGCGATATGGTTTATTAAAAACTAGGTTGTGCGATAAGGGCTTATTTTTTCCCATGCCAAAGTGCCTCTATACCTACTATGAGGTAATAAAAGCTATCGAAAAAGATTATAAAATAATAAAAATATGTGAAATCTGGAGTTAGAAAGTTCAGCAATATGATAAAAGTTTAAACAAAACAGGATTATTTACCGAAATGATGGATGAAGATTTTTAAAAATAAAACAAGAAGCTTCAGGTTGGCTAAAAGAATGTGATTGCGAGCAGTCAAACAAAAAGATGTTCAAGAGTTTTTTGAAAAAAAAAATATTCAACTAAATGCAGAAAAAATCTGTCCAAATGCAGGTTTGCGCCAGTTTGCAAAAATAATATTAAATTCATTTTGAGGAAAATTTGGACAAAAAGAAAACCAGACAAAAACACTGATAGTTAGAGATCCATCAGAATTTTATAATTTGATAACACCTCCATGTAAAAATGTTATGCACACAATGATTATTAACTCGGAAACACTTTTAGTAAATTGGAAATACAAAGACGAAGATATAGATTTACTGCCTACTGTTAACGTATGCATAGCCTGTTATACTACAGCGCAAGCTCGTCTAAAATTACATAGCTTTCTAGAAAAATCAAAAGAACGTGTTTTATATTATGATACGGACTCGGTAATACATGTTTGAAAAGAAGGCCAATACGAACCTCCTACAGGGAACTTTATTGGAGATATGACAGATGAGCTTGAGTCTTTTGGAGTTGGAAGCTTCATTACAGAAATTGTAAGTGGAGGACCTAAATATTACAGTTATAAGATATTTTACACTAAAACTCAAACTGAAATGGCTGTTTGTAAAGTAAAAAGGATAAAACTAAATTACGATTCCTCAAAAATAATAAATTTTGAAAAAATTAGGGAAATGATTTTAACAAATGACAAGGATGATATTTGCATTTTATCAAAAAATTTTAGAAAAACGGCAGAAGACCAAGTTATTACTGTCTCTGAAATAAAAACATATAAAATAACATCTGAAAAACGAAAATTTAATAAAGATCATTAAAAGATTAAAAAAAAAAAAATGTAAAGTTTAAAGTTATTTTTTGTTATTTTTTACCTATTTTTAAAAGCTTTTTATTAACTTGGTTGGGTAAAGGATGGAATCTTATAAGCCATTTTAAACACACTTCCCGTTGAGCTAGAGACTTGAAATTTTCTTCATTAGATCAGATCCCGATGACAATACATGATTTTAAAATAACAAAATCGAAAAACATTAGAGAAACTAGCTTAATTTCAAAATTAAATTTTCATACAAAGATATAACAGAATTTTTAACAGAATTATTACAGAACCAAAATAAAACATTGTATCTAAATTTACTAAACTCACCAATAGCAATACCAATACGTATACGTAATACATAAATGTTTTTTTTTTTCTATAAAAGACTATTGTTTTTTATGGAGACCATTGCATTGTATGTGTACATATACATAGGTACATACTTCAAAATATGTAATAATATGTGCTTCGAAAATATTTTTGGTTTGAAAGCGATCAATTTGAAGGATATGAATGTGTAAACAAATTAATGTGCCGCACTTGAGAACACAGTGTAAAATTTAATATGCATTTACTTAAAATTTAGTTAGCAAGCGTTCAATTTAAGTTTTTTTTCATCAAATCAATTGATTTTTAGTTATAACATTTTTATTTATAAAAGCAGTGTGTTTATTTATAATATTTATATAGATATGTGTTTTTCCTTTCTTAATTATAATTAAAATAGGGCTTTTCTTTCGAAACTCTTAACATATTACAATCGCATATTATGTCTCTAACATTGATATCTAAATTGGGAGCTGCCTTTAAATTAAGATCTATTAGGGAATGATGATCTGCACCACTAATGCCTTTTTCTGAAGTATAAAAACTAAGAATATATTTCCAATTATGTAAAAACATTAAACAACAAAAAGAATATATTAAAAATAAGAAATCCAGTCTTTTTTAAAAATAGTAAATAACAACAATATTTTTCTTTTCAATAACAATAATTATGAATTAATCATAAAATATATGTTATGTACATACATACATATATGTATATCTACATCGTCTAGAAAAAGCAAAATAATTTTTTTTTTAATTCAAAAACATTAGCATTTAGAAGTAAGCAATTTAATATATTCTCAATTACATACTTTTAAAACCAAATTTTTTTACTACATATGTATGTAGGTACAAACATGTACAAAAATGGTATGCATATTTTTATGTGTGCTGTATTTTATTTCTATTAAAAATCTGCTAGCACAGTCACACCAACTTCCCAAATTCCCCACTATTATTATTTAGTTGATTTATCGATTTATTATTTTTTAATATGTAGGCAACAGTTATATTTATATGAATGGACGGTAAATATAAACGAAAAAAAAAAAAATTTTATGTATGCATATGAATGGACGGTTAACATAAACGAACAAAAAAAAAATTCAGAATGTTCTATAGCTAATAATTTCTATTTCTGAAATAGACTGTATGCATAAATTTAATATTAAAAAAAAATAAGTTCTTAGCGTACCTAAATAACAGAAAAACAAGTAAAAGTAACAGTAAGTCGATGCAACCGACTTATCTATACCCTACACCTAAAAAATTCAAATTAAATTAAAAATCCATGAGTTATTTTAGTTAGGTATTTAATATAACTAAGCTAAAAAAATTAATGCTTTTACAACCTTTGTACAAAATTTCAGATTTCTATCTTTATTAAATTCGAAAATATGCTTGTTAGGTCTTGGGCAGTGTGTGAAGGCACGCGGACCACCACCCCAATTCATCTCAAATTTTAGAAACATGAACAGGGTAGAACATTCTTATATCAAATTTCAAGTTTATATGTTTATTAATTTCGAAGATATGCTTGTTTGGTTTTAGGAGTTGTGTGGCAGATACCCGAACAACCATTCTAATTCATCTTAAATTTTGGACAAATCAGAGATTCAGGAAACAACACCCTAATACCAAATTTGAAGTTTCTATCTTTATTAAGTTCGAAGATATGCTTGTTCGGTTTTGGGAGTTGTATGGGAGGTACCCGAACGACCACTCCAATTCATCTCAAATTTTAGACAAATCAGGGATTCAGGAAACAACACCCTAGTACCAAGTTTGAAGTTTCTATCTTTATTAATTTCGAAGATATGCTTGTTCTGTTTTGGGAGTTGTATGGGAGGTACCCGAACGACCACTCCAATTCATCTAAAATTTTAGGCAAATCAAAGATTTAGAACAGCACCCTCGTATCAAATTGGAAGTTCCTATCTTTATTAATTTGGAAGATATGCATGTTCGGTTTTGGGAGTTGTATGGGAGGTACTCGAACAGCTCCTCCAATTGATCTCAAATTTTGGACAAATCAGGGATTCAGAAAACAACACCCTAGTACCAAATTTGAAGTTTCTATCTTTATTAATTTCGAATATATGCTTGTTCGGTTTTAGGATTTGTATGGGAGGTACCCGAACAACCACTCCAATTCATCTCAAATTTTGGTGATATCAGGGATTCAGAAAAACACACCCTCGTACAAAATTTTTAGTTTCTATCTTTATTAATTTCGAAAATATGCGTATTAGGTTTTGGGAGTTGTATGGGAGGTACTCGAACGCATGGTCCGATTTCGAACGCATGGTCCGGTCCCATTTACAATCCCCGCCTTACCTTAGTCATTGTTAACTTACAGTATAAATTTCATCAAGATAGCATCATCATTTTATGAGTTATCGTGCGTACGGACGGACGGACGGACGGACATCGCTAAATCGACTCAGGCGGTGATCCTGATTCAGAATATATATACATGTTTATACCTAACTCGCTTCCTTTTGGTGGTTACAAACACCATACCAAAGTTAATATACCCTATACTTAATGTGCAGGGTATAAAAAAAGTGAAATGTAATACTGAAAGAAAAATAAAAACGAATAGAAAAAAAAGAGAACAAAAAATGTTACTTTCATTGTTATACCCGTACGATAGGATCGGGTATAATAAAATTACTCCTCCGTTTGTTACACCTCGAAATAAGCGAGCTAGATATACCTTCAAAGGTATGGATCGGATCAGAAAAAAATTCTAAGACTTTTGAGCCATGTCCGTCTGTCCGTCAGCACGCTAACTCAAAAACTAAGAAAGCTAGAATCTTGAAATTTACACAAAATATTCTGGGAGTAATTTGTAGGTTCCCTATTTTTTTTGGTTGAGTTTGGACCAAAACTTAGGGTAGCTCTCGAACACCTAACTTTTAGATCCCCACATTTTTTTTGAAATAGAGCAATGAAATTTTAACTGCTGATAGATCTCACAAAAATATTAATTTTATTTTTAATAACTTTTTTTTGTAGCCCCACCCGTTACGGAGCTACAGCTCTCCAAAGGTTCAAAAAAGCTCTATATTTAAATTGTTATAGCACAAGTTGTATAAGGTATATCTTCATTTTGCAAACGCCAAACGTTTATTACTTTTATTAGCTTTAAAAGTGTATATACAGTAAATATATATTTGTGGCATACGGTGTGTTAATTTACCGTTATGCGAAACTAAAATTTTGCAAAATCCTTTAACCTTCTATCTTCTAAACGGTTTAAGTTGGAAACTTTAAATTTTTACAGAAGTTAGATCTTTGAAAATAAGTATGAGTCATTTCAGAAATTTTTTTTGTATCAGCCCCCGTTTACGAGCTCTAAGGGGTCAAAAACTGAAAATTTCCTATTTTTAAACACCTGTAACTTGAACACCTGTTAAAATTTTTTTGAAGTAATACACAAAAATTAAAGCTTCAACATTATATTTTTATTTCTGTTAACAACTTTTTTTAATAATATAGGGTTACTTTATAATTGACGAAAGTGTTACTTGAATTTTTCAAATTTTCTAACAAATTTCTTCAACAAATTTTTTGCATTTTGTTTTACTCGATAATTTGAAATTGTTGAGGATATAATGCGTACTACATAAAAATGTAAATAAATAAACAACATAACGGTTGCTTGAAGAATTTTTATTTATATGATATTAATATATATATTTATATTTTATTATATAATATCATGTTTATTTACACATCGTATATGTCACTAGTGAATGAGTGATAAGAGTATATATGTATATTATATAGCACCGTATTTACATACATATATGTATTTTATTGTACTTATAAGAAATTATTCTGTCAATGGAATATTTAAATATAATATAATATAATATTTAAAATTATATTTACTATTTTGTACTAAGTAAATTTAATATACATTTACCGCTTAGTATTAAATGGTACTATAGAATATTTGAAAAAGTTTTGGATTGATAATCGTTATGTGGAAGGTTAAAATCTGCTTTTGAAGAATGTATAAACATATAGTTTGAATATATCTACAACCCATAGTTCTAGAAATTATAAAATTCACCCAAATTATTTTAAAATACTAAAATATTAAAAAAATAATATTGTAAGCAAAGTGACAGGCTGTGAACATACTAACGGTTCGTACGGGTATCTAAGAGTTGACAAAGGCAACTGTATTCTTCCTCGTTTTTAAATATTTTTAAAGTCTATTTCTTATGTATATATTGTGCACATCTGATATTTACCCACATAACAGATATAAAAAAAGAACTATTAAAATGTTATGATTTTAAAAGAAAGAAACATACGTTTGATATTTCCGTACATAACAGATAAAAAAAAAAATTTTAAAATGTTATGTTACGAAAAGAAAGAAAAAACAAGGCAATGTATGAATCAAAGTTTTTAAAGGGTCGCATTTTAAGTGGAAACAAAGAACATTATAAAATTGCAATATTTTTATTTAAATTTTGAATTTAGCTATGCAACGTTTTCTTATTTTTTTAAAAATTTTGCCGCATTATGTTATAATGCAACACTGAGAAGTTCAGCTCATAATATGGATACATATGTATATGAATGAATATATGGCTATTTATGTATGTAGTTATAGATTTATTATTTTTTAATATGTAGGCAACAGTTATATTTATATGAATGGACGGTAAACATAAACGAACGAAAAAAAATTTTATGTATGCATATGAATGGAAGGTAAATATAAACGAACAAAAAAAAAATTCAGAATGTTCTATAGGTTATAATTTATATTTATACCCGTACGATAGGATCGGGTATAATAAAATTACTCCTCCGTTTGTAACACCTCGAAATAAGCGAGCTAGAGATACCTTCAAAGGTATGGATCGGATCAGAAAAAAATTCTAAGACTTTTGAGCCATGTCCGTCAGCACGCTAACTCAAAAATTAAGAAAGCTAGAATCTTGAAATTTACACAAAATATTCTGGGAGTAATTTGTAGGTTCCCTATTTTTTTTGGTTGAGTTTGGACCAAGCCTTAGGGTAGCTCTCGAACACCAACCTTTATATCCCCACATTTTTTTTGCAATAGAGCTATGAAATTTTAACTGCTGATAGATCTCACAAAAATATTAATTTTATTTTTAATAACTTTTTTTTGTAGCCCCACCCGTTACGGAGCTACAGCTCCCCAAAAGTTCAAAAAAGCTCTATATTTAAATTGTTATAGCACAAGTTGTATAAGGTATATCTTCATTTTGAAAACGCCAAACGATTACTACTTTTATTAGCTTTAAATGAATATATACAATAAATATATGTTTGTGGCATACGGTGTCTTAATTTACCGTTATGTGAAACTCAAATTTTGCAAAATCCTTCAACCCTTCTATCTTCTAAACGGTTTAAGTTGGAAACTTGAAATTTTGACGAAAGTTAGATCTTTGAAAATAAGTATGAGTCATTTCAGAAATTTTTTTTGTATCACCCCCCGTTTAGGAGCTGTAAGGGGTCAAAAACTGAAAATTTCCTATTTTTAAACACCTGTAACTTGAACACCTGTTAACATTTTTTTGAAGTAATACACAAAAATTAAAGCTTCAATATTATACTCTTATTTCTGTTAACAAATTTTTTAATAATATAGGGTTACTTTATAATTGATGAAAGTGTTACTTGATTTTTTCAAATTTTCTAACAAATTTCTTCAACAAATTTTTTGCATTTTGTTTTACTCGATAATTTGAAATTTTTAAGGATATAATGCGTAGTACATAAAAATGTAAATAAATAAACAACATAACGGTTGCTTGAAGAATTTTTATTTATATTTTTATTTATTTTATTAATATATATACATACTTATATAATATCATGTTTATTTACATATCGTATATGTCACTAGTGAATGAATGATAAGAGTATAGATGTATATTATATAGCACCGTATTTACATACATATATGTATTTTATTGTACTTATAAGAAATTATTCTGTCAATGGAATATTTAAATATAATATAATATAATATTTAAAATTATATTTACTATTTTGTACTAAGTAAATATAATATAGTATTAGCTTAGTATTAAATGGTACTATAGAATATTTGAAAAAGTTTTGGATTGATAATCGTTATGTGGAAGGTTAGAATCTGCTTTTGAAGAATGTATATATAAACATATAGTTTGAATATATGTATAACCCATAGTTCCAGAAATTATAAAATTCACCCAAATTATTTTAAAATACTAAAATATTAAAAAAATAATATTGTAAGCAGAGTGACAGGCTGTGAACATACTAACGGTTCGTACGGGTATCTAAGAGTTGACAAAGTCAACTGTATTCTTCCTCGTTTTTAAGTAGAATGCATGTAGGTATAAATTAAACATTAAAAAAAAAAAAGAAATTCTTAGCGTACCTAAATAACAGAAAACAAAAAAAAAGGAAAATGTAATACTGGAAGAAAAATAAAAACGAATAGAAAAAAAGAGAACAAAAAATGTTACTTTGATTGTTTTTAAATATTTTTAAAGTCTATTTCTTATGTATATATTGTGCACATCTGATATTTACCCACGTAACAGATAGAAACAAAGAACTATTAAAATGTTATGATTTTAAAAAAAAGAAACATACGTTTGATATTTCCGTATATAACAGATAAAAAAAAAAAATTAAAATATTATGTTATGAAAAGAAAGAAAAAACAAGGCAGTGTATGAATCAAAGTTTTTAAAGGGTCGCATTTTAAGTGGAAATAAAGAACATCATAAAATTGCAATATTTTTATTTAAATTTTGAATTTAGCTATGCAACGTTTTCTTAATTTTTTAAAAATGTTGCCACAATAAATTAATAATAAAAAAATTCCATATATTCTATATTATAACAGGTAATAATATAATTATAGACTGTAAGGGCAACTGTAAAAATTCAAAATTAAACAAGGAAAAAAAAAATATCAATTTAATACTTATATTTGTCGTTACTAAAAAGAATAAAATAAAATAAATAAAAAAAATTTTTAAAAAAACAGCTTTTTATATTAATTTCACAAACTTTAAAACTTATATATATACTTATATTGATATATATATTTGACATATTGAAATAAACTTTTTCAAAGAAATCTCGATTGTAACAATATAGTTTAGAAAATTACAGAAAAATTTGCTATTAAAAATGTATTTTGTACTTTTTAGTTCAAAAAAGCTGTTTTTTTTTTAAATTTTTTTTATTTATTTTATTTAATCTATTTAATTTTTTATTTTTTATATAGTTTCTATACATAGTTCTCAATAAATCAGTAAACATGCACCAATTTTTTTTGTCTTTATTCATACAACCAAGAATTACTTTAAAGCAAAGATACAATACCAAGGCCAATATCTGCATTTTATTTATCTCATAAATAACAACTGCTTTTTCTGTTCATATTATGCAAGAATAATTGGTTGACCGAAAGAGCTTTTTATTAATACAATTCTTTATGCATTTTTTTTTTCTTTTTTTTTTGCACATATTGTTTTCAATAACATACCTCAAATTTACATAATACAAAGTAATATGTATGTTATTCAAGTATTATTTATTCAAGAACATAATAAATCTTGTTCTATATTAAATTTTTTTTTCAAATTATTTTTCAATTCAACATAACAATTAATCCTAAACGCAACTTTTTTCCTCACAATTTTATACATACAACCTTTACTTTAAATTACTTTAAAATTAAGATACAATAACAAGGTCAATATCTGCATTTTATTTTTCTCATAAATAACAACTACATTTTTTGCGTTAATATTATGTTACCTATACTATATATAAACTGGTTGACCATGAAAGTTTTTTATTAAAAAAATAAATAAATTCTTGCATATTATTTGCATAGTCTATGTTATTATAGTACAACACCTGTTTAGACCAATATAAAACAGATCATTGCACTTACTTGTTATACATTATCTCGTTCTATTACTTACAAAAGCTTTTTCAGAAACAAATTATGCAAGCGGTAAAAAATACTACACATTACAACACCTGTTTTATCGTACATTTTCTAGTTGACCTTGTCTATTATTTACAAAAGCTTTTTCTGGAAATTTAATTATGCACGACACTTGTTTAAGCCATTGAACTTTGCATAATATATAGTCTATATTATTTACAAACAACTAATTTGCATAAAAATTTTCCCAGGCTCAAGTGCCATACAAGTTAACGATGTTTATAATTTTAGTAACTAAATTAATTCAACAAAATGTTATCAACTAATTTACTTCACCAGTGTTTCTCACCAATGTTTACAATACAAATGTTATGATGTTGCTCATTGAAAAAATAATGTAATATAATAAAATAATTTTATTAAATGTATTTCCCTTAGTAAGCATAATTTTATAATTTATGACATAATTTTTATTACGGTTATATTATATTGTTATTATGAACTTAAAATTTTAACCGTTAAAATACTACAAATAGTAATTATTAAAAAATAAGCATTTCTTGTAATAAATTATTTTATATTGATTTTTATGAAAATAAGCATTTCTCTGTAATTACTTTTCTTTGTAATAATTTGTACTAAATTGAATTATTTTAAATTATTGATTTTTGTAAAATAAACATTTCTTTGTAATAATTTCATTTAGTTTGTTTTAAGATTTCGAAATAGGGAAATATAAAATCTTAATGTAAACTAAGTAACTAGAAAAACATATTTCGAAATGAAGTTATGACTTTGTAAGATAAGGAAATGAAATTAATTTTGAATTTTTGGACTAATTTGTGAAGTATAAATATTGGTAAAATTATAAGAATTTGAAGTATTCTAAGTTAAGAAGTAGAAGAATAAAGTTAATAAAAGAAAACTATACTTTTTATTTTTTAAAAAAAGAATTTTAATTTTTTTAATTTTAAATAAAAACGGTAAAGTCGTTTAACTTACATACTACTGACAAGTCTATAAGGATAATCCTTGAAATGTTGAATCATTGAAAGCAGAAATTATTCGAGTTATTGGTGAAATAGAGCCGAAAGAATGACAGAATGTGACCGAAAATATTGATAAAAGAATCAGGTACTGTAGAGACGCAAGAGGTGGTCACACGGGAGATATCATTTTCAGAGTATAAATGGCAAACATTATACTTCAAAAATAAATAAAAACTTTTCCAGTTTCAATTCAAATTCTATATCTTTTAATTATTTACTTTTGAAAGACCCTTTATTAGTATTGTATTTTTTTTTGTTTGTGATATCAATGTAGTATAAAAATTGGTAAAAAAGATGTTGAAATAATATGTAATATTAAAAATAAAAAATATGGAAAAACCGGTAATCCTGGTTTTGAATCCAACTCTAAATTCAAAACGAACTATAATATCAAAGCTACTTTCGTATTTTGGGATTTTGGAATTTGGAATTTTTTCTTTTTTTTGGGATTTCGTGGCGCTCCCGATTAATTGTTCGGAACTTTCAGACAAATGTAATTAAAACAGGAATTATTTGAGGTAAAATTCATTTTATTGCTCGAATATCTTTTTCTTACCCTTTTAATTTTAAACGTCCTAAATTTTCTCGTTATTTAACATACGCTATGACAATTAATAAATCACAAGGTTAAACATTTGAAAAGGTAAGCCTTTTTCTTCCTGAACTTTGCTTTGCTCATGACTAATTGTATATACTGCAGTTTCTCGAGCAACTAATTCTACGGATTTAAAAATTCAAATTTTATTAGGACCCAAACAGAAACAAACCTCGGAAGAAACAGTGAAAGTTTAGTTTATAAAGAAGTTCTTTTGTAACACTTTTATATATTTTTAAAAACATAGGAAAATAGTTCATATTTGGCAAGATAGTTTTTCAAGAATCAATAAATAAATTTATAAAAGAATCACGTTCATGTTAGAACAATTTAAATGTGATCTTACCCATTAATTAGGGTTTAAAAATAACTCAGAAGAGTAGGCTTACCAGGGAAACCTCTTTAAGAAACGCGCCTTTTGTCCTACCGCTAGATGGTGAAAAAAGGACAAAAAAATGCAAAATTAATGTATTTAAAAAAGAAAATTTTAAACTCAGTGACTCTTTATGCATTTGCACAGGAATTTTCCTAGTATCCAGAATAATAATAATAATTATAATCATGATACAATAGTAATAGTTATAATAATCATAATAATAATAATTTTAGTAATTGTAGTGTTGTTTCAAGTATCTCAAATCGTGCATATCTTCAGTTGATGATCATTAAAATTTATTTCTTATTTTCATAGTTTTCAAAGTTTTATTTCATAGTTTTCAAAGTAGATGATCGACGGTAACTAATCTCAGCGAATTCGTATCTGACGTTATTAATACAATGGAGTCCAAAAAAAGCAGGTGGATATTGTATTTGCTGATATCAGTAAGGCATTTGATCTAAGACGTTTTAAAATAATACTTGAAAAGCATAAGGAAACCAGATTTTCAAGATTTACGCTGAACTGGATATCATCTTATCTATCATCTAGGTCATATCAAGTTTTATATAAATCAAGCATTTCTGTATCATTTGTTGTAAATTCAGGTATTCCTCAAGGCAGGTATTTATACTCTCTATTTTTTGTAGGTTCGCCCTATGACATTCCTCAATCTAGTTTACTTCACTCTTCGTTGATTTGCTTATGATACTAAAATTAGGAACATAATCACTTTTCTTCGGAACTGTAATTTATTGCAACATGATCTGAACCAATTCAGTGATTGGTGCAGGAATGATAATCTCGAACTAAATGTTAGAAAATATAAAATTATGAGCTTTTCAATGTTAAGTACTAACTCATGTATTAGTATTTCCTTAACAATAAAGCCATTACAAGTGTTGATTATACTATTGGTTTGGGTTTGGTCTTGCATAATAAGCTAGCTGTCAAAAGTCATTATAACCACATAGTTAATAGGGCTAACTCGCCTCTAGGCTTCATTGTACGTTGTTCAAGGAAATTTTCTGATCTCTATATCACGAACGATCTTTTCATTACCTACGTCAGACCAATTCTTGAATATTTAAGTCAATTTTTTTGTTTTTTTTCTTTATTTAATTCATTTCTTATTTCATACTAAACAATGGTAACAAAGATAAATTTACTGAAACTAAATAAAACGAGGAAGAATACAGTTGCCTTTGTCAACTCTTAGATACCCGTACGAACCGTTAGTATGTTCACAGCCTGTCACTCTGCTTACAATATTATTTTTTTAATATTTTAGTATTTTAAAATAATTTCCGTGAATTTTATAATTTCTAGAACTATGGGTTGTACATATATTCAAACTATATGTTTATATGTACATTCTTCAAAAGCAGATTCTAACCTTCCACATAACGATTATCAATCCAAAACTTTTTCAAATATTCTATAGTACCATTTAATACTAAGCGGTAAATGTATATTAAATTTACTTAGTACAAAATAATAAATATAATTTTAAATATTATGTTATATTATATTTAAATATTCCATTGACAAAATAATTTCTTATAAGTACAATAAAATACATATATGTATGTAAATTCGGCGCTATATAATATACATATATACTCTTATCATTCATTCACTAGTGACATATACGATATGTAAATAAACATGATATTATATAAGTATGTATATATATCAATATCATATAAATAAAAATTATTCAAGCAACCGTTATGTTGTTTATTTATTTACATTTTTTTGTACTACGCATTATATCCTCAACAATTTCAAATTATCGAGTAAAACAAAATGCAAAAAATTTGTTGAAGAAATTTGTTAGAAAATTTGAAAAAATCAAGTAACACTTTCATCAATTATAAACTAACCCTATATTATTAAAAAAGTTGTTAACAGAAATAAGAGTATAATGTTGAAGCTTTAATTTTTGTGTATTACTTCAAAAAAAATTTAACAGGTGTTCAAGTTACAGGTGTTTAAAAATAGGAAATTTTCAGTTTTTAACCCCTTACAGCTCCTAAACGAGGGGTGATACAAAAAAATTTCTGAAATGACTCATACTTATTTTCAAAGATCTAACTTCTGTAAAAATTTCAAGTTTCCAACTTAAACCGTTTAGAAGATAGAAGGGTTAAAGGATTTTGCAAAATTTGAGTTTCGAATAACGGTAAATTAAGACACCGTATGTCACTACTATATATTTATTGTATATATACTTTTAAAGCTAATAAAAGTAGTAATCGTTTACCGTTTTCAAAATGAAGATATACCTTATACAACTTGTGCAATATAAATATTGAGCTTTTTTGAACCTTTGGGGAGCTGTAGCTCCGTAACGGGTGGGGCTAGAAAAAAAAGTTATTAAAAATAAAATTAATATTTTTGTGAGATCTATTAGCAGTTAAAATTTCATAACTCTATTTCAAAAAAAATGTGGGGATCTAAAAGTTAGGTGTTCGAGAGCTACCCTAAGTTGTGGTCCAAACTCAACCAAAAAAAAATAGGGAACCTACAAATTGCTCCCAGAATATTTTGTGTAAATTTCAAGATTCTAGCTTTCTTAGTTTTTGAGTTAGCGCGCTGACGGACGGACGGACATGGCTTAAAAGTCTTAGAATTTTTTACTGATCCGATCCATACCTTTGAAGATATATCCAGCTCGCTTATTTCGAGGTGTTACAAACGGAAGAGTAATTTTATTATACCCGATCCTATCGTACGGGTATAAAAATTATTATTATAAGTTATGATTAAGTTCAATTACATATATTCAATATTTCAATTATTTCAAAAAAGAATTACACTTGACTATTATAAATTATATTTAATGTTTTAATTGTTTTACTCTCAGCAAAACTCGATTGTAAATTACTTTAATAAAAATTCTTTTTAATACAAATTACTTTTAAAAAAAATTATTACTTTAAATTAATTACAGCGTTAAAAATTAAGAAATTAATATTGCTGCTCCACGTCCACATATCTAACTACTTCTGATCCTTTTTTCAATGTCTTTCTCTCTTTTATAATTGTAAAAATGAGAAAGAATACAGTTGCCTTTGTCAACTCTTAGATACCCGTACGAACCGTTAGTATGTTCACAGCCTGTCACTCTGCTTACAATATTATTTTTTTAATATTTTAGTATTTTAAAATAATTTCGGTAAATTTTATAATTTCTAGAACTATGGGTTGTACATATATTCAAACTATATGTTTATACATTCTTCAAAAGCAGATTTTAATACTTTCCTCAATTATAAAGTAACCCTATATTATTAATAAAAAAAGTTGTTAATAGAAATAAAAGTATAATGTTGAAGCTTTAATTTTTATGTATTACTTCAAAAAAATTTTAACAGGTGTTCAATTTACAGGTCTTTAAAAATAGGAAATTTTCAGTTTTTGACCCCTTACAGCTCCTAAATGGGGGTTGATACAAAAACATTTCTGAAATGACTCATACTTATTTTCAAAGATCTAACTTCTGCCAAAATTTCAAGTTTCCAATTGAAACCGTTTAGAAGATTGGAGGGTTAAAGGATTTTGCAATAATTCAGTTTCGGATAACGGTAAATTAAGACACCGTATAGCACGAGTATATATTTATTATATACATATTTGTAAAGCTCATAATAGCACCTATCGTTTGGAATTTTCAGATTGAAGATATACGTTATAGAGACGGACGGACATGGCTTAATCGACTCAGAATTTGATTCTGATCCAATCCATACCTTTGAAGGAATATCTAGCTCGCTCATTTCGATGTGTTAAAAACGGAGGAGTAATTTTATTATACCCGATATATCGTACGGGTATAATAACAGCTTCAAAAAATAAAAAAAGGAAAGAGTTCATTCACCTTTAAACTTGAATTTATCTTCTAATCGGTGATTAATCTTCATTGATTGATTTCTTTAATTCCAATAATCCGCACTTTGCTCCCCTAGCGGCGATGTTTCTCATATACTACCATATCTTAAAGTGTTGTTGTTTCGCTCTAATATGTTGTGATGAAAAGTGACAACTGTCAAACTATTTATATTTTGGATTTGAATATAAATAAAATAAACAAGATGCGAATCTAATAAGAAGGAAAATTAGATTTGTAATTCTGGAGTAAAAATATACCTCTCTGAGCTACTAGAGATTTGGAGCTGCAAAAAATAAGTATAACATTTTAATTTAATTACTAGTTATTAAATAATATTCTTTTAGGTGTATTCTGTATGCAGATTTGTATAGCAACCAAAAAAAGAAAATATGATGAAACTAGTGCTGGTTATAAGTTAGTGGTTTTTTGATTTTAAATTGATGATACTTTTTTTTGATATTTTTTGTTTTGAAAAAATATCCAACCCACATACATATATATAAATATTCTGGAAAAAGCGGCAATCCTGGTTTTGTATCCAACTCTAAAATCCCTTCTAATTGAGAATCTCACGTATACATATTTATAAATAATTAGTAAAATGCGCACAAACTTAATTTTGTAACAAACTCTAAAATTCCTCTTAGTTTACGTTATGAACATTTTTTTTGTGGAATTTTTTTTTTGGAATTATAGTATAGATATAGATTATAGTAAAAAAATATTATTTTGTTTTCTTTTATATAACTTTTCTTCATTAAGTGAAATTAATCACTATTAGGTTACACATGATAAATTACTATAAAAATTAACATCATAAATTTTAAAATAAACAATTTTCTCTTATTTTTTTTTATCATTCTAAAACCTTACGATATTAGATTTTGTTTGAATACTGCAAATTCTCTAAATACTTTCAAATGTCATATGATAGTACTATATTCTTTGATTTATATTCTTTTTAAAAAAACATAGGTTACTATTCAGTTGTTTCTAGTATTATGATTATGAATGTCAATAGATCTATTAAAGATGAAATTATGCTTGATCTGATAATTAATAATCTTAAAAACAAGAATATTGAGTTCTCTTTTTCAAATATTATCAAAACTAAGATAACGGGGTGAATAAATTAGATTTATTGGTTATGTATACACTTTTCATGCTGAATCCGCTTCACGAAGACCACTCACGTTCAAAAAATAAATTCTTTTTTATTATTTTTTATATGTGTTCATAGTTAATTGTCAAAAAATGAATGTATTATGTATGTAGTTACATAAAATTTTTGATCCTCATATTTTATTATTATAATTTTTATTTCATTTTGCCTTTGTATTAGTAGATTCGTTTTCCCATCTCTAAAATTTCTGGTGTAAAAAAAAAGACTGAAATTTTAAAACTAGTTGCAAAACCACAAAATTATTGGCAAAGAAGGGTCAAACGTAATGAAAAACGTAGATTCGAGAAGACCAATGTAATTGGACGGATTGGGTACATGACTGGATAGTAGTTAATTATTCTGTTTGCTTTTTGTTTGAAATATCGAATTTACTTAAATAATATTTTGTTGAACTACTTCAAACTGGCTCTAAATAAATTATGTTTGATCAAATATATGATGAAAACAAAATATAAAGTATATCTCTATTGAGTACCTAGTCTTTGTAGTCTGTACAGAAAAAAAATATAAGGTAAGATATTTTTTTATAATGCCATCAATATTGTTGCGCCAGTTTAATTTACTGTCAATGACTAGCCTTAAATAATAGAAAGATCTAACTATTAGAATCGATTTATTATTAAACTTGAAATTTGATGTTGAAATTTTTTTAAAAATTTTTTATTTTTATTTTATTAATAGTGTTTGTCTTTTTAATATTTAATGAAATTCGATGTTTGACAAGCCATTCTCTATAATTTTTAGGTCAATTTCAACTGTTCTTTTTAGAATGCACTCGGTTGACTCAGCATATTTAATTACCCCGTCGTGTTCATAGAGTTGTAGGCCTCCACATAAATTTAGGTTAACTACATCATCAATGTAGATTTTAAATAAGTTTGGATCTAAAATAGATCCTTGTGGAACACCTTTAATAATAATAATTTTTTCGTCACTTAGAAGCCTATTAGGCATCAATGTTTTCATCCATACTGACCATTAATTGATAAGAACTGGATGAGAAATTAATTGATGGCAGTTCTATTCTCATCCAGTTTTCATCCATTTTGTCATCAATCTAGTGCCAAAATCACCTTAACGAGAAAATTGGCTTCTTTTTTCTGAATTTTTGGGAATTTTCAGACAGCTTTTAAAGTTTATTTAGTTATGTGAAAAAAAATAGTTTATATTTAAAAAATAAAGTAAGGAATACAAGGAAATATGAATTCAAAAAGTAAGTTCTTATTATTAAATAAATAAATAATAAATAAGAATGAAAAAAAATTAATGGTGGAAAAAGGTTGTTTAGAACCTTTTTAATCTTATTATAATGATGAAAATTACAAAGTTCCAATGCAAAAATTACATGTTACAATATCTAAAATTTTGTTTATTTGGGAAATAATATTATATTAATTTTATTTTTAATTATATTAATATTATATTAATTTATTGAAAGTAAAAATAATCACATGTGTGCTAGCTCAACAATTAATGTCTATTAATGGTCAATTAATGGCCCATCAAGTAGCTGAAAAATGTATGTGGAATAAGGGTCTTAAAGTATCTCTTACTTTCACTTACTGTTGATGATAAAAATTCGATATTCATGTTTTAAATTAAAAAAATACCCACAAAATTCATTTGTAAAGATTTAATACAACATTAAAGTTAAAAGACAAATGAAAGAAGCCAAAATTAATTTCTATTCTACTGAAATCTCGGTTGACCCTTGCAATACTAAAAGAGTATGGACTGACTGCAAGAGAGTAATATTTAACAAAGATTCAAAAGATTCTGAAGACTAAGAAGTTAAAAAAAAAATTTTAAGGTTCGCCTTTCGTTTTCTTCTTTATAAAATAAAATAATATGTAAAAACAAGTAATGAATTGAAATTTTATATACAAATTTAATGACTGGCGAAATATTATTTTTATTACAAGGCCAGTCTGTAGTGAACCCGTCCAAATTCAAAAAAAATCTAATGAGAAGAAATTGCTTTATTTTATGCGATTAAACTTAGCTATTTTTTCTTTTTTTAAGGTCAAATCATCGCTTTTGCTGAACCGTCTCGACGAGGATTCTCTTTTTTTTCTTCATTTTGTTTTCTTCTTTATTTTCTTCCATTTTTGAAAAAATTAAAAAATTTCACAGACTTTAAAACTTATATATATACTTATATTTATATATATATTTGACATATTGAAATAAACTTTTTCAAAGAAATCTCGATTGTAACAATATAGTTTAGAAAATTACAGAAAAATTTGCTATTAAAAATTTATTTTCTACTTTTTAGTTCAAAAAAGCTGTTTTTTTAAAAATTTTTTTTATTTATTCTATTTTATTCTTTTTAGTAACGACAAATATAAGTATTAAATTGATAATTTTTTTTTCCTTGTTTAATTTTGAATTTTTACAGTTGCCCTTACAGTATATAATTATATTATTACCTGTTATAATATAGAATATATTGAATTTTTTTCAGATTTAGTACAATACGGTTATTATTCGCATTGTCAGTAGAGTATGGATTAATTTTACACCACGTTGATGTTACATCTGCATACTTAAATGGAGACTTGAAAGAAAAAGTCTACATGTATCAACCAGAACAATTCTCAGATGCATCCAATAAAGTATCTAAACTAAAGAAATGTCTATATGGTCTGAAGCAGTCTGGCAGAGATTGAAATGAAAAATTAGATCGAGTACTTAAGAGAAGAAGGAATTGTTATTATAGAATAAAATAATAATTATCCGTTTGCCTTGATTTATTTATCGTCGGGCAAATTAAAATTAAAATTTTTTTTTTTTTGTTAAATTATTCTTTTTTAAACCCTAATACATATATTTATATCGCATTCGTAACAATATATCATTGTAACCCATAGAATTCTTGTATTAAATTTACAATTTAAACACAACTTCAGAAATTTAACACTTCACACAAAATAAAATTCAAAAATACTTCCATGCTTCCAAGTGGAAGCTTAATCGGTTTCAACCTCTTAAGCGAGAAGGAAACCGACAAGAAAAAACGTAAAACAGCTAATAAAACTGGCCAAAACTCACTCTTTGATATAACATCAAATTTAGTTGCAAACGAAGGGAAAAAACTTTTAAACATCAAGGCACTGGACAATGAAAAACTCCTTAGAAAGTATAATAAATTTGTAATTAATAAACTCCTGGAAGGAATATATCCTACTTTCAAAGCATCCTGGGATAGAACTGACAACATCATCCTGGAGGTCCCGAATAAAAAAATTGCTGATACTTTTCTCAAGCAGTCAACCCTTGGAAATATAAAAATTTTTGCTGAACTTAACAAAAATTTAAATTTCTCCAAAAGCTTAATTTTTGACCGCGATTTAATTCATGTTGAGCCGGAACAAATATTAGCTGATCTCAAAGAAAAAAATCCATCAATAGTTGAAATTTTTAAGCTGACCAAAATGTATGATGGTCAAAAAAGATATAGAGAGCTGTTATAATCACATTTGATACTATTGCACCACCTGAAAAAATAAAAAGTGGTTTCACTATTCATCCTGTTAAACAATGGTTTCCAACTCCAATTAGATGTAGAAAATGCCAAAAACTGGGACATACACAAAAACATTGCTCAAACTCACCAAGATATCCAGACTGTGGAATAGAAAGACCAAAAGGAGGCACCACACGTCATGTTACTTCGTGTACAAAATTTTCATGCATTAATTGCAATGGTGCTGAACATGGTTCGGCATTTCGTGATTGTCCTGCATTTCAAAAAGAAAGAGAAGTTCTAAAAATTAAATTTAAATTAAGCATACATATGTTACGAAAAAAATTTTAAATGTCAAGAAAATAACTATTCTAAACTTTTTGCAAACTAAAACAATAAAAATAATGACACCCGGAAACCAGAAGTTAAATTGATTACTCAAGCTAGTAACAAAGTAAACACTTCTAAAATCAGCACGCCATCAATATCACATCAATCGACAATTTTAACGGCCTCATTAAATAAAAAGGTACCTTCAGGAAATAAAGAGAAGGAAGTACAATAGTAGCAACTAAAAAATCAATTAATAAAACTAACCCTATTAATTTAAATATTCAAAATAATAAAATTAATCAAACGACAAGTTTTATTGAAAAAGACTCTCACAATAACAATAGTAATAACAAAAATAGTAATAACAATAATAATAATAACAAAAAACCCAACAAAATGTTTAGAGATTAAAAACATCTGCGGTGACAGTAACAATTACCTTGATAATAATGAAATAAGTAATTTTAATATCGCAGACAGCGCCGATAATCAAATTATAATGAATTACAAATACAATTTTTCTCTTCTTTTTTTTCTCTTAAAGAATTTTTTTTTTCTGTTTTTTCTCTCTTTACTATAAGTTCTTATAATTAGTTTCATTAGTAATTTTTGCTTCTACTTATTTCATATTTTTTTATTTTCGATGTCATAATTTTTAGCACATTTCCAAAAAAATGTTGAAAAAATGTACTTATTAGTTTCACTCTGTCCGTCCGTCCGTCCGTCTGTTTACAAAACTTCTACACCGTTAAAGATAGAGAAAAAAAATTTTAACCATAGGTAGGTCTCATAAAAAAAATAATTTTGTGGAACAACTTTTTCATGTAGCCCCCCCCCCCCCCCATTACGAAGCTACAGCCCCTCAAACTTTGAAAAAGCCCTATTTTTAAATGCATATATCTTATGTTCTGCTTAAGATTTTTTCAATCTGAAAACGTCATTCGACAGGTATTTCTTTTATCTTTGTAAATTAATATCAAAATTATACAATTTTTTTAAATTTAGTATTTAAATTTACCGTTATGTGAAAACCAAATTTTGCATGATTTTTCTACTTTCATAACTCCGGCACGCTTCTAGATAGAAGCTTGAAATTTTGAGGCAAGAAAGAACTTTTAGAATTAGTATAAGTTTGCTCAGAAAATTTTTTCGGACCACCCCCTGTTTATGAGCTATTAGGGCTTAAAAATTGAAAATTTGCTATTTTTAAACACCTGTAACTTAGGAACGTGTAAACATTTTGCTTCTGCAAGATATAAAAATTAAAGCTACAATAATATATTTTTACGTGTGTTAAAGGTTTATTTTAATTGTAAACGGTTCCAAAGTTGCAGCTCTTCAAAATTGCGAAAAAGCAAAAAAAAGATGTATATATCTTGGGCTCTGCGTAATAATTTTGCAATCTAAAACCGCCAGAAGATCGAAAATTTTATTATCTATATAAAACAGTATCAAAATTATGTAATATTTTGTAATTTACTATTTAAATTTACCGTTATATGAAAACCACATTTTGCATGAAATTTCTTTTTTCATAACTCCGGCACCCCTTTAGATAGCAACCTGAAACTTTGCGACAAGAAAGAACTTTTAGAATTAGTATAAGTTTCCTCAGAAAATTTTTTGGTAACAGGGGGTGTTACCAAAAGAGTTATTACGCCTAATTTAAGTTAAGAGTTATTACGCCTCAAAAATTGAAAATTTGCTATTTTTAGACACCTGTAACTTAGGCACCTGTACAAATTTTTCTTCGGCAAGACATGAAAATTAAAGGTTCAATAATATATTTTTACGTGTGTTAACGGCTTTTTTTAGTTATATAGGATTCTGGACTTACGGCCCCTCAAAATTTCAAAAATGTCCTATTTTCACATTTTTTCTTATTACATGAAATTTTCAAATTTTTGTGTAAGTCACACTTCTAAACAGTTTGTATTGAGTTTTGGAAATGTGCGCTTTTAAAAACCGTTGGTTTACATTCTACCTTGTTTATTCTTTTTTTTCTTTTCCATTATAATATAATAATAAAATGGGTTCATATAATAAAATAAAACAATTTTGCGAAATTCTACAATAGAACATTCAGGGCTATATACGATCAGGGAACTATACGAATATAGGACATTTATTATTATAAAACACAAACCCCTGATAATATCATTACATGAAACTCATCTAGGATCATTTGGTCCAACCAAGTTTAAGAATTAACAACAACAATAATAACCCATCCAAAGCAGGATAATAATTTTTAATAAAAGACTGCCTTTACTTTAAAGAAATTAGTTTAAGAACTAATATTCAAATAGATGCTTTTTTCAATGATGCAAAGTTAATTTCTTAGAAAAAACTGCAAATTGGGACAAATTTTCAGAAAGCCAAGGTATTTTCCTAACAGAATACCCAGAATGCACAAACAAAAATAAAGAAGTTGCTTTGACCAAAAGCTGCAAAAGCTGCTTTGACCAAAAGTGTAAGATATCCGGCGAATTTTTCGATGTCTAAATCAGGTACTCACAAGTTCAACTGGCCATTATGGTTTAATACAGAATCCACATGTTAGTTAGAACTAGAGACAGAGCATTTAAGCAGTTTAAAAGAGACAAAGCCAACGAAAATCTCATATTGCTTATAAAAACTAGTGCTACACTTAGAAGAACAATTAAAGTAGCTCGTGCAAGATATTGGGGAAAACTTTGCAAACAGCATAGAAAGAGACAGCCACCACTATTGGGATAAAGCAATGAGGGTAATAGGAAAAAAAAGCTCAAATCTATTAAAACGTCAATACGACACGAGTCTCAAGGTGAACTAATTACAAATCCGGAAAAAAACGTGAACTATCTTGTAAACTTGTTGTCAAAAACTTCAGAGGATACCACATACTCTGCAGACTTTATTACGCAAAAACTTAACTTTAAACTACCTACATCAAGTTCCAGTATACTGGATGATCCCATTACAGTAACAGAAATGGAGAATATTCTGGTTAATTTTAAAAGAACAAGGCCGGGTGTAGACGGAGTCTCGTATAGTATGTTAAAACATACGACCCAACACTTTAAAAATCGTTTGGTCAACCTATATAATTGCGTACTTGATTGAGAATTCTTTCCACAAGCATGGAAAGTCGCTGAACTCAAGGCTATTCCAAAAGGAAAACCAGACCCAAATAATCCACAAAATTACAAGTTCATATCTTTAATTTCTACCCTCTCCAAAATTCTTGAGTAAATGTTACGAAATGATTTTGACCTGATTTTAATTTTGACCTGACAATATGCTTGATTTTGACCTGACAATATGCTTGCACAATGAAGTACACAGCACTGTTGTATCTTGTGACACTGAAAAGACCTTTGAAGCTATTTCAGCGCACACAATTTTAAAACAGTTAGCTATAGGGCGAGTAGGAATAAAATTTATGAAAACTATAGAAAACTTTTTAAAAAACATGAAAATAGTTGTAAGTTGGAGAGGAACATTTTCATCTGTTAAAAATTCTACATGTGCATACCACAAGGCTCGCAGCTTTCTGTTCACTTATTTAATACGTTCATAGCTTCTATAACAATGGTCCGTAATCGAGCTAAAGGTCTGCGCTATCTCATATATGCAGATAATGTTGTGTTATATGCTGCAAGAAATGACAATCAAATTACTGCTACACTTCAGCAAGGCTTACACTTACTCAAAAGCTGGGCAGATAACAATGGAGTGGAATTCCCAACCAACAAAACGTAATGTATACACATCTGCAGAAAAAAAAATTGCATGGGAAGCCCCCTCAATTTTGATAACCAAACAATAAGAGCCGTCAATGAAATTTCAATATTAGGACTTACCTTTAACAAATCTTTAAACTTCGAGCCACACATAAATAAACTAGTAACAAAACTAAACAAAACAAATAATCTGTTAAAAATCATATGTAGGAACAAATACGGACCAACAATTAACGTAGCCACTCAAATAGCAAAAGTAATGCAAGTAGGAAAAATTGATTATGCAGTTTCAAAATAAATATCTACTCAGACAGTTTACGCGCATTTAATGCAATAAGAAACTTTTCAAACAAACAACCCTTAGTAAAAGCTATTAGAAACCTTCTAAGTCAAGTAGGCAGGGAATTCAAATTAATATGGATCCCCGGTTACAGCGGAATTAAAGGAAATGAACTCGCAGATAGAGAAGCCAAGTTAGCTATAAAGAGCCCGATTATAGGTTTACAAAATTACCATTTAAATCTAAAATTAAAACAAATTGAACAATTTATCCAAAACAAGAAAGAGAAGTGCTAAAAATTAAATTAAGAAGCATACATATGTTACGAAAAAAATTTTAAATGTCAAGAAAATAACTATTCTAAACTTTTTGCAAACTAAAACAATAAAAATAATGACACCCGGAAACCAGAAGTTAAATTGATTACTCAAGCTAGTAACAAAGTAAACACTTCTAAAGTCAGCACGCCATCAATATCACATCAATCGACAATTTTAACGGCCTCATTAAATAAAAAGGTACCTTCAGGAAATAAAGAGAAGGAAGTACAATAGTAGCAACTAAAAACTCAATTAATAAAACTAACCCTATTAATTTAAATATTCAAAATAATAAAATTAATCAAACGACAAGTTTTATTGAAAAAGACTCTCACAATAACAATAGTAATAACAATAATAATAATAACAAAAAACCAAACAAAATGTTTAGAGATTAAAAACATCTGCGGTGACAGTAACAATTACCTTGATAATAATGAAATAAGTAATTTTAATATCGCAGACAGCGCCGATAATCAAATTATAATGAATTACAAATACAATTTTTCTCTTCTTTTTTTTCTCTTAAAGAATTTTTTTTTTCTGTTTTTTCTCTCTTTACTATAAGTTCTTATAATTAGTTTCATTAGTAATTTTTGCTTCTACTTATTTCATATTTTTTTATTTTCGATGTCATAATTTTTAGCACATTTCCAAAAAAATTTTGAAAAAATGTGCTTATTAGTGTCACTCTGTCCGTCCGTCCGTCCGTCTGTTTACAAAACTTCTACACCGTTAAAGATAGAGAAAAAAAATTTTAACCATAGGTAGGTCTCATAAAAAAAATAATTTTGTGGAACAACTTTTTCATGTAGCCCCCCCCATTACGGAGCTACAGCCCCTCAAACTTTGAAAAAGCCCTATTTTTAAATGCATATATCTTATGTTCTGCTTAAGATTTTTTCAATCTGAAAACGTCATTCAACAGGTATTTCTTTTATCTTTGTAAATTAATATCAAAATTATACAAGTTTTTTAAATTTAGTATTTAAATTTACCGTTATGTGAAAACCAAATTTTGCATGATTTTTCTACTTTCATAACTCCGGCACGCTTCTAGATAGAAGCTTGAAATTTTGAGGCAAGAAAGAACTTTTAGAATTAGTATAAGTTTGCTCAGAAAATTTTTTCGGTCCACCCCCTGTTTATGAGCTATTAGGGCTTAAAAATTGAAAATTTGCTATTTTTAAACACCTGTAACTTAGGAACGTGTAAACATTTTGCTTCTGCAAGATATAAAAATTAAAGCTACAATAATATATTTTTACGTGTGTTAAAGGTTTATTTTAATTGTAAAGGGTTCCAAAGTTGCAGCTCTTCAAAATTGCGAAAAAGCAAAAAAAAGATGTGTATATCTCGGGCTCTGCGTAATAATTTTGCAATCTAAAACCGCCAGAAGATCGAAAATTTTATTATCTATATAAAACAGTATCAAAATTATGTAATATTTTGTAATTTACTATTTAAATTTACCGTTATATGAAAACCACATTTTGCATGAAATTTCTTTTTTCATAACCGGCACCCCTTTAGATAGCAACCTGAAACTTTGCGACAAGAAAGAACTTTTAGAATTAGTATTAGTTTCCTCAGAAAATTTTTTGGTAACGCCCCCTCTTTAAGAGTTATTACGCCTCAACAATTGAAAATTTGCTATTTTTAGACACCTGTAACTTAGGCACCTGTACAAATTTTTCTTCGGCAAGACATGAAAATTAAAGGTTCAATAATATATTTTTACGTGTGTTAACGGCTTTTCTTAGTTATATAGGATTCTGGACTTACGGCCCATCAAAATTTCAAAATGTCCTATTTTCACATTTTTTCTTATTACATGAAATTTTCAAATTTTTGTGTAAGTCACACTTCTAAACAGTTTGTATTGAGTTTTGGAAATGTGCGCTTTTAAAAACCGTTGGTTTACATTCTACCTTGTTTATTCTTTTTTTTCTTTTCCATTATAATATAATAATAAAATGGGTTCATATAATAAAATAAAACAATTTTGCGAAATTCTACAATAGAACATTCAGGGCTATATACGATCAGGGAACTATACGAATATAGGACATTTATTATTATGAAACACAAACCCCTGATAATATCATTACATGAAACTCATCTAGGATCATTTGGTCCAACCAAGTTTAAGAATTAACAACAACAATAATAACCCATCCAAAGCAGGATAATAATTTTTAATAAAAGACTGCCTTTACTTTAAAGAAATTAGTTTAAGAACTAATATTCAAAGAGATGCTATTCAAGTCAATTTACCCAAATTTGCTTCACCGATTACAATTCTGAATCTCTATCTCGAGCATAATCGTCAATACAACCAAACTGATTTGCAACAACTCTTCACGCAGGTACAAAAGCCTTTTTGTATTTTGGGCGATTTTAGTGCTCGTAGGGAGACTTGGGGAGACAGAATCACTAACAATCATGATAGAATTGTAGAAAACTGGATAAACGATAATCACGAACTTATACTTTTTAATGACGGATCTCCTACTTTGCTGAGCACGCGTGGCACCTTAACATGTATAGACCTAACTATCGGTTCTCCGGATTTAGTGTCCAAATTTTATTGGATAACTACACCGAATCCAAAACGGAAATGACCATTTTGCCATTTTTCTTTGTTCTTTAAGATGCGAGGGAAAAATCATAGACAAAGTTAATTTCTTAGAAAAAACTGCAAATTGGGACAAATTTTCAGAAAGCCAAGGTATTTTCCTAACAGAATACCCAGAATGCACAAACAAAAATAAAGAAGTTGCTTTGACCAAAAGCTGCAAAAGCTGCTTTGACCAAAAGTGTAAGATATCCGGCGAATTTTTCGATGTCTAAATCAGGTACTCACAAGTTCAACTGGCCATTATGGTTTAATACAGAATCCACATGTTAGTTAGAACTAGAGACAGAGCATTTAGGCAGTTTAAAAGAGACAAAGCCAACGAAAATCTCATATTGCTTATAAAAACTAGTGCTACACTTAGAAGAACAATTAAAGTAGCTCGTGCAAGATATTGGGGAAAACTTTGCAAACAGCATAGAAAGAGACAGCCACCGCTATTGGGATAAAGCAATGAGGGTAATAGGAAAAAAAAGCTCAAATCTATTAAAACGTCAATACGACACGAGTCTCAAGGTGAACTAATTACAAATCCGGAAAAAAACGTGAACTATCTTGTAAACTTGTTGTCAAAAACTTCAGAGGATACCACATACTCTGCAGACTTTATTACGCAAAAACTTAACTTTAAACTACCTACATCAAGTTCCAGTATACTGGATGATCCCATTACAGTAACAGAAATTTTAAAAGAACAAGGCCGGGTGTAGACGGAGTCTCGTATAGTATGTTAAAACATACGACCCAACACTTTCAAAATCGTTTCGTCAACCTATATAATTGCGTACTTGATTGAGAATTCTTTTCACAAGCATGGAAGTCGCTGAACTCAAGGCTATTCCAAAAGGAAAACCAGACCCAAATAATCCACAAAATTACAAGTTCATATCTTTAATTTCTACCCTCTCCAAAATTCTTGAGTAAATGTTACGAAATGATTTTGACCTGATTTTGATTTTGACCTGACAATATGCTTGATTTTGACCTGACAATATGCTTGCACAATGAAGTACACAGCACTGTTGTATCTTGTGACACTGAAAAGACCTTTGAAGCTATTTCAGCGCACACAATTTTAAAACAGTTAGCTATAGGGCGAGTAGGAATAAAATTTATGAAAACTATAGAAAACTTTTTAAAAAACATGAAAATAGTTGTAAGTAGGAGAGGAACATTTTCATCTGTTAAAAATTCTACATTGGCATACCACAAGGCTCACAGCTTTCTGTTCACTTATTTAATACGTTCATAGCTTCTATAACAATGGTCCGTAATCGAGCTAAAGGTCTGCGCTATCTCATATGTGCAGATAATGTTCTGTTATATGCTGCAAGAAATGACAATCAAATTACTGCTACACTTCAGCAAGACTTACACTTACTCAAAGGCTGGGCAGATAACAATGGAGTGGAATTCCCAACCAACAAAATGGAATGTATACACATCTGCAGAAAAAGAAATTGCATGGGAAGCCCCCTCAATTTTGATAACCAAACAATAAGAGCCGTCAATGAAATTTCAATATTAGGACTTACCTTTAACAAATCTTTAAACTTCGAGCCACACATAAATAAACTAGTAACAAAACTAAACAAAACAAATAATCTGCTAAAAATCATATGTAGGAACAAATACGGACCAACAATTAACGTAGCCACTCAAATAGCAAAAGTAATGCAAGTAGGAAAAATTGATTATGCAGTTTCAAAATAAATATCTACTCAGACAGTTTACGCGCATTTAATGCAATAAGAAACTTTTCAAACAAACAACCCTTAGTAAAAGCTATTAGAAACCTTCTAAGTCAAGTAGGCAGGGAATTCAAATTAATATGGATCCCCGGTTACAGCGGAATTAAAAGAAATGAACTAGCAGATAGAGAAGCCAAGTTAGCTATAAAGAGCCCGATCATAGGTTTACATAATTACCATTTAAATCTAAAATTAAAACAAATTGAACAATTTATCCAAAACACTAGAGAAGCTAATACACACAAGGAATAACACAAATAGCTTCCTACATTCTCACTGGTTAACAACTTTAAAACCAGAATACGAAATCAGTAAGGGAAGAAAATTTGACGTAAAAATCTGCCGCATTAGACTTGGCCACACTATTGCAACAAAAAAAATTCTGTTTGATAAAACAGATCCTCCCTCGTGTTCTAAATGTGGACATACACTCTCTGTGAAGCACATTTTCACCGAGTGTCCTTTCACTATAAATATTTTGGGAAACCATAATCTAGACACACAACACCTACTTCAGTCACTTAGCTAGTGACTTTAATATCTGGAATACAATTTAATTAATAGAAAAAGAAGAGAAAAAACTAAATTATTGATTAAATTTGAAATTGAAACCTAAAAGTACCTAAAAATTTTATAAAAACATAATGTGAATATAAAATAAAAATAAAATAAAACTGAAATCTATATATAAAAACAAGAATTGCAATATTGAAAGAAAATTTGTTAAATAATAAAATTAAATAGTATATAAATTAATTAAGTAACGTAAAAAGTAGTTTTAAGATACTAATTTGGAAAAGATAATAAAATTAAATAGTATATAGTTCAATTAAGAAACCTATCAAAGTAGTTTTAAGATACAACTTTAGAAAAGATGTAACATAAATGAAAATCAGCCCGCAATGGCCCTGGCTTTACCAATATTGCGTAATTCAGTGTAATACGTAATATTCAAAAATAAATAAAATAATAATAAGTTTACTTTTAATAGGTTACTTATTTGTGAATTCTATGAAAGTATGAAACATATACTTAATATAAGATGATTATTATAATTTAATTTATAGATCGAGGTATCAAATTTTCATACAAAATCAAAACGAAAAATTTCATACAAATTTATAACAAAAGGAGAAAAGTAAAGGCTGGAAAGTAAAAAAATATTTTTTAAAATATGCTTTTATCAAAACCTTTATCAAATTTTTAAAAATTGTAAATTTTCATTCATAAATATGCATTTTAAAAAATGTTTTCCAACTACCTTTCAACAAAAAAAGCTTCTTAAAACCTATTCTTTAATGAAATTATTTAATAAAATATTTGAAAAAATTTTACCAATTTTGAAAAAAATATTGCGATTTTTTGTATGCACGTCTATTCCAAATCTATGTCATACTGGCCTATGCCAAGACTAATAAATGTCAGTTTAATTAATAATCTTTTTTGATTAATGGTCTCAAAAAATTTTTCTTTTAAATCATAGTCCCGTAATATTTCCTGAAAGATTGCAGTCATATGAAAAAGAAGATAAAGCACCTGATCTGTAGGCAAAGAAAGACCCCCTCTGTCCAGTTCGTCAAAATAATCTGAGTCCGATTCAATTCACCTTTCTTTCAGGAATATTGATTTGCAATCGACGCATTTAATTAATTTTTTAAAGATTTTGAGGCATATCCTCCCATACAAATTAGAATTGGAATCGAAATCTGTTTTCTAAATTATCAGTCTGAAATTTTCCTGTTTAAAACTAAATTAGAGAAATTTAAAATTAAATTGTCATCGCGTAAACTTTTATTATCCCTTTTCTATTAATTTTACCGAGTAATTGGTGAAAATAGTTGGAACTGCATCTGACATTAAACGCGGCCTTTGATAAATTTTTAATTTAAAACACGATTCTGAATAATGTAATTTACATATGGAACTGTAGGCTGTTGGTTGCCAGTCTGATCTTTGTACAGCGCTTATCTATACTGTCAAAGGCTCTTTAACCGGAAATTTAAAAGTAGCGACAGATATCGTGCTATTGGATTTACTTCCAAGAACCGAACATTTTCGACCTATTTTATGTAAGGAAATTATTAAAAAAGGCAATATAAGACACTAAATAATTGAATTAATTTTTTTAAATATGAAATAAAATCTTAATTAATTCAATTCAAAAATTTAACTACAAAAATATGAGTACAAAAAATAAAATATTATTAAAATTCATAGTTATTTAAAAAATAAAATAATAATTTATCAATTTTTTTCTAATACTTTTAAAAAAGTATTGCAATTTAAAATTTTAATTATAAAAAGAATATTTTATTTTATGTAAGTACATGAATATTTCATGTACAACGATTTTTTTTTTAAACACTGTATAGAAAAAAACGAAAATTGCTTACCCGGAATCTGGTACTTCATTTTTCCTTTCCTTGAAAATATTGCTGAAAAAATTGATTTGAAAGTTAATTCTTTTACTGACATAAAGAGATAACTCCAAACTTTATTTTTATATAAATTTTATAATTTTTGATTATAATTAAAAATATAAAAACTTAGTTTGAACTGAAATATACTTACCAAATTTCCACCACAGTTTATTATGAGACTTTTAAATTATTAGGTTATTTATCTTCACTAAAATTATTAAAATTGTGTACTATGATTATGTTTTGAAAGTATAAAATGGCGGCGATATGAAATGCTGAAAATTTTTTTTTTGCTGAAAATATGTTGAAAATTTTTAGTAGAAAGCTGAAATTTCGATATGTTATAGAAAAAGTCCAAATTTTATATAGAACCACATATTTTTTATGTTCTTACAAATTACTTTGTATTATGCAAATTAGAAGCATATTTAAAAATGTAATAAATAATTGTAAAAATAAAAAAAAAGATAAATTAACTTTCATATAATATAGTTTTTATTTACCAAGAATTGTGATTTTTATCAAAAAATAAACATTATAATTTTTTTTTTTTTTTTAAATGTACTCTGCCACATAAATGTGGACAGGAAATTACACAGCCTTTCCTGTTCAGGCGTGGCTGTACATGTCGTAAGGGGGAATAACTCTTACGACGTGTGTGGAATTCGAACCCACACTCCCTCTGTGTTTACATCATATTTTACACGCTCTTAACCACTAGGCCACCGAGGCCCCTTATAATTATTATAAATAAATTTAAATTTACAAAAGTTTTTATAGGTTTACAGGTGTTTTTACATTCGCTTAATTTTTTTTCTTTACAAATTCAAACGGTACAGAGGAACAATAGTCATTAAATTTTCTTTTTTCAGCTTTGATTTTATTTGTTTTAAATTCCGGTACAGTCAGAACTTGGTGTTCATCTGTTCTCCTAAAATTTTTTGATAATATACAGATACCATCCTTGTTGTTTGTTAAAATCATTTCCTTAATTTTTTCGAAATTAATTATTTTTGAAGAATCGTAATTTAATTTTATTCCTTT
Source organism: Poecilobothrus nobilitatus (assembly GCA_947095535.1). NCBI lineage: Eukaryota > Metazoa > Arthropoda > Insecta > Diptera > Dolichopodidae > Poecilobothrus > Poecilobothrus nobilitatus. The sequence continues at coordinate 233,844,183 of OX352772.1, forward strand.
TACTTTACAAACAGCTGTTTCACTTTGAGTATTAGTGGAAAATATCTTATAACTGTAATTTTTAGGTCCTCCAGTAACAAATTCCGTAATATAGCTTGCTACTCCAAAAGACTCAAGCTCATCTGTCATATCTCCTATAAAATTGCTAGTAGGAGGCTCGTATTCACCTTCTTTTGAAACATATATTACTGAGTCGGTATCGTAATATAAAACGCGTTCCTCTAATTTTTCAAGAAAGCTGTATAATTTTAGTCGAGCTTGTGCTGTTGTATAACAGGCTATGGCAACGTTGACTGTGTTCAGAAATTCTTGTTCTTAATTTTTATATTTCCAATTTACCAAAAGTGTTTCAGAGTTAATTATCATTATAAGCACAACATCTTTACTAGGATCTGTTATCAAAGAATAAAATTCTGTTCGATTTTTAATTATTATTGTTGTTTGTTAAAATCATTTCCTTAATTTTTTCAAAATGAATTATTTTTGAAGAATCGTAATTTAATTTTATTCTTTTTACTTTGAGTATTGGTGGAAAATATCTTATAACTGTAATTTTTAGGTCCTCCACTTACAAATTCCGTAATATAGCTTCCTACTCCAAAAGACTCAAGCTCATCTGTCATATCTCCAATAAAGTTCCCTGTAGGAGACTCATATTTACCTTCTTTTGAAACATATATTACTGAGTCGGTATCGTAATATAAAACGCGTTCCTCTATTTTTTCAAGAAAGCTGTATAATTTTAGTTGAGCTTGTGCTGTTGTATTTCTAATTATTGGATTTCTAATTATTATTGTTTTTGTTTGGTTTTCTTTCTGACCAAATTTCCCCCAAAATGAATTTAGTATAATTTTAGCAAAAGATCGCAAACCTGATTTTTTTCACGATATTTTCAGCATTTAAGTGAATATTTTCTTGTTCAAAAAACTCTTGCACATATTTTTGTTTTCACTGTTCGTCAACACAATCTTTAGGCCAGCCGGTTTGTTTAAAATTTTATCATTTTGCTGTATTTTATAACTCCATATTTCATGTATTTCAATTATTTTATAGCCTTTCTGGACAGCTTTTATTACCTCGTCTATAACCCAACTTCCTAATAATGTTTTTTTCTTCTTCCGAATGTGTGCACTTATTTTGATTGCTTTCTGAGCTACAGGTAAAACATAGTGTGAACATCAATTTATTATTTTGTTTTATTAGAAGAACTGGATGAAATAAAGAACAAGGTGGAAGAATTTCACATTTAATAAAGCCTTCAATTGTTTCTAAATTAAGTTTGGAGCATTTCTCATGCCCAACTATAACTTCTGGATGTCCTATTGAAAATTTTCCATACTTGCACACAAAAGGGTAGAAAGAACAAATATCGTTATATTTTATTTTTTCTCCTTCTTTAGCTTTATAATGTAAAACTGTGTTTCCCGTTCGTCCACCGTAAAAAGCATCTCGAGCATTTAAAGGAATATTTTTTAATATCGGATGAGTTGATAAATATGACATTTCTTCTTTTCATCTATTTGTTGTCTAAAATCGCATTCCCACATTTCAATAACTTCATATCCAAAAGATTTTAATCGCTCTGTTTTTGCAATAGTAGATTCAAATCTAGCATCCAATGTATCAAATTCGGAAGCGCCAAGAGAGTAAGAGAATGATTTTTTATCTGATTGCATCATGATGTGCATCATAGAATGAATGATTTGCATCATAGATCTAAAAATTGAAAAAGTGTTCTGATGAGACTTCTTATAATTATATATTCTTTGATAATATGTAGTTTGAATTTGGAAATTGGAATTATTTTTTTTTTTAATTAAAATTTTATAAATACAGAATGTACATAATAAATGTTCTTAAATAAAACACATAAAACCTTAATTTTTAAGGCCATTCATATTCAATATGCACTAAAGAATGTTGACAACAAATATTTTGATTTAGGATTAAACAAAAATTTTAAAACAAAATAATTTAGCAATATAAATAAAAATATTGTATGTACATACATATGTATTGGGTTTTGCTAAATGATCCCAACGGAAAGAAAGAAAAACTTATTAAAAGGAATAAGTAATAAACAAAGAAATAGAAAAAGAAATAAGCTTATTGAAAGGAATAAGTAATAAACAAAAAAAACAATCAAAATAAATGCATTGAACAAACATTTTGCAAAAATCGGTGAAAATTTCGTCCCATAGTGTCAAGATAGAATCTTTTACGCAAAACGAGTTACTACACAAGCGCTAAAGTTAGAACATGTGGACAAAAATGATATATGTAAAATAATAAAAGGCTTTAAAAATTCTAACTCAAGAGATTGTTTGAATATGAGTTCTAACATGTTAAAAATTTGCAGTATTCATTTACGTGAGCCTATCGCAATCCTAGTTAATAAATCAATAAATAAGGGAGTTGTTCCACAGGAGCTAAGAATCGAAAGGATTGTACCAATTTTTAAATCGGCAGTTAAAGAAGACATAAACAACTATAGACCGATATGCATAACACCAATTTTAGCCAAAATTATTGAAAAAGTCGTGTACAATCAATTTAATGTATATTTGGAAAAATATAAACTCCTTTCAAAAAAACAGTATGGCTTTAAAAATAAGTCAAGCACAGAGACCGCACTTGTAGATATATTATCAAAGGTACAAAAACATAAAAATGAAAATAAAATAGTTTCACTCTTATTTATTGATGCGTTAAAAGCATTCGACACAGTCCATCTACAAATTTTAATAAAATAAATTCATAGTTTCGGTGTGAAAGGGATGGCATACAAATGGTTTGCGTCGTCCTATTTAAGCAATCGCTTGAAATACACAAGAATTGGAACATTTCAAAGCCAAAATGAACTTGTTAATTCAGGAATACCGCAAGGAAGTATTTTGTGCCCTTTATTCAGTATTTATATAGAAAAATTACAGCAACTTGGGATAAGCGCCGACACATTTCTTTTTGCGGATGATGTATGTTTCATTTTCAAAGCAAATAAATTGAACTAGAAGCTATTATGAATGATGAAATCATAAAAATAAACGAATGGATGACAATGCAAAAATTGACTATAAATTCTAACAAAACTAAATATATGATAATTCATACAAGCTCGCCTTCACTATCAGTTTATATATCGCAAAAAAAGATCGAACAAGTAAAAGACTTTAAATATCTAGGCCTTTTTCGATAAAACCGTTACGAATTTATTTCTGCTTGTTTTATGTTTATATAATAATTGTTAGAAAAAAATTATTAAATGATTCATTGTACTGTGATTTACGCTAGTGCAAGGTTATAATTGATCTTTTTGATAAGTTTTTTCATAATGCCATTTGCCAGTAGCATCAATTATAATATTATATAATACATACATACATACATAATTTTGTATTTCAGAAGCTGCTAAAAAATGAAAATTTTGGATTCGTCCAATTTGGAGACAATATGATAGCTAGATTTCGTGCAGGAAAAATAAATTGAATGCAAAAACTTTTAATTGATATAAAAATGTTTATACTTTTTTTTAATTTTTAATGTAAATAATTTATTTTTTTTGGAATACTACTACATGTGCTTAAATTGAAAATTTTTATAATTTATAATTCTTATCGGGATAATTTTATAAACGATCAAATTGATCTAAAAATGTTTAAACTTATTATTTATTATTTATATAATATGTATGTCCATAAAATTATTTATTGTTATACAATTTTAATCAAATTAAACTAGTTTTATTTAAAAAGCATCATAAAAGAGTATAAAATAAAAGAACTGTAAGAAATATATTAAAAGCAAAACTTGTTTTTGTTATTTACACTTATAAGATTGAAATATATGCTTCTATAGTTAATTAATGCATAGCATTCTGCATGCCTCCTTAATCACGCATTCTACATGCCTTCTCAGTCATGCCTTCTAGATGCCTTCCCAGTCATGTATTCTGAATCACTTAAAGGGAAGCTTACGAAGTGAAAGTACGAAAGCGATCTATATGAAAAAAGAAGCAATAAAAGAATGGAACAGGAAGCGTTTCTTACCTTACTGGGAATGTTTCCAGCATGCATGCTGGAATGTTTCTTTTTTCCGCTGGGATAATACAAAACACTATGTGCAACTGACATCGAGATATTACTATTATAGGAGGAAGGATCAAATATTATATGTGTGTATTGTATGAATGAATAAAAGATAAAAATTTAGTTTTAATACATAATATCCATATGTACATATTTTATTCAAAAAATGTTGACGAATAAAGTTAAAAAAAAGAAGGTGACATATGAATCGGATTCGAACAAAATTACTCAAACTTTGAAACCTGTATACTTTCCTCCGAACCATGCAACACTTATAAATGTTGGAAACAGTAGAAGATAATAAAAAGCGTAAAAAATGACAAATAAATATATAAACAAATAAATAAATACATAAACCTACACTGACGAGTTAATATAAAAGCATATAATTACACTTTCTCTTATACATTTCAATTGCCTGTCGATTAGTGACGGACATCCTTTTTGTTCAGCAAATTATTATATACATATATCCCCTAGATATTAGATAGATATTATATCCCCTCAAATTCGCGAACAGATAAGATTTAGGCAAAATTTGGACAAATTGAGATTGGTAGAACTTTTTAATATTTCACATCATTCAACAAATTTCGAAATGTTGAACTTCTATCGTAAGCTCAGAGAGACTAACTCACTATCTAAGCTTTTTAATACAAATGTTAACACTGCGAGCCAGATTTTGCGCGAGCTTGAGAATCGGTGGTGATCACAGTTTGAGTACCGTAAATGAATATTCGTAGTTTTATTTAACATCATATTACTAGTGGAAAGCATGATCCCCGTAGTATTTTGCTATAGATTTTTTTTTTAAATTATACTAGATTAGTTATGCAATTAATTAACATCCCTATTCCCTAACATTAAATTTTACAAAACTAACTTATTTGTTTAGACCTTAGTTCAATCAATAAACCTAGATCTATTTATTTATATTTATTTATTTGCTTCAACCTTAGTTCAATCTTAACATGTTAGAAGTTGAAGCAAGAAGCAGCTAAAGTTTCGTTTAAATCCGTGAATTAAATAATTTTACCTGCATAACTCATACGTAGATCAAAATTGCGTATTATTGCATTACGTTGCATTACGAACGAAATTGCTTGTTCGGTTCTAACAAAAAACAAAGACGTATATAACGTAGGATTATAGTTTATAGTAGTACTATTAGAAGTAATAGTCGTAGTGATATTTTTACTATTCTAACAACTAATATCATTTACTAACTTACTCACTCTTGTAAAACATGACGCTTCAGTTTTTTGTAATAGTTCACTAAATGAACAATTGAACTAATTCTTGGATTAAGCAAATCTCTGATACAAAAAAAAATCAGCACAGACTGCTATATGTATCAGATTCTGGATTATTTTTCAAATTTGTATTGCTCTCGTCAGATCGTTTTTGAATGGTCACAGCTACTTCTAGCTCATTTGCTTAAGAAAATAAAATCATTTCAATGTAAAAAAATAAATTCTATAATTTGACCGGTTATACAGGATTCTATTCTAAGAGGGATAGTGCTTATGGGGAAGCAGCGATATTCGTAATAAATGATATTTGTAGTTCACTAATTTTACAGGAAGAATTGGATAACAGCAGTTTTTTAATTTTAAACAAAGTTGGAAATGCATATTATAGCGGTATACAAATCTGATCAATTTTTGTTTAATAACTTTATGGAAAAATTTGATAGCATTACATCACAGTTTAAGTATTCTAAAATTCTGGGGTATTTCAACTTAAATATTTTAAATGAAAATGGCAAGGAAATAAAAAATTACACTGAAATGCTCACATCGAATGGTTATATAATTTGCAATAAAATCTCACTAGATTATGCGACAAGAATAGTGAATACGTCGAAAACTATTATAGATCATTTTATTACAGACATGTTTAAATGTAACTATAATTTAAATCTTGCGGATACAGCGTTATCAGATCACAGAATGTTGCTTTTAAATCTGAACGAAATTCCTAGTTCTGTTCGATCTGCCGGCACTGTAAAAACTATTCTTGATTATAATGCATTACAAAATGATCAATTTTGGAACAGTTTGGAAAACTTCTCAATTTGGTGAATTTGTAATAAGTTTAGGTAATTTAATTCAAAAGCATACTAAAAGTGTATCTTTGAGGATTAAGAAGAAACAAGAGTGGATGAATGATATCTTGAATTTGACAAAAACTCGAAACTCATTATTTAGCTACTCTAAAAAATATCCTAATAGTAGTCACGTAAAGAACTTATTCAATGAATATAAGAAAAAATTGAGGAGTAAAGTTAAAAAAAAACATTACTCACGATTAATTAGCAAAATTCCGACTAGTGGGAAAAACTTATGGGATGTATACAAACAAATAATGTTAAACAAAAATCCTTCAAATTCGGAAATCTTAAAATTAATTGGGTATAATGATAAACTAATGTATCAGAGGCAATAAGTGACTTCTAAGGTAAGTCAAATGAATATTCCATCGGACCAAATTGATAATTATTATCTTAATTCATTTAGATACAATATACGATCGAACTTTGAATTGGCTCCAACAAGCAATGAAGAAGTAATGGAAGCAAATAAATCTTTAAATTCTCTGCAACAAATGGGCATTATGGTGTACCAGCTAAAATATTAACTAAGTTCCCTGCTCGCTTGGCTCCAACAATTACTAAATTTGTTAATAAACCTTTTGAGAAGGGGATCCTTCCAAACTCGCTAAAATTGGCTTTTCTTACACCCATTTATAAGAGTGCTAGTAAATTGGACCCAAATAATTATCGTCCTGTTTCTGTGCTAACTATTTTTTTCAAAAACCTTCGAAAAAATAATTAAAACACTTTTATCTTACTTTTTCAACATAAATGTCGTGCTGTTTGAATCTCAATTTGGTTTTGAGCGGCATTGAATGAGTGAGTTCAATTGAATGAGTGAGTTGAATGAGTTCATTACTAAAAGTATCGAAGTAAAAAATACCTGTGCCTGTGTTTGTCTGGACTTGAAAAAGGCTTTCGATTGTGTCGACCACGATATCTTGTTAAATAAACTCTTGCTCCTGAATGATCAACTATCGGCAACTAAATTATTTTAAGTCTTATTTAAATGGACGAAAGCAAAGGGTGCATGTTGGAAAAAGTTTAAGTAGTGAAAAAAGAGTTAGTAAGGGGCTTCTACAGGGATTCATTTTAGGTCAGAACTTGTTTAAAATTTACTTGAATGACATATCTTCCTTGAAACTAAACGGAGTAGTCCATCTCTACGAGGAGGATACTGCCTTAAACTATGCGTGCGGTAATGAAGCAGAGTTAAAAGGTGCTATTATTTCTGATTTAAGTACTATTAATGAGTGGTTTAGCAAATATCGCCCCCTGTTGAATTCAATCAAAACAAAAGCTTTGTTCTTTGAAAATAAATCTTTTAGCAATAGTGAAATTATTTTTAATAACGAAAAAATTGACATTGTAAAGTCCTTTAACTACTTGAGCCTAATTATAGATAGTAAGCTTAAATGGAGTAACCATTCAGAATGTATTGCAAAAAAAAACTCGTTTACACGTTTTTATTTTAAAATGATTAAAAAAATAATTAAATCAGAATTCGCTTTATTGCATCTACTTGTCGTATATTGTATCAAACTTGGTTTATGTAAACCCTATTTGGAGTAATTCAGCGGCTATTCACTTATAAAGGTTAGATAAGCTTAACAAAAAAGCAATTAGAATAATAAATAATCTCCCTGTAAGACATCCATCTCATTTACTCTACACAAACAGGTACCCGAGTCTGGTGTCTATTGGGAAAAAGGAGCTATATACGATTGCTTTCAAAATAATAAATAATTTAATTAAGCACAATTTTATACTTAATAGGAACATTGAGATTTCGAATTAAAGCTCTACAATGAGTTACCACAAATCACAATCTGTAAAACAAATAGATAACATATGAACATAGTAGTGTTGAAAAGAAAAGTGAAAGAATTATTATAATACTTTGATGAATGAAGAACAGAAATATAGAATTTGTGAAATAGGAATTAACTAACTCGTTACTAATTTTAATGTTAAATACAATTATAAATTAAATTGTAGTATAAATTAAAAGCTTAAGTTGTTTTGGTTTTTTTTTTATTATTTTTTCTTTTATTAATTTGTTAAATTTAATTTCTTTTATATTTTTGTTTATTTATTTTGTATAATATGGTAATGCTCTTTTAAATCTAATTTAAGAATGCATAAAATTAACCAACAGAGGTTAACGCCACGGTCATCTAATTCTTCATATGTTACAATATTTATAAATGAATGAATAAATATATACTAATGAAAAAATAAAAACCTTGTATATATGTATATATATAACCAAAGAAAATATAACACATAAAGAAGTCGAAATGGAAATATTTTTATTTTTTCAAACTATGATAGTTACGGGCAGCTATAAAAGGAAAGAAAAAAACCATAAGAAAAAGATAACAAACAAAAATTAATTTTTCATTCATTCTGTTCTTAATTCATTTCTTCAAACTGATTTTTTTTTTCTCTAAAAATTTATTTTATTTTGTTAACATACATACATACTTATATCTAATTATGCATCACAAACAAATGTTCTTATAATTTTGAAATATAATTTTACACTTTATATACATTTTACAATATATACACTTTATAATTTACACACTTTACATACATAATATTTGAAAGCCAACAAAATTTTATTATAATATTGATTAAGTGTGATGTAAATTGTAACGGAGATCTACTTGTTTTTATTTTTTCTGTTTTGTTTAGAAGAGTATTTTTTTCTAAAAATTAAAAAATGTTTTTGGATGGAATATTAAAATTTTCTAAAATATTCATTTGTTTTAACCTTTTCGGACCCACAAAGATATAGTAAGTTAAGATCAAATTTACTTAATGTTTTATTACATTATAATTATAGATATGTGTGTAATTCTTTCTAGATAGCAGAATTCTTTAAAGTATTTTTTAATATTGAATAAGGTAGATACATAGTTAGTCATATTAAAAAACAGAAATTAAAAATTTTAAAAATTAAGGAGGTATTTTAGAAAACCTTACCTATCTTTACAAAACAAATTAAATCATAGTTATATAATATTTTTTCTTCATTTCTTCGATTTTTTTTAAGTTTATTCTAATTTTGTTTTGTTATTAATGGTTTAATTTGTTATTTTAGTAATTTGTAATTTTGTAATTTTATAATTATTTACTTTCCCTTTACTATGTACATATACATATTATAGAGATTTATCATCTCAATGTATTTTATTTATTTCATATTTTCCCATTTACATTGTGCACTTAATATATTTAATAATTAACAATATACAGTAAAACTAATAAGTTATTTTATATTACAAAAATTAAAAATAACATAAAAAAAAAGTAATTTACCTATATTATACAAACAATTTTAGTTTAACGAAATTAGAGAAAATAAAAGAACACTATTTATGTAATACAAAATAGTCTAAGTGTACTTCTAGTTAACTTATAAAAGTTTTAATATTTACTTATAAAAAGAAAAGGTTGTGGAGTAATTCATATTGTGATTCAGTAGTTAACTGAAAATTAAAGAAAAGTAAAAGCTAGTAATTTTAAACCAAATGGAAGCTCTAGCTCTATTTTCGCTTTGAAAATATTGAAAGATATGGAAGGCAAAACTCGGTGCAGAAGGTATAATAATACAGGTATATAACACTAAATTAATACATCGAAAAAAGCTTCTACCTGAGTATAATCATAATTAAGAAGCCATAGTTTAACTTGTTTGCAGAAGAGAGTGGCTGATTTTAAATTCTATAGTTAATCGGTAGTTTATTAAAGAAACGACATGAAAAGGTTGAATAGAAATTACGTAATAAAGTTGTTCAAAAAAGCGGAATAGGTATAATTGTACTTTGATTTATTCGAAGATTATATTGGTCTATGTTAATAGAGTTTAAATACCCTGATCTAATAAAAAAATGTTTGCTAAACCTCAAAACAAAACAGATGCCTTAAAGGTAAGATATTTAAACTAATAAAGAACGGTAGACTACTGCAAAGCCTATTTTTTTACATAAAATTCGTATGACATGTTTTAATATAATAACAATAGGATGTATTTTGTTGTAAGTACAACTTGCCCAGCAGTTAATACTGTATTGGATTTTGGATTGAAAGAGCCCGTAGTAAATTGATGTCAGAATTTGTAATAAACATAAGTTTTTCATCTGATAGAAGATTTTCAAGACCGATCTGCAGTAATTCTGTAAATCCATAACATGATCTTTCCAACTCATTTCCGCATCCAATGTTAAGCCTAAATACTTAAAATATATAACAAAACAGTTAGAACTACATTTAACTTCGTGACGATACAGTACATTTAAATCATTACAACTTATATTAAACATTCTATCATCATTATCAGTTGTAAAATCATTACAACTTATATTAAACACTCCTTACTTTCTGGGGCATGATAGGTAATATTTACTTCTGGTAATTTGTGTTTTCTTAAATTAAAAAAAATTATTTTTGTTTTGTTACTAATTAAAAGTTCATGCTGCGCAAACTATTTGCTTAATATATCTAAACCATGATTAATATCTGAAATTAAATCCAGGACCATAGCACCATAAGCACATTCAATGTCATCAGCAAAAGCTGTAAGTTGGGCTTTAAAAAGAAGCTTAAACAGTGAATTTATATAAATTAGAAAAAGAATGGGTCCTAGGACTGAACTCTGAGGAACGCCTGATATAATAATATCCGATCTGCTAAAAATTTAACCTATTTTCCCCTTTTGCTTTCTATTACATAGATTCAATTACAACCAATTCAATACAAAATCGCTTATACCCGCATTTTCTAATTTTTTATTAAGATTTTATGGTCCACCATATCAAATGCTTTGGTGATATCAATAATTAGATCTTTTTTATTGAAAATTATCAAGTATTTATACTAATTTTTGTTACAATTTTTATTTACAATTTCTTTAATATTTTCAAACTAATAAAATGCCAGATGGGCAATTTCTAAAGAAACAATAAAATGTAAAGAAAGTTAAAAATATCATTCTTATTTTAAAATCACAATTTAGTAATGAATGATATGGTCTGTTTACCTTTCTTTAATTTAACAATATAAAAAAATGTCTTTTTAAAAAAAATTCAGCTCACGGGAATTCCTTACATGTGCAATTTTTGTACAATTTAAAATTAAATATAAGTTCCATATATTATAATAATATTTGTAAACATATTATGTACGGTAGGTATACTCTTTATTGTTATTGTTTTTTATTACTGTAAGTACTATGTCATATTGTATCTTTTTGCTGTGTGAACTTTTATGAAGGTATGTATGTATTTATTTTAGAATATTTAAAAGTAAAGTGTTGTATTTCTGCTATTGTAATATAAATAAATGAGTAAAATTGTAATAAATGAGTGAAGTAGTGAGTGCACTACACCCTTACCGTAAAAAAGAAAAAAAAGAATTTTGTACAAAAAAAAAAATTTTTTTTTGTTTTAGTTAAAAAAATTTTTATTAATATGTATTTGTTTATTATTGCGCTAAATCTTTTTCTTTTTTTTTTTACTTATCATAATCTTATAAGTTAATAATTTTTGTTTCAAATTTTGTGATTTTTTTTTTGGTTTTTTTTCTTACAATATATTAAAAGGTTTAAAAAAAATATTTGTTTTGTAATATTATATTAATGTTTTTATCTTTAGTATTTTGCCTTACATGTTAAAAATAGATTTTTTATTATATATATTAACTAGCAGAGTACCCGGCGTTGCCCGGGGTACTTTATTGGTTTTATGAAATAAAAATTATTAACTTTTGTTTTTGCGTTAATATAATTTATTTATTATAGTTCACGTAAAAACAATATGATTGTGTTTTACCTTTATAAATCAACCAGAATTTTTTTACATTTACCTTTTCTAATTATGTTTAAAATTGATTGGCTAAAAATATGTATAAAAATTGTGTATGGATAAGAATGTAAGGTTTTCAGTTCTTTAAATATGTATGTACTCATTTTTGATTAAATACTGTACAGAAATGTGAATATGTTTTCTAATTTAATTGATTATGTTTATAGTATTTTGAAATATACGGATATATTATACATACTATATGTACATATTTCAATGATATTTTATGGGAAATATGTTATACACATGCATCTTATATAGGTAGGCCACATGTAAAGACCACGTGTAAGTAATGCATTTCTGAATGATGACATGATGATTGTCTAATGCAGAAGATTGTTTCTGTCTTTTAACAACGGCCGAAAATGTTATGTGGTTAAGGCTTAAACACAGTATTCTTAAGATACTTAATAAGGTTACTTTAATTACGGTTGTATATTAGAAATTTGCATTGAAAGGTTTTTAAGGAATATTAAAAACAGTATAGATAAAAGTAAAGAGTGTTGGAAATATCTTTTTAATAATAATAATACACAAAATTAGGCAAAATATTATTAATAGGTGATCGTGCGGAAATGGGTTAACAAACGTTAACAAACATTTTGTCACAAGCTTTATTTAGAACCATAAATTCATCCTGCCAAATTAGACACAAATTAGAAACAAAATTTTTTTTTGACAGTCTATCGTGTCGAAATGTGTTGATGTATCACAACAAAATTTATTGAATGAGTTTGTGTGCCAAAGTGCAATACTTGTGTAAATTTTCAATTGGTCAAATCGTTAAGCACAACAACACAAAATGAGAAACTTCATGGCCTGAAGCCTGATGAGTTAATATATCGTAACCAAATCAACTCAGAAAGCTTTTGTTAGAAAGACCTACACTTTTGTAAATTTTGAACTCAATTGGTAAAACCGTTTAAGTGCGACAACAAAAAAATTAAAAAATTTCATAGAGCCCTAGTGCCGAAACGGGTTAATGAATCGTAACCAAATCAACTCAGTGAGCTCCTGTGGTAAAGAGCTACATTATTGTAAACTTTCAACTCAATTGGTCAAACCGTTTAAGCAGGACAACAGAAACATTTAATGAACTTCGTTCGGCTCTCCTGCCCAGACGGGTTACCGGAACTTCCAAAAAATTTGTCACAGGCTGTTTTTCGGACCATAAAACCACCAAACTAAAAAATCTTTAAATGAATCAATAATCTATTGAGTACACAATTACGGCGAAGTGAGTTTTTCCAATATATTCATTAATACCAAATCATAAAATTGCATTTCAATTATAAAAGACTATAATGTAATACATTTTTTTTCGTAAGTAATGTCAAGTGACTACCTACCTATACGCTAATGAAGCGGCAGCTTCAGGGTCCCGTCATGAAATAGGCCCCCGAACGCTTTGAATTCTATATTAATTTTCATTATGAAAAAACGAAAAAAAAAAATTATAGTAGGAGTTTTTTTAAATATCGGTTGTATTTTTCGTTAAGCATTAGCTTTAATTTGTTCTAGCTTAGTAGGCTTAGCAGTTTTACATTTCATTTATTTTCCTAATGTTACAACACAACTAATAAATCATTATTAGATGTAGTTTCTTTAAATAAATGTAAAGTGTAAAGTGTAAGTGTCATTAATTAAATAAAATTTGAACAATGTTTCTGATATTTTTCATCAGTTATTTAAATTTCCAATTAAGTTGGTAAAGTATATTTTTAAATATGTTGATAAGGCGATAGGGAATTGGGATTTTATTTTTTTTAAATTCTAGGAAAATTTTAAAATTTAAATAATGACTGGAAGAAAATATTTAAGCGGAAGTCAAAAACGTAAGTTACAGGAAAGAAAAAAAGTTGAAGCAGCAAAATATTCAAAAATTACCTCTTTTTTGACAACAGAAGCTGCAGAATCCGAATCATCTAATAATAAAAGTTCTTTAAACGAACAAGAAGATGCGGCTGAAAAAAATCTGTTATCTAATGGAAATGATAATGCTATTACTTTTTTTATTACCGAGAATTTTGATAAATATAGTAATTTAGCACTTTGGCCAAATATAGCAGACAAAAATTTTATTATTCACTGCTTAACAAAAGAAACTTCGTTTTTCCAAAACAACGATCATAATAACTTATATTTGGAATCGGCCAGGATATACAAAGATCAAAAAAGATATTTTTCTAATAAGTATTTTAAAAAAACTTTAAAAAATGGACAAACAGTTATCATATCATGGTTATGCTATTCTAAAGTGAAAGGTCGCGTGTATTGTTTGGTTTGTAAATTGTTTTCTAATGTTTCTTCTTTACTAGCGACTACTGGATTTGATGACTGGCTGAACATTTTAAGAGCATTAGAAAGTCATGATGAAACTGTAGATCATAAAAAAATATGCTTATTTGGCTTACTAGAAAAAAGAACTTAAACGTAATCGATAGGAACTTAGAAAGTCAAATCAGAAAGTCTGTTGAATATCATTATAATGTATTAATCAGAGTAGTTGCTGTAATCAAATTTTTAAGTGAAAGATCAATGAGTTTAAGAGGTCACGATGAAAAGTGGGGTTCACCGCGTAATGGAAACTTCATGGGACTTATCGAATTAATTGCAGAATTTGATCCGTTTCTACGTGAACATCTTACAAAATGTCAATCTAAAAATACAAATATTTCATATTTGTCAAAAATTGAGTATGAAGAATTAATAGAAATAATGGGGAAACGCTTGCAAAAAGAAATAGTTACTCAAATTAATAATATTGACACAAAGTATTTCTCAATTATTATCGATTCAACTTCCGATTTGTCCCACGTCGATCAATTAGCTATAATTGTAAGATATGTTTATAACGCACAGCCATGCGAGAGATTTTTAACTTTTATTCCTATTGAAAATTATACAGCTCAGTCATTATTTAGTACAATAAAAAAATTTTTGGAAGATATTAGTCTCCCGATAGAAAACATTCGTGGCCAGTTTTACGATAACGCTGCAAATATGAGTGGAAAATATACTGGTTTACAAGCACGTTTCAAGGAGATTAAAAAATATGCTGATTTTGTACCTTGTTCATTCAGCACATTCGCTTAATTTGGAGTAGAAGCAGTTAGTATAGTAACACCAATTATTGATTATTTTGGGATATTGCAAAGAGTATATGTATTTTTTTCTGCATCACCGCACAGGTGGGACTTTTTGAAAAAATATGCTAATTTAAAATTATCTTTAAAAAGTTAAAAAGTTAGTACTACAAGATGGTCTGCGCATCATGAATCAGTTAAAGTGTTAAAAATGGATACAGTGATATTCTGAAAACTCTTATATATATTCACGAAGAAAGCGAAGAAAAACATGATTGTAAAAGAGAAGCAATTATTTTATATAAAAAATTAATTAAACTGGAAAATGGAATTTTGACAATAATTTGGAAGGAAGTTCTTGAACGTTTTAATAAAGTAAGCAAAAAGTTACAAACTCCTGGCCTAGATGATTCTGAAGGTTATGATTTAATTTATACATTAGAACTATTTGTAAAACAACTACGGGAAAATGAAGAACAAAAAATGACTGAATACGAAGTAAAAGCTAAAAATTTGAGTAAAGAAATTATGGAAAATTATAATGATTTAAACAAACGGGTAAGAACAAAAATTTTTTCAAATCGTGAAATCGGTACTGATATACTTAATGGCAAGGAGAAATTTCGTGTAGAAGTATCTATGTTTTATTCGATAGTTTATCTAACGAATTATCGAAAAGAAGTAGTGTATACAAACAAATAACTAGGAGATTTAAATTTCTTTTAAATATGGGAAAAAATGATAATTCCGAAATTGATATGGAAAGCATTAAATTCGTTGTTTCTTTTTACCATAATGATATAGATGAAGGTCTAATTAATGAATGTATACAATTTAGAGAATATATTAAAATTACAACTGAAAAAGAAGATAGAACATAATTTTCCACTATGCTGAAATTACTACAAGAAAGAAATTTGATAGATATTTTTCCAAATCTATATACAATATTAAAGATATTTCTAACTTTATCAGTAACGAGCTGTGAGGCGAAAACCTGAGAGCCTTTTCAAAATTGACACTTAAGAACGGAAGAAAGACTTAATTATCTTTCAATTTTGGAAATAGAAAATGATATAACAAAATCAGTGTCTTACGATGATGCAATAAGAGAATTTGCCAACATTAAATGCCGGAAAGAGAAAATTTAATTAAATATAATAATTTTTATTATTTTTCATTTAGTTTGTTCGTACTATTTTTTTTTATTTGAATAAATTAAAATGAATTTATACTTTTCCAAAATTTATTTGTAAATTTTTGTTAACATTTTACTTATATTTAAGTTTGGTCGAATTTAGGGCCCACAAAAATACTTAGCTTCGGGCCCCACAAATGGTTATCCGAACCTGATGTCACTTCATGTTTTTGTGAATTATCCTTTTAATCAATTATCCTTTTTCCTTTTTTTGAAAAATTTTCTATTAGGTTCGCTCTGTCAATCCGTCTCTTTACAAAACTTATATACTGTTTAAGAAAGAGCAATAAAATATTAACTATGCATAGGTCTCTTAAAAGAGTAATGTTGTAGAACAACTTTTTTATGTACCGTCACCGTTAGAGATCCTGCAGCACCGACAGCTCTTCAAATTTTGAAAAAACTTCTTTTTAAATGCATACATCTCAGGTTCTGTTTAACATATTTTTAATATAAAAACTACATGATTGTGTTTTACCTTTACAAATCAACCAGAATTTTTTTACGTTTACTTCTTCTAATTATGTTTTCAAATTGAATGGCTAAAAATATATGTAAAAATTGTATATGGATAAGAATGTAAGGTTTTCAGTTCTTTAAATATGTTTGTACTGATTTTTGATTAAATACAGTACAGAAATGTGAATATGTTTTCTAATTTAATTGATTATGTTTATAGTATTTTTAAATATACGGATATTATACATACCATATGTACATATTTCAATGATATT
This sequence comes from Poecilobothrus nobilitatus, assembly GCA_947095535.1. Taxonomy (NCBI): domain Eukaryota; kingdom Metazoa; phylum Arthropoda; class Insecta; order Diptera; family Dolichopodidae; genus Poecilobothrus; species Poecilobothrus nobilitatus. The sequence continues at coordinate 233,861,251 of OX352772.1, forward strand.
TTTTGGGAAATATGTTATACACATGCAGCTTATATAGGTAGACCACATGTAAGTAATGCATTTCTGAATGATGACATGATGATTGTCTAATGTAGGAGATTGTTTCTGTTTTTTAACAACGGCCGAAAATGTTATGTTGTTAAGACTTAAACACAGTATTCTGAAGATGATTAATAAGGTTGCTTTAATTACGGTTCTGTATTAGAAATTTGCATTGAAAGGTTTTTATGGAATATTAAAAACAGTATAGATAAAAGTAAAGAGTAATAAAGTAAATATCATTTTAATAATAATAACAATAAAAAAAATTAGGCAAAATATTTTTAATAGGTGATCGTGCGGAAATGGGTTAACAAACGTTAACAAACATTTTGTCACAGGCTTTATTTAGAACCATAAATTCATCCTGCCCAATTAGACAAAAATTAGAAAATTAAAATTTTTTTTGACAGTCTATCGTGTCGAAATGTGTTAATGTATCACAACAAAATTTATTGAATGAGTTTGTGTGCCAAAGTGCAATACTTGTGCAAATTTTCAATTGGTCAAATCGTTTAAGCAACAATAAAAAAATGAGAAACTTAATGGCCTGAAGCCTGATGCTGAAACGGATTAATGTTTCGTAACCAAATCAACTCAGAAAGCTTTTGTTATAAAGACCTACACTTTTGTAAATTTTCAACTCAATTGGTAAAACCGTTTAAGCGCGACATCAAAGAAATTAAAAAACTTCGTTGGGCCCTGGTGCCAAAACAGATTGAAGGATCGTAACCAAATTAACTGAGTGATGGTCTGGGGTAAAGAGCTACACTTTTGTAAAATTTCAACTCAATTTGTAAAACCGTTTAAGCGCGACAACAAAGAAATTGAAAAACTTCATTGAGCCCCGGTGCCGAAACGGGTTAATGCATCGTAACCAAATCAACTCAGAAAGCTTTTGTTATAAAGACCTACACTTTTGTAAATTTTCAACTCAATTGGTAAAACCGTTTAAGCGCGACAACAAAGAAATTAAAAAACTTCAGTGGGCCCTGGTGCCAAAACAGATTGAAGGATCGTAACCAAATCAACTGAGTGATGTTCTGGGGTGAAGAGCTACACTTTTGTAAAATTTCAACTGAATTGGTAAAACCGTTTAAGCGCGACAACAAAGAAATTGAAAAACTTCATTGAACCCTGGTGCCGAAACGGATTAATGGATCGTAACCAAATCAACTCAGTGAGCTCCTGTGACAAAGAGCGACACTTTAATAAATGTTTAACTCAATTGGTCAAACAACTAAGTAAATTACAAAATTTCACTGACCCCTGGTGCTGAAACGGATCAATGGATCGTAGTCAATTTAACGTAATGAGCTTTTCTGCTGAAGAGCAAGAATTTTGCGAATTTTCAAATCAATTGATTAACCGTTTAAACCGTTTTAAAAAAAATTTAATGAACTTCGTTCGGCTCTCCTGCCCAAACGGGTTACCAGAACTTCATAAAAATTTATCACACGCTTTTTTTCGGACCATAAAACCACCATACAAAATTGGACTTAAATCGGAAACAAAAAAGTTTTTGGAAGCCCACCGGGCCGAATCCGGGTAACGTGTTGCAGCCAATGTTCTTCAGTATCTGTCTAATGCTAGGAAGAACAATTGTACAAATTTTCAACTCAATCGATCAAACCGTTTAGGCAGGACAACGAAAAAATGAAAAAGCTTTAAATGGCTCTCGGGCCGCAATATTATTTAATGAACCGAAACACGATATAGCCTATAACACTTTCCGGGGTCGTAGAAATATTCCTGCAAAATTTGGTTGCAATCGGACTGGTGATTTTTACGTGAAAAGGGCACAAACAAATAAACAAACAGAATTTCTTCCTTATTTATTAGATTTATATAAAAAAAAAAATATAGGAAGGTAATTATTTTGCAATTTTATATGTTAAAAAGAAATATTTTTATGCTTAATTTATAAGTAAAAAGAAAGTTATTTATATGGAAAGTATTTTTTTTTTTTTTTCTAAAATAGTATTTAATGTTAAATTTAACTAGTTTTAAAAATTTTTAACCTATTATTTTGTATTTCCTTTTCTTTGTTTTTTATTTTTATTATAGAATTTACATTATTTGTCTTTATTATTGTATATGGTACATCATACGGACTATCTAGTTTATTTTTCGTTTCAATTTTTATTAGAACTAAATCATTTATTTTAAAATTTATTGGTTTGACTTTAATATCATTTATATATTTTCTATTTACTTTTGAAACATTTAACATATTTTTTGCTTGATCCGCTACGAATTTCAGTCTTCATTTTTTAATTCAAGTACATAGTCGTTCATGTCTTGTATAGGTACATATATGTCTGTTTATGTTAAAGTTTGTCGGTATATTTAATATTTTTCCTTATAGTAATTCGAATGATGAATAATTTGTATTTGTGTGTGGTGTTGTGTTATAACAAAATGCAAAATAAGGTACCGATTCGTCACATTGATAGTCTTGAGTGAACGATAACAGATATTGGTTTAATACTCTATGGTTTCGTTCAATTGAGCCTAATGTCTCATGGTGATACGGGGTTGATTTTAAATGTTCTATATTGAAAATTTTGCATATGTTTGCAAAAATTTCATTAATAAATTCAGTACCGAGATCTGTTTTTATTGTTTTGAAATTACCTTATCTTAAAATGATGTTTGTGACTAATGTTTTTGCTATAGTTTTTGCTTCTTTTGGTTCTTTTGTTTCTATTGGTATTGCTTCTATGTACTTTGTTAATTTGCACTGTACGGTTAATATATATCCGTAGTTATTACATATTCTCAAAGGTTCTACGGTATCTATGCTTATAGATTCAAAAGCAGATGATGGTGTATTATAGTTATCACAAATTTTTCTTTATACTGTATCGTAATTTTATTCTTTGCACATATCTTACATTTGTTTATATATTCTTTGAGCATCTTGTTTAAATTTTTCCATATGTATCGTTGTTTTATTTTGTTGATGGTTCTTTTGATTTCTGTATGACCTCCTTGTTGCGAGTCATGGTATTCTTTTATTATTTTAATTTTTGATTCGTTATCTTCAATATTTTTAGGTGGGGTATATATTAAAATTATCAATTCATTCATTTTCAATTTATTCATAATATCATTGTACAATGTTTTAAATTATTTTATATTAATTTTTCTAAATATTAAGCAATTATCACTAAGTGCTAGTTTCATTATTCTTTGATTTTTGATGGTTAAGATAAGTTTCTCAAAGATCCGAGCTAAGTCCTGATATGAATTATCACTTATACATATTGGTACCAAAAAATCCCTTTTTCATTCATAATTATTTTATCCATTTTATTTTGCAAATTTTTCATATCGTTAACGTTAATGAATTTTATTTTATACATATTTTTTGTTTCTGATATAGATGTACTTTGCCACGTGTGAAGTTCACGTGCCGATGTACTAATGCTGTTGTAATTATCTGTTTTTCGTAGTATTTTTTTTCTTACTTCTTGTGATGATATTTATTCTATTTTTTGGAATCATTTGCTTCAGTGTTTCTGATATGGTAAAAAACCTGAAAGAGACACAACTAATAAAATCGATTGCAACCAAATTTTGCAGCAACATTCCTACGACCCCGTAAAGTGCTATAGGCTATATGGTGTTTCGGTTCATTAACCCATTGCGGCCCGAGAGCCATTTAAAGCTTTTTCGTTTTTTCGTTCTCCTGCCTAAACGGTTTGATCGATTGAGTTAAAAATTTGTACAAATGTTCTTCTTAGCTTTGGACGGGTGCCGAAGAAATTTGGATACAATATGTTACCCGGATTCGACCCGTAGGGCTTCCAAAAAAATTTTTGTATCCGATTTATGTCCCACTTTGAATGGTGGTTTTATGGTCCGAAAACAAGCCTGTGACAAATTTTTATGAATTTCCCGTTAACCCGTTTCGGCAGGAAAGCCGTACGAAGTTCATTAAATTTTTCTGTTGTCCTGCTTAAACAGTTTGACCAATTGAGTTGAAAATTTACAATAGCGTAGCTCTTTACACAGAAGCTCACTGAGTTGATTTGGTTACGATCCATTAACCCGTTTCGGTCAGTGTCAGTGAAGTTTTATAATTAACCCGTCGAGGTGAGTAAAGTTTTGTAATTTACTTAGTTGTCGCACTTAAACTGTTTGGCCAATTGAGTTAAAAATTTATCAAAGTGTAGCTATTTACCGCAGCAGCTCACAGAGTCAATTTGGTTACGATTCATTAACCCGTTTCGGCACCAGGGCTCAATGGAAATTTTCAATTTCTTTGCCGTCGCGCTTAAATGGTTTTACAAATTGAGTTGAAAATTTACAAAAGTGTAGCTTTTTACCACAGGAGCTCACTGAGTTGATTTGGTTACGATCCAATAACCCGTTTCGGCACCAGGACTCAATGAAGTTTTTCAATTTCTTTGTTGTCGCGCTTAAACGGTTTCACCAATTGAGTTGAAAATTTACAAAAGTCTAGCTCTTCACCCCAGAACATCATTCAGTTGAGTTGGTTACGATCCCTTAAGCTGTTTTGGCACCAGGGCTTAATGAAATTTTTTAATTTCTTTGTTGTCGCACTTAAACGGTTTTACCATTTGAGTTGAAAATTTACAAAAGTGTAGGTGTTTATAACAAGAGCTTTCTGAGTGGATTTGGTTACGATACATTAACCCATCAGACTTCAGGCCATGAAGTTTCTCATTTTGTGTTGTTGTGCTTAACGATTTGACTAATTGAAAATTTGCACAAGTATTGCACTTTGGCATACAATCTCATTCAATAAATTTTGTCGTGATACGTTAACGCATTTCGGCATGATAGACCGTCAAAAAAAAATTTATTTTTCTAATTTGTGTCTAATTTGGCAGGATGAATTTATGGTTCTAATAAAGCCTGCGACAAAATGTTTGTTAACATTTGTTAACCCATTTCCGCACGAGCATGTATTAAAAGTATTCTGTCTAATTTTTTGTATTATTATTATTATTAAAAAGATATTTCCAACACCTTTACTTTTATCTATATTGTTTTTAATATTCCATAAAAACCTTTCAATGCAAATTTCTAATATACAACTGTAATTGAAGTAACTTTATTAAGTATTTTAAGAATACTGTGTTTAAGTCTTAACAACATAACATTTTCGGCCGTTGTTAAAAAACAGAAACAATCTCCTACAATCTCCTATCATTGAAATATGTACATATAGTATGTATAATGTGCGTATATTAAATGAAATTAGAAAACGTAACATATTCATAACATAACATAAACATATTCAATCAAAAACGAGGAAGAGTGCAGTAGCGTTTTATTCTGAATATATATGATAATGGTTCATTTTATTTTTTCTTATTAGGTTTTGAAATTTTTTGTTGAAAAATTCCGTACCTTGTAATTAATTACCAGGTACCTTTCGTACCTGGTAATAATAGAAAATCTAGAAAACGGAAGATTAATAAGACTAAATGGAAGCGGCAAATAGAAAAACAGAACAGGTTAAATAAAAATTATTTCAGTTTAAATTTATATTTTTAATTTTATGAATAACACTTCCACATATAAGCAAACATAACTTTCATCGATGCCGAAATGTATCCACAAGGCCAAAAAATTAAAATGGGATAAATTAAAAATTAAAGACACGTTAGAGTTTTCCAAATGTTTTTACTCATAAAAAAACAAATTGGATCAAGATGCATTTATATTGGCGCATTCTAAAATTCATATTCCAAAAAGAACAGATAGGCGAAATGAAGGTCCAATAAAATCTTATCGAGCGGAGCATTTCGCTCGCTCATTTAAAGATGAACTTAACCGCGTTTATCTTACTGCCTTTACCAGCATTTTAAACATTTCAAAGAACGGGTAAAAGACGTATGTTCTCGGTATTCGAAATCAGGAACTTTGCCAAAAGAACACCGTGGTGGTGACAGAAAACTGAAAAAATTTAATGTAAAACGCCAAGCAATAATTTCTTTTATAAAAAAATTTAAACCAATTCAAATTCATTACTGCCGATCTAAAACTGCTTCGAGGCAATATCTTTCAAGTGATTTGTCTATAAAAAAAACTTTGCAGTACCTTGCTAATCATATGATGTACCTTGCTAATCATATGTTGGACTTACATCTTAAAAACAGCTATTTTCGAAATGTCTTTAACAATTCCTTTAATATAGGATTTAAAGCGCCTTATGTAGATCGCTGTTCGACATGTGTACATTATACAAAAAATTTAAATTTAAAAATTGAAAAAGCTGTCGAAAAAAAAAATTAAATTATTATAAAAACAAGAGTTTATAAATTGCGAGCTAAAGTTTGTTTTTGAATTAGGTCGTGAAATAAAACCGAATATGAAACCTTTTCATTTGACCGAATATGGCCTTGCCAAAAGTGCCAGATCAGATAGCTTATATTAGTAGGCAGCTTTTCTTTTATAATTTTTGTGTAGTTAAAGGATCTTCCAAATCATCATTGCATCCTGACAATGTTTTCTTTTACGTATGGACCTAGGATTCTCGGCCTAAAGGTTGGAACACAATTTTCAGCCATTCATCATCGCTTAAAATCTTCAGCTTTTGGATGCAATGTTAATACAATCCGATTGATCTGCCATGGTTGTGGTTCCCAAAACAAAAACACGGCAATGATGGGAATGCTTTCATTCTGGCTACTCAATGAAGCCCCACAACATATTAAACATATTCAAATTGTATATCCTGTTCTTGGTCATTCTTTTATTCCAGACAGGATATTTGCTCGCCTAGAAAAACTTGTTCAGGCAAAGGAGGAAATTATAACTTCAGACGAATACATTGATATGTACAAAGAATGTGGCAGTATTATACAGTTAGCATCATTAGAATTCCCAGTACGTGGTTGGAAAGAAGAATGCAAAAATACTTTTAAACCACCTGGACAATAGCATTTTGCTTTTAACAAATCAAGAAGTTTTTTTATTAAAAGGACAAAAAATAATGTTTCAATAAGAGGAGAGACCGCATATAAGTCAGATTTAGGGCATGTCAATTCTGAAAAAAGGAAAGAAAGTTCAAAATATGAACCCAAATATTTTAAATGATCGCCCTGGAATTAAAATGGAAAAATTGGTTGACATTAAATAAATTATTAACCAAACATTTAGGTGAAAATTGGCGTTCATTAAATGAATTACAGTTTTATGTTAATCTCATAGATCTCCGACCAGAAGTTAACGAAAATGTATATCCAGAAGAAGAAAATTGTGATCCGTTGGAGGATGATATTGATTTTCATATATATATTATTTTTTAAGTATTTTGATTTTCATTTGATTTTTATTTTACTAGTATTATTATTTTATGTGATAAAATGTGAATAATTTTGTACTTATTTATAAAAATTTATTTTTATGTTATAGAAATGTGAATTCCTTTTTATGTTATTGTTTGTTTTTTTTTTATTAATTGAAAACGTTTTTTATTTTTATTTAATAAATTTTTGATATAGAAATTAATTAATATATAACTTAAGAATTAATTATTTAAAAATTAATAATAAAATTTATATTTTCAATTTCAAAAAGTACTATAATTTTTTATTCTAGTTGCAAAAGGTTTCTTTTCCATACCTTAGTTTCAAAGGGTGCCTTTTCCAAATTTTTCTCGTTTCTAACTTTATTAAATCAAAAAATTGTTTTAAATAATTATCATATTTTATATTTGTGTGCTTCTATTTTACAAGTTAGAGCTATTAGCTTTTATTTGTGTGCTTCTATTTTACAAGTTAGAGCTATTAGCTTTTTGAAATTGTCCCCCGTTTGGCCACAAACCTTCCATATATAACATTATTTAGCAGAACAGGTATACATCGTTCTAATAGAGAACATCAAATTTCAAAAGAGCTATTTTCAAAAGGTTATACAATACTGGCTTTTGATTTATCAGCAGACGGTTCGGAAACATATACATGTCAGAGCTTATTAAACCAAGGAGTAGTAAAGATTGAAGCAAGACTTTTTTCTCCATTAACTTCATCATTGACATGCATTGTGTTTGCAGAATTCGATGCTAATATCGAAATTGATAAAAATCGTAACGTTTACGTAAACATATAAAAAGGAAGTTTAGGCGACCATTTCAACTCACTTGAAAGTGCCATGTGATTAATCGTTCTGTACGGACGATAACAATACAATATTTGTAAAAAATCTTGCTGTGGTTGGAATAAAAGAAAAATGTAAAACAATTCTAAAGGAATTAAAGTATAAATTCCCAACCATAGATTTAAAAAGAACAGACATCAAGAATTACACTTTTGGGCATTTGCACAACGACAAAACAACTAATAATTTAATAAATTTACTTGAAAAACTCGATATGTTAACACGATAGAAAACTTAAAGTTGAGTTTTTAACAACATACATAAATAAAAATACTCGACTAATTGATATTTCTCATTTACAAAAAAATGAATACACTTCAGATAAAGAAAGTGCTGAAATTTAATAGTGCGACAAGTAAACTATTTAGAGGTGTTTTTACTCTTGATCAAATACCGAACAATATGGATTACATACAAATTAATAACATTCTAGTGTAATGTTTATAATTATATTTGTTCTGTCTATATTCTTATTTTTGCTACAACAACCTTGCTATTTTTACGTGGTCTTCTGATTTGACTTGATTTGACTGGATTTTTTGATCGTTTTTTGTAATAAATATATTTTAGTAATAAATATACCGACACATCTGCTAAAAAAGGAACAAATTGGCTAGCAATTTTCGTGTCAGTTCAAGGCTGTGTAGAGCAATGACGAAAGGTAATTTTTTTAGGAACGGAAACACACTACGTTATGATCTTTTTTATAGGTTTTTTATTTTATTTACCACAACTCACAATCATTCTTACATATTTTTTTACTTTAATATATCCTCTTAAAGAAAATGGTCTATTCAAAATATATTCTATCATACTTTTGCAAGAATCCATCTCGAATATTTTCGGATTGGTATCTATAAAATTAATATAAAATGAACTTGTTTATTTTGAACTTTACCAATATTAAAGTTAAAACAAAACGGTAGGTACCTAAATATTGCAATATTTTAAGTAACTTGAACAAATAATGCAAATTAATTTAGTAGTACTTAAATATACTGAATAATACTGCACCGTATTAAAAGAGTAAAAATATTGTATGTTTTATTAATACATATAAATTTAAAATAATAATTAATATCAGATAACTAATCAATCAGATAACTAATCATGTAAAATAGCAAAAAAACAAAAAAAAAACATGTACAAAATTTTCTATAAAAAAAAACAAAGGCTAAAAAATATAGAATGCTTAATTCTAAGCCATTATTTGTTTGCTGTTTTTTCTTTTTTTTTACCTACCAAAATCAAAATCAAGTATCAGAAGTATCAATATCAACAGCTAGTCTAATTCCAGACTTCTAGTAATACAATGTATATTTACATAATATTGTTCTTATTTATTTGCTATCAATTATCATAATTTATCAACCATCAACCATCATCGTTCACCTACCTAACCAAACACCAATCAATCAGCAATCGGAGAGAAAAATAAATACATATGTACACATAAATTATAATAATACATAATTGTATACAAAGAACAACAAAATATCAAAAAGACTAAAGAAGAAAAAGAAATAAAAAATGCTTAAAAATTTAAAACTATGAGACATTGCTTTTATTTTCTCTTTGTTTGATCATAAAGAAACTATATATATAGAGTATTTATCCAGTACAAAATTTTTTAGTCAATTTTTTGAATCTCACATCCACTCAAAAATTATTTCTCAGTTTGTTATTGCTTATAAATTGAGCAAAATTCATTTTAAGCTCTTAAAAAAAAGAAAATTGTCTTTTTAACTCATTTTTTGAGTATTATATCCTTGTTAATATTCAATATTTCAATTTAGCTTTCAAAAATAAAAAAGTTTTTCTACCTAAAATAATTTCAATATACATATGTATTTGTTTTACTTTGCTTTGCTTTGCTTTGCATCGTATGGAAATATACTATACTATACATATACAATATACAATATACATATAGCTATGTACATGTTTTTATTTATTATTATACAACATCATATAGAGCAAGACCATAAACTACATAAACTATATTTATGTAGTTTATGAGCAAGACTAAGTAAACAGGCATAACCTACATCATAACCTACATTAATTTTTAGAAGGCCTGGACATCGAAATACTTAAATGTGTTTGTGCAAATTGTAAATGTATTGTGAGAAAAAGCTTCCAAAAATGACATTTCATAAAGATTTTTTTGTTCTTTTCTGTTTTTGTTTAAGAAAAATGCCGATTTTTAACAATTTTCTTTTCGAGTTTTCGATATGAAATATTTGCCCAAACATGCCAAATTCTATATTAAAATATGTATATGTATGTATTATTAAAATTAAATTTTTCTTTAACATACCAAAATTTCAGCTTTCAACTCGAAATTTTTAACATATTTTCAACAAAATAAAATTTTTAGTTTTTCTCTAGCATTTCATATCGTCGCCATTTAATACTCTCAAAAAATTATGAGAGTACACAATTATAATAAATTAGTGAACATAACCTAATAATTTAAAAGCTTTCTAATAAATTGTACTGCAAATTTGGAAAATATATTTTAGTTCAAACTAAGTTTTTATATTTTTAATTATATTAAAAAATTATAAAATTTATATAAAAATAAAGTTTGAAGTTTTATCTTTATGTCAATAAAAAAATTAACTTTCAAATCATATTTTTCAGCAACATTTTAAAGAAAAGAAAAAAAGAAGTACCAAATTCTGGTTAAGCAATTTTCGTTTTTTTCTATACATTCTATAAAAAAAAAATTATTGTAAATAGAATATTCACGTACTTACATGAAATATAATAATCTTTTTAGGAATAAAATTTTACATTGCAATTCTATTTGAAAAGTATTAGAAAAAAATTAGGTAATATTTTGTTTTAAATAACTCTAACTTTTAGTAATATTTTATTTTATGTAGTCATATTTTTGTAGAGTTAAATTTTGGAATTGAATTATTATTTTTAAAAGATTTTATTGTATGAATACCTATTTAAAAAAATTAATTCAATTATTTAGTGCCTAATATTGCCTTTTTTAATAATTTTCTTAAATAAAGTGGGTGGAAAATATTCGGTTGTTGGATGTAAATCCAATTATAATAATAGCACGATATCTGTAGCTACTTTTAAATTTCCGGATAAAGAGCCTTTGAGAAGCTTAAAAGAGCTTTGTGCAAAGATCAGACTGGCAACCAACAGCTTATAGTTCCATATGTAAATTGCATTTTTCAGAATTGTGTTTTAAATTAAATAATGATAAAAGTCCGCGTTTAATACCAGATGCAGTTCCAAGTTTATTCACCAATTACTTGGTAAATTTAAGATATCGGATATTATGCTTTTGCTTTTTATGTTAAGAACTTTATTGAAATGCTGACGATTTATGTGTACTATAAAATCATCAATTGCTATTCAATAATTTTTGATAAACTGTAAATAAATTTGATTGAATAATAATGAGTATAATCTGTATTTGGTTTTCTACCCTTATTTAAGCAAATCCATACGTCAATACTAGTCTTATCAATGATGAATATGCAGTGAGTTTTACTTTTTCTGTTAGGTGTTTTTAGTAAAACAGTTTTCTTGCTATCATGAAGGCTTTTTTAGCTTTGATGATCTGGTTGTGTATGTGCTCCCTATATCTTAGATTTTGGTGTAAAAAAAACCCTAAATACTTTGAAGATTTCTGTTTCCAATATTTCCTGACATCCAAATGAACTTTATCTACTGTATTACGAAACAATAAAACATTGCATTTGCTATAATTTACTTTTAATTTCCAATTGGTAGTATAGCAAATCACTGAGTCAAACAATTTTTGTTGCTCAACCTGACAATCTGTACATTTTTTACTGGCAACATAAACAGCCAGATCATCTGCGAATGATATAGTGTACTTAAATCCCTCGAATACGTTTAATTTTTTTAATAGATCGCTGATATATATATTAAAGAATATGGGTGAATTGACAGTACCCTGCTGTAAGCCGTTCTCTATTAGAAACTATTCAGTTGAAATATTATTATTTGCCGTTACAAATAATTTATTAGAGATCATATCTGTTACTATGTTTATTATATGAAGTGGAAGTTTATATTGCAACAATTTGAATATCAATCCGTTTAATCAAACTGTATCGAAGGCCTTTTCAAGATAATTAAACAAAGTTCGACACTTCTTTTTCCGTTTATATGCCAACATATATACATCTGATATTAGTTTTGTGATTGCATGGACAGCAGAGTGTTCATATTTAAAACCAAATTGTTTCGTTATGAAATATTTCCTAAAATATGTCGAATTTTATATTAAAATAAAATTTGGAATTTTTTAAAGTATTGTATAGGTACTCACTTAAGTTTTAAAATATGTACATATGTTTTTATTATTATTAGTTAACATTTATTTTTTATTTTATAATATTTTATTAACTTCATGTTTAATATATTTCTACACTTCATGTGTCAACAATTCATTTAATAATAATAATTATGTTGTATACTTTTATGTAAATAATTAAAAAACAATTTTTACGTATAGCCAAATACTATAGACACCTAATACTGTAGCTATATAAATACATTTTTATATCATTCATATTCAAATTTCAAACTATATGTATAGCAATAGCATATATTGTATAGAAACATAAACTTCGGAAAAAAAAAGAAAAAAGGAGAAAAACAAAGGCTCATATATTTCGCCAAAAAAAAGGAGGAAAACAAAGGCTCATATATTTCGCCAAAAAGAAAAGTAATTGTTCGGTAAATAATTTTAAGTTTTTAGATTTATGATTTACGTAGCCCTTTTAAATTTATAAGTAGAAAAATAAACATCTAGTTTATTGTGGACTGAACTAACATCGATATTACTGCAATTCTTTAATTAATTTTAATGCCTGTTCCTTAGACCCAATTGTCAGTTATATACATATATATAATATAGATATATAATATACCCAATTGTCTATTATATAGGTAGGTACATATCTATAAAATAATTAGACCCAATTGTCAGTTATATAAATAATATTATTGATATATGTATGTATAAAAACCATTATAAACTTTATATTTTATCAATTAAAACATACTTATATATTTAATATAATCCAAAAATATCTATTCTTTACATTTTCTTTTTTTATAATACAAATTTAAAAAGTAAACAAATATGTATAAACAAAAACTGCTAATGCTATGCTAAACTTAATTTTATATTGTCTTTTATTAATATTTAACGCCACAAATATTTTAATTTTTTTCGGCTTTTATATTTTTTTTCACGATACACGCAGTTCAAAAATTTATAAATAATGAAAAAAAAAACAAAAATAACAAAAATTTTTTGTTTGTTTAGTAAGTGAATCCAGTGCAGAAAGTAAAATTTTGGTTGAACAATTCTCTTTCTCTCAATACCAAATATTCTCACAATAAAATTAGTTTGTAGGAAAGACGGTATGAAACGAAGTGTAAAGCGGTCTGCACGCAGAACCGTGTATTTTGGCCAACTGAATGTATAATTACATATATTAAGGCTGGCTTTCATTAGACCGATATATCCACGAAAATGTTAGAGCATAGGCAGATCATACAAAAATGCTGTGTTTTTGAAAGAGATTAAGCTAAAAAAATATCCATGAAATATTTGAAAATATTCAAGAAAGTAACCATAAATATCCACGAATTAGATATGTATGCAAAAATTTTATATCTTACAAAAAAATTTATACTACCATGGCATTTAAATTTTGAAGTGTCAAAAAATAAACAAATGTTCAAATTTTATTTTTAGTGAGAAACTATATTAAAATGATCGGTATAAATGCCATGTATCAGTATAAAAATATTATTAATAAACTATGTATATTATTTTTAACAACTTTATAAATAAAAAATTTTAAATTTTTAACTAAATATGAATATAAACATTAATAAATTAGGTTATGTACAATTTTAATAAAGTGTTGCTGTAATATTTTTTAATTATATAATTTTTTTTCTCCACTATATTTTTCTCTTTCTAAAGTTGCGATAATATCCATGAAATTTCTCATGAAAACCAGCTTTTATGATTATGACTATAGATAGATATGTAATTCTTTCTAGATAGCAGAATTCTTAAAATTATTTTTTGATATTGAATAAGGTAGGTACATATAGTTAGTCATATTAAAAAACAAAATTTTAAAAATTAAGAAGGTATTTTTGAAAAGAAAAAACATTCGGCACAGTTTGCTTTTCATAAAACTGCTTTTAATTAAATCGCATAACATGGATTTTTATATTATGAAAATTATAAAATAAATAAATATTAAAATAAAATTGCTTGTACGTTATATTGTATTAAATTGGTTTTTCTATGTAGAGTTTCCGATCCCTTCAACTGTTAGAAACTGTTAAAAAATTTTGAAGGTATTGTTAAATCATTAAAAAATAAAAATTTAATTTCAGATCAAATATCAGCTATGTTAGATGAAATTTCAGGACCTATTAAATTAATTTTAGAACGCCAAATATTAAGACATAATAAATTACTACCGAAAAACTATTCGCCTGAGCTGCAAAAGTTTGCTTTGAATCTAAATTTTTTATCTCCAAAAGCTTATTCGTTTGTTCGAAATTCTTTTGAAAATTGTCTTCCTCATCCGCAAACTATCAGTACCTGGTACCAGTCCATAAATTGTAAACCAAGATTTACTTCCGAAGCTTTTGTAGCATTTAGCTATACTATTGAGGAAGCAAAAAAAATGGTTATAAGCTTTTTTTAAATGTAGTATTTGATGAAATCTGTTACATGTTACGGATTTGTTGATATTGGGAGTGGAATTAACTCTAACATAAAGGCTACACAAATAATAGTTTTTATAGCAGTTTGTATTAACCGCAGTTGGAAGATTCCTTTGGGATTTTTTCCAATAGCTTCACTTGACTTTGTTCAAAAAAAAAATTTAATTGAACATTGCTTTAAAAATCTTTTACAAACTGGAGTGGATATAATTGGTGTTACTTTTAATGGCAGCACAGTTAATATTACAACGGCAAAACATTTAGGGTACGATTTGTGTAGCATCGAAAAAGAGCCTTATTTCAAATTACAAGGAAGGAAGGATAAATACACTATCATTTTAGATCCTTGCCATATGCTAAAATTAAGAATGGAAATATTTAATCAGCCTGAATAATTTACAAGAAAATGAACAGCTGCATTTACGAAATAAACTAAGGAAAGCCCAGGAAAATATTCCTATACTCTACTGCTCATATAATCCAATCAAGGAATTAAATAATACTGTCAAAAGATTTACCATGATTTCTGAAAATATTGAGCAAAGTGATACAGAAAATATCAATAGTTTTGAAGAACAATCATTTCTAAATGAGCACGACTACATATTAATTCCATCAAATTTAACAGAATATGCCAAGCATACTATAGAGTATATTTCTGGATTTGTTGTTTTTAAATTAGAAAAGCAATTAAAGTGTTCTGAATGTATATCGGTTCTAACAGATCCAATTTTGGAAAAATCACTTCTAGCCTATAAGACTAAAGGATATCTTAAGCCTCCTTCTACATCAGTAATAATGATATGTACTACAGCTGAAAAAGAAATAAGACAAAAGATAAACTATTTAGGTTCCAACCAAACATTACTTAATAAAAAATATTTCATAGCTATAAATGTACAAAATATAGCGTAGCTATAAATGTACAAAAAAATTTAACAAATCGTAATTTATTTCCTGAAATTTCTAAACATATTTTTGAAAATAATCATTATAGTTTACCAATAAAATTAATTATAATAAAATATTTATCGATAAGATTTTTCTTTATTGCAAAAAAAATATCTGATAAATGTTCTATTAGAAATAAGTTATCTAGAATTACGTTATTTAAGGGTATGTAAATATGTTTATTAAAATAAGTAACATAATTTTAATTCTTAATACAATTTAATATAAAATTTTAATTTTCTTTTAGCAATAAGTTTTCATTATTAATTTAATAATTCGAGATAATATGTAATGTAATTTAGTAAAATAAGTAACATAATTTTAATTTTTAATCCAATTTAACATAAAATTTTTAATTTTTAATATAAAAAATACAAAACATAAATAATATGATATTATTTTTATATTTACAGTTCGAATAAGAATGAAAATTATGTTTTCAAAATATTAAAAGTGCTGCTCCTGAAACTCAAAAAATATATTCAGTAAGCAATGCTCTTTTGAAAAATTGGTAGTAACGACACTGAATATTGTCGATGTAGTAATGTTTTGTATGAGAATTCGCCTCACTTTTTTTGGATTTACTTTTCCTTATACTCTATATTCTAAGATTGAATGTAATACACAATCAATATTCAATATTATAGTTCTATCACAGCTAACAATATTTTCAGGCCATGACATGGAAAAATTTAAATTTTTTAGTGCATACATTCAAACAAATGAGAGGAAAATTTCATTTTAAAATATTTTTTTGTTCTTATTATTTTGTTTTTTTTCGAAAAAATGCCCATTTTTAACAATTTTGATTACAAGTTTTCGTTATGAATTTTTTTTTTTTTTCATTTTATTTATATATATTTCGTTTCCAGAAAAAAAAAATAAAACAGAATTTAATTTCTATCCTTATTAGTAATAGTCGTGTCATATTTAAAATTATTGAAGGGTCGAAATTTATTTTATTATTATTAGCTCTTCCACAAAATGAAATAATATTCTAAAATGAAATAATATTGCAATATTGCCGCTATTTTGAATGTATTTATTAGCACCCAAGAAATAAAACGCTTCTGGGAGAACGAACCCGGTTAAAAGAGAAACTAATTTTCATGGGAAAAATTTTATCCGGATATTTAGAAAGAGTTAACTATACTTAGTTATACTACCAATAGGAAAGAGGGAGAAAAATAATAAATTCAAATGCCATGTATCCATAAGGATATTAAGATATCGGATATTATGCTTTTGCTTTTTATGTTAAGAACTTTATTGAAATGCTGACGATTTATGTGTACTATAAAATCATCAATTGCTATTCAATAATTTTTGATAAACTGTAAATAAATTTGATTGAATAATAATGAGTATAATCTGTATTTGGTTTTCTACCCTTATTTAAGCAAATCCATACGTCAATACTAGTCTTATCAATGATGAATATGCAGTGAGTTTTACTTTTTCTGTTAGGTGTTTTTAGTAAAACAGTTTTCTTGCTATCATGAAGGCTTTTTTAGCTTTGATGATCTGGTTGTGTATGTGCTCCCTATATCTTAGATTTTGGTGTAAAAAAAACCCTAAATACTTTGAAGATTTCTGTTTCCAATATTTCCTGACATCCAAATGAACTTTATCTACTGTATTACGAAACAATAAAACATTGCATTTGCTATAATTTACTTTTAATTTCCAATTGGTAGTATAGCAAATCACTGAGTCAAACAATTTTTGTTGCTCAACCTGACAATCTGTACATTTTTTACTGGCAACATAAACAGCCAGATCATCTGCGAATGATATAGTGTACTTAAATCCCTCGAATACGTTTAATTTTTTTAATAGATCGCTGATATATATATTAAAGAATATGGATGAATTGACAGTACCCTGCTGTAAGCCGTTCTCTATTAGAAACTATTCAGTTGAAATATTATTATTTGCCGTTACAAATAATTTATTAGAGATCATATCTGTTACTATGTTTATTATATGAAGTGGAAGTTTATATTGCAACAATTTGAATATCAATCCGTTTAACCAAACTGTATCGAAGGCCTTTTCAAGATAATTAAACAAAGTTCGACACTTCTTTTTCCGTTTATATGCCAACATATATACATCTGATATTAGTTTTGTGATTGCATGGACAGCAGAGTGTTCATATTTAAAACCAAATTGTTTCGTTATGAAATATTTCCTAAAATATGTCGAATTTTATATTAAAATAAAATTTGGAATTTTTCCTACAACATATCAAGAATTTAGCTTTCAACTCGTAATTTTAACATAATACTTTTTAAATATTTTTTTCCGCTTACTTTTTGACATTTGTAAAAGTAGAATAAAAGATTTTTTGTCAAAAAATAAGAGTGGGATTGAAAGTTTTGTTTGAAAGCTTTTTAACATAAACTAAAATTTATTAAAAATTATCGTGCAAATGAGGTAAAAAATTTTAAATTAATATCGAGTTTTCATATTTTTAGCTTTATTAAAAGTATATAAATTATATATAAAAATAAAATTTGGAATTTTTTCTTTTTTACTGCAAAAAAATTAAATTTCAATTCGTATTTTTTAGTAATGTTTTGGCAGTTTAAAAAAAAGAAGTCAAGACAATTTATAAAACATTTTGATATATGTATTTGATACAGTCACTGATAAAACAGCAAGTCTGTGACTGTTTTAATATTTTAAAGTATCGTATAGGTATTCATTTAAGTTTTAAAATATGTACATATGTTTTTATTATTATTAGTTAACATTTATTTTTTATTTTATAATATTATATTAACTTCATGTTTAATATATTTCTACACTTCATGTTTCAACAATTCATTTAATAATAATAATTATGTTGTATACTTTTATGTAAATAATTAAAAAACAATTTTTACGTATAGCCAAATACTATAGACACCTAATACTGTAGCTATATAAATACATTTTTATATCATTCATATTCAAATTTCAAACTATATGTATAGCAATAGCATATATTGTATAGAAACATAAACTTCGGAAAAAAAAAGAAAAAAGGAGAAAAACAAAGGCTCATATATTTCGCAAAAAAAAAGGAGGAAAACAAAGGCTCATATATTTCGCCAAAAAGAAAAGTAATTGTTCGGTAAATAAATTTAATTTTTTAGATTTATGATTTACGTAGCCCTTTTAAATTTATAAGTAGAAAAATAAACATCTAGTTTATAGTGGACTGAACTAACATCGATATTACTGCAATTCTTTAATTAATTTTAATGCCTGTTCCTTAGACCCAATTGTCAGTTATATACATATATATAATATAGATATATAATATACCCAATTGTCTATTATATAGGTAGGTACATATCTATAAAATAATTAGACCCAATTGTCAGTTATATAAATAATATTATTGATATATGTATGTATAAAAACCATTATAAACTTTATATTTTATCAATTAAAACATACTTATATATTTAATATAATCCAAAAATATCTACTCTTTACATTTTCTTTTTTTATAATACAAATTTAAAAAGTAAACAAATATGTATAAACAAAAACTGCTAATGCTATGCTAAACTTAATTTTATATTGTCTTTTATCAATATTTAACGCCACAAATATTTTAATTTTTTTCGGCTTTTATATTTTTTTTCACGATACACGCAGTTCAAAAATTTATAAATAATGAAAAAAAAAACAAAAATAACAAAAATTTTTTGTTTGTTTAGTAAGTGAATCCAGTGCAGAAAGTAAAATTTTGGTTGAACAATTCTCTTTCTCTCAATACCAAATATTCTCACAATAAAATTAGTTTGTAGGAAAGACGGTATGAAACGAAGTGTAAAGCGGTCTGCACGCAGAACCGTGTATTTTGGCCAACTGAATGTACAATTACATATATTAAGGCTGGTTTTCATTAGACCGATATATCCACGAAAATGTTAGAGCATAGGCAGAACATACAAAAATGCTGTGTTTTTGAAAGAGATTAAGCTAAAAAAATATCCATGAAATATTTGAAAATATTCAAGAAAGTAACCATAAATATCCACGAATTAGATATGTATGCAAAAATTTTATATCTTACAAAAAAATTTATACTACCATGGCATTTAAATTTTGAAGTGTCAAAAAATAAACAAATGTTCAAATTTTATTTTTAGTGAGAAACTATATTAAAATGATCGGTATAAATGCCATGTATCGGTATAAAAATATTATTAATAAACTATGTATATTATTTTTAACAACTTTATAAATAAAAAATTTTAAATTTTTAACTAAATATGAATATAAACATTAATAAATTAGGTTATGTACAATTTTAATAAAGTGTTGCTGTAATATTTTTTAATTATATAATTTTTTTTCTCCACTATATTTTTCTCTTTCTAAAGTTGCGATAATATCCATGAAATTTCTCATGAAAACCAGCTTTTATGATTATGACTATAGATAGATATGAAATTCTTTCTAGATAGCAGAATTCTTAAAATTATTTTTTGACATTGAATAAGGTAGCTACATATAGTTAGTCATATTAAAAAACAAAATTTTAAAAATTAAGAAGGTATTTTTGAAAAGAAAAAACATTCGGCACAAAGGGGTTAAACAAATTATCATATCTTTTCAAAAAAAAATTAAATTAAGAAGAAACAACTACATGAACAACAAAAAAGTTATTTTAATGCACGATATTTATAACAACGCCTTTACACTTACAAGCTGGAACATTTAACAAAAACTTTAAGAAAAGGCTATTTGTGTACAAAATAAATTGAGTGTTCCGATCCGGCTTGTAAGATATTTAGGCGTTGTTTATAAAATATTTTATGAATTTTTTATGAATTTTTTTTTTTGTAACTGATGTATGGATATGCATACATATCTATACAGATATTCCTCTCGTAACACTTTTAAATTTTATTTTTAGAATATAAGATATAGAATACAGATATTCGTCTTGTAATACTTTTAGAAATTATTAAAAAAATTTGAGAAGTTTCTTCGATATTGGTATTATAATACGGGCAATTACTTGTATTGTGACCAAGCTTTAGCCAAAGTTTTTTCGTTGCTAGAAATAACACCTGATAAACCATTTCCCATCTAAATCTCTTAGAAATACATTAATGGATTCCCATTTAAAAACTTCAGATGGCATTATAAGCTTTAAAGTTCTCATAGAATTATGGGAAGTTCAAATAAATTGAAAAACTAAGATGTGTACCAAATTAACTATATAAGATATTCATCCGCATAATTTTGAAAAAATTAGAGTTAAATTTAGTAGAACAGTGAGTGCCGCTATTAGAAGAAAGATTGAAACGTCTGGTTTTTAAAGAGTTACTAAAGAAGTTGAAAAAATTTGTATTACTGTTTGATAAACTTTTTGATTGTCTCAACAGTGGATCATTATATTCTGATAATAAATATCGATCTGATATTAAACTAGCTCGTAGTTTGAATTTTTAAAATATTGTAAGATTGACTAAAAAGAAAAAATATATTTTAGAGGGAATGAAAATAACTTTAAATTTATATTAATAGGTATATATACATTTTTTCATATTTTATACTTTTACAATAATAATTCTTGCACCTATAGTTGGGTTATGGAAACAACTAAAATTGATTGATAAAAAATTGAAGTAGAATCGAGGATATAGAATCTTGTTTTAAGAAGTCGAAAAAGTTATATGAAGAAATACATACATATATACAAATGTACATACATCAATTGACATACAAACAAAAAAAAAAAAAAAAGAAAAACTAAAATAAAAATAAACTAAAATACGATCAAGTGGATTTTACGAATTTAAAAAAGCTGTCTAACTTTTTCTTCCATGTGAATACTCTATGTATATAGTTACTTTATGATTGCATATTGTTTGTACAAGTTTTAATATTTTACTTTTTCTCCAAACGTTCCTTCAGCCCGAGAATATTTGGAAAACTTGTCCATTAACTATACAAAATGCTGAAAACTTGATATGTTTTCAATACAATTGAAACGCATATTTAATAATGTATAGCATAGCAAATGTAAAAAAAAAACAATATTCATTTCTTTGAACGACAAGTCTTTACGGCAAGCTATTTGAGTTTAAAAAAAAATTACTTAGTTTTAAACTTTTAACTTGATACGAATGATAAAAGATTCAAATAATTTTGTAGATTAGAAATTTCGTAAGTTTTAAAGTTATTTCTTAATTACCAATTCTAATACACCAAGATGTCGAATTTGTCTAAAAGGGCTAAAATTGACGATGTACCAAATGAAGACGAAGCGGAAGCATTGGAACAAATTGATGCCTGCCAAAATGAAATCGACGCATTAAATGAAAAAGCTAGTGAAGAAATTTTAAAAGTTGAACAGAAATATAATAAATTACGAAAGCCATTTTATGAAAAGAGGAGTGAACTTGTTAAAAAAATTCCAAATTTTTGGATTACAGCTGTAAGATCAAATTATATCTTTAAATAAAATAATTTCGTAAATAATTTAAATTATTTAACCTCATAGTTTATAAACCATCCTCAAGTATCAGGTATTTTGGATGAAGAGGAGGAAGAATGTTTGCATTTCTTAAACAAGCTTGAAGTTGAAGAATTTGAAGATATCAAATCCGGTTATCGCATAAATTTTTGCTTTGATGAAAATCCATATTTTACTAACAAAGTTTTAACTAAAGATTTTCATTTGGGCACATCATTTAACTGTACATAATACTATAAATCAAAAACGAAATATAACAAAACTTATTTTTAGCTGATGAAGGACCTTCTTCCACAAGTACGGCGATACAATGGAAAGAAGGCAAAAATTTGCTGAAACAGTTACTTTCAAAACCTTATAATAATAAAAAGAAAAGAAATATGGAATTTAAAACATTTTTTGATTGGTTTACTGATAATACTGACCCAGTAAATGATGAAATCGCAGAACTAATTAAAGATGATTTATGGCCGAATCCATTACAGTATTATTTAGTGCCTGATATAGAAGTTGAGCCCGAAGATGATAACGAAGATGAAGATGATAACGAAGAGGAAATTATTGATGAAGAAAATTTTGATGAGGAAGGTAAGGAAGTATATAGATGTAATTCATATATAAGTTAAAAATTATATATTGCTCCAATTTCGGATAAAACCGTTTACATAGTAGGTCAAATAGTTATTTAAATATGAATAAAGCTAAAATTGATTTTTATGATGAAAAACATATAATTGTGATGTATCATAATAATATGTTATTATTTTAAGTTTCATGAATATTTATTTACATTACAAGTTTTGTATTTTTTGCAGAAGGAACTGTTGGTGAAAACTGAGTTAACTGTAAAGTGGAATTAAGCTTAGCTTTTGAAGGGAAAACAATTTAGATGACTTAAAATAACTGAAGAACCTTTATTTTTTAATTAAAAGTTTTACATATACTAGAATGGAGGATCATCAAACGTTTCTATCTAATGAATTATACTAATTCAAATTTATTTGTAATTTTTTAGTCGTCATATTATAAAGTAATATATGTATGTCTATCTAAAAATTTTCTAAATTGGTTTGCTAATTTGCAATTCTATCTAAAAGCGAACTGGAAAATTAACTACCCAAAATTGTGTATGAATAAAATCTTGATATTCTTTATTAGCATTTAGTATCTGACATATATATGTCACTGGGTGTTTTGCTTTCTCTTTAGAGCCTAGACAGAGCTGACAAGCAAAAAAAATATCTTTTTTATGCACGGATTATCCGTTTTGAGTTTCTTTTCTTAACTCGTAGCGCGATCTGCGAGCTCGTAAAAATTCTTGATTTCAGAGTTGTTAAAGTATAAAATAAAAAAATATATAAAATAAGAATAAAATAAAAACGTCATTAAAAAAAATTCCATATATGTATAAACTTTTTTTTTAAATTTTATTAAATAAGATTTAACTTTATGATTTTATTTCTTAAATAAATTACATTTTTGCATTTAAAATATGAAATAAAAGTAAAAATAATTTTATCAAAATTGGTAATTTGTGCGCTGAACCTTTTTCAATTCAGAGCGGTCAGAATTAAAAACAATTTTCCTTTGAGCGCTCGACATTTGCTGTGAGAATTGATGTGATGAGAAAAAGAAAAACGTATAAAGTGTAGCATCATTTTGAGAATTGTCACTGTTTAGTCATTTACTTAGCAAATAAAAACAACAATTTTATTCTGTTAATGGAATTAAAAAGAAACTGAAAACCTAAGAGAAGCAGTTGATTAAGCATTGTAAAAACGAGCGAGTTAAAAAAATATATGTACATGTGGCACAATGCATTGGTTATGATAAGTTCAAAAGAATGAAAAAAATATTAAACGAATGAGAACTGATAATTAAAAAAACAATATTCATTGATTTTCCACTTAATCATCACAAAAATTGAAAGCTACTTCGTATTATTATTAATTGAAAGCTATCGTATATTACTACTACTTATTATTATTCTAAAATGATGCCATTTTCTATAAATTAATTTTTAGAATACATACGACGACTCGTTGCCACTTTGGTATCTAATTTTCTACCAAATTTGGTAATTTTATTTACATATTTTTTTTTGATAATTTGGTAATTTTTTGGAGAAATGGAATATAAATAATTGATAATAAAAAAAAATGGAATATAATATATTGGATAAATAGAATATTTTGGAGAATGGTAAAACTTAAATTTAGAAAATAAAATCCATTTTTGAAAATAATGAATTATGAAGTTAAAATATTGTGTAGCCACGACATAATTACACAACTAAAACAAATTTACTTACTTTTGTTTAAAATGGAAAAATAAGTTACAAATTTGCTAAAATAATTAAAGACATAAATTCATAATAAACTTCTTCCTGAAGATATCTTGTGAAGAAAAAAGCTCGGCTTGTGGATGTGGATGAACAGGTGATCAAGATAATGGATCTACTACGGTGACTGCGAGAAAATTAGATGAATTTAATTGTGAAAAATTAAGTTCAAGTTCTGTAAGTAGTGAACGTGAAAAATACCACAGCAAATTCCAAATGAAGTGGGCAGAGAAATTTTCATGGCTAAAAGAGAAGAAAAGAACTGGATAAAGGAAATAAATCGGCACATAGAGTTTGGTCTGTCAAAAATAAATTTTAGTTTAAAGTTATATATATGTACATATTTTGGGTAGAGTTGCTTTTAGGTGGGTCGGTAAAAAAAAGAGCCACGTGACTCGGACCCCCAAAATAGGCCGAAAACCGATAGTATTTTAACGTTAGAATATGAATTTCCCGGAAAAACTACCTTGCATTATTTTTCCCGAAAAAAAAATTTTTAAAGTATTGCCATTGCATAATTTATTTAAAAATCAAAATGGAAATTTTTAAATGATAAAAATGAAAGGGTTGTACAAATTTTTAGTTAGTCCACATAATTAAAATTTAAATAAAATAAAAAATTATTGACATCTTTATAATAAAAATGTAAATAAATTAATTTTAAGTTTTGTAAATGATAAAATAAACATATTTTATAATTTATTTCAATGTTTAATTGTTCTAAACAATAAAGAAAGCTAACAATTTAAGAAATCCTCTTTTTAATTCGGCAAATAAATCTATACGGCAAGCATCAATTTAAACATTTTTTTGCTTACATGAAAACAAAAATTAAATTATTCTTTTATATTAAAATTAATTTTTTAAGTCGGGGGCTGCTGACCCCAAACCCCCGCTAATAAATTAAGAAATTCTCTTTTTAATTCGGCAAGTAAATCTATACGGCAAGCATCAATTTAAACATTTTGTTGCTTACATGAAATCAAACATAAAATTATTCTTCTATATATTAAAATTAATTTTTTAAAGTCGGGGGCTGCCGCCCCCAAACCCCCGCTAACAATTTAAGAAATTTTCTTTTTAATTCGGCAAGTAAATCTATACGCCAAGCATCAATTTAAACATTTTTTTGCTTACATGAAATCAAAAATAAATTTATTCTTATATTAAAATTTATTTTTTAAAGTCGAGGGCTGCCGCCCCCAAACCCTCGCTAACAAATTAAAAAATCCTCTTTTTAATTCGGCAAGTAAATCTATACGGCAAGCATCAATTTAAACATTTTTTTGCTTACATGAAATCAAAAATAAAATTATTCTTTTATATTAAAATTAATTTTTTGGGGGACTTTAAAATATAAATAAAAAAAATATAAAAAATTACCTAAAAAAAGTACTTTATTAGCAACCTTTCAAAATAAATTTTAATAAATTTTGTATTACTTACTTTTTATTATAGCGTAGTATATTATAGCGTAGCGTATTACTTACTTTTTATTTTATTATTTTGTATTACTTACTTTTTATTATAGCGTAATAGCGTAAATTATTTTAAAAATTTGTTATTTATACATATATTAAAAAAATTGGAATATATTTTTTATTACTATTATCTATAATTATTTATAAAAATTTTTTATTTTATACAAATGCCAAATATCTAAAATATAAAAAATTATCTAAAAAAATTTTGTACAACCTTTCTTATTTTCATTTAAAAACATTTTTCAAAAATTAAAGAATTTCACACCGGCAGCACCTTTCAAAAATGCATGAGTGTTGGAACGTCATACAGCTATTTGATAGATTTAATATCAAAATTTTGCATAAAAAGTCGTAAATTTTAAACTTAAAAAATAAATTAAAAAAAAAAAAATAAAGGATACCCATCAAACAAGCAAAGGTGAAGGAATTTTTTAAAAAAAAAATTAAGCATCAGACCATTAGAGGATTTTACAGGCATTAGAAGTTGACCCACCTAAAAGTAACTCTACCCAAGTTTTTATTAATATGTATTCTTATTTTATTTCTAAATTCAAAAAATTTTTAACAGTTAATCACAATTTTTGACACTTCATTCTTTTTAAAAGTGGTAAATTTTACTTTTCAAAACTAAGGAAAAATGGGTACGTCATCGTGTGTCACATTTTCCCTGTCTGTCAAAAAGTAAAAAGTTTTTGGAGAGCAAAAGCAAACTTGCAAGTATTTAAAGTTTGACATACTAAACATTTAATGTTTTAGAACAAATTTAGGGCAGAGTCAACTGCGGTAAAAGAGTCTGTTCCTAATAAGAAATTGTTAGCGGTGGTTTTGGGGGGATTTTAATTTCAATTTTCAAATAAGAGTTAGTAATTACATTTTCAATATAAAAATGTCAACATTTAAATTTTTCGTTTTCAATATAAGAATGTCAAAATATTAATTTTTTGTATAAAACTTAAAATTTTGCATTTTCATATAGAAATGACCAAAAATACGTTTACCTTTACATTTAGATTCAATTAAATATTAAAATAAATGATAAAATATATTTATTTTTCCATTTAAAACAGTTGAAATTAATTTGTTTACGTTGCAAATACCTCGAAATCGGAGAAATTTTAAAAATCCCGGAAATCGAAATCTCGGAAATTTACCTTTACTAATAAAAACTGAAAGTAAATTTTAAAATTCATTTAATATAAAGTAAAAAAAAGAATTAATTTATATTAATAAAAGAAAAATTTAAAACAAAAATAAATATCAGTAGCTAATTAAAGAAAATTAAAATATTTATTTAACAATTTAATTTCTTACTTGTTACATGGAGTTACAATGACAAATTTATTGCCTTTTAAAAAATCAATTTTGATCAAGCTTCCAAAATTTTGAAATGGTTAAGATTTTTGTATTTAGGTAATTGTATTACGTTTTGCTATTTTATTATTTGACCGGATTTTAATTTTTCGATTGTAGTTAGGGAAATAGCGTAAATTCTTTTTTTTTAGATAATTTAATACTTTTGTATAAAAACCTTTTGATATGATTTTTAAAGTTGGATTCAAAATCAGCCTTTCAATAATTAAGTAGAGGGAGTTTTAAGGCGGTAGAGGGAGTAGATATGTCAAAATTAATTTGTTTTTCAAAAATTTCTAAATTTTAACAAAGTTTACTATTTTTAGAGTTAAATGTGATAATTTAATACTTTTGTATAAAAACCTGTATGTTTTGAATTTTATTTTAGTTTAATTATATCATAGTAGCTACGTAACGTAAAAAATAGTTTACATATAACAATTTTAAAAAATTAATAAGCTACAATATTCCCGGAATAGTAAGTAAAAGTAAGAAATAAAAGTGGCGGCCACTTTCATTTTTTACTTTTACTTACTATTCCGGGATTTCGACCTCCGGGATTTTGAGCTCCGGAATTTTCAGCTTTCGGGATATCGATTTCCGAGATTTATATTTCAGGGATTTCGAGTTCCGAGATTTCATTCCGGGATTTCGACCCTAACCCGTTTACCCGTTTTCAATGTAAGAATGTCAATAATTTTTTATTTTATATAATTTTGAAATATATGGGACAATGTATACGATACGTAACTCAAGCATTAAAATCCAAATCACGGCTCCAATCTTTTTGCTTTTTATCCCAAATGATTCCTTTTAATGTTTTTAATTACCAAATGTCTTTTTTTTTTATTTCCACAACTTATTTTTTTATTTTTTATTTTGAATTTTTCTGATTTTTCATATAAACGATCCAATATGAAAATAATATTTATGTAAATGGCCGCAAGATTTTCCATTACTAAAGCATTTTTGAAAGGTACTGCCTTAGGGCAATTCTTTAAAATAATTTAGATAATTTTCTTTTAAATGATAATTCAAAAGGGTTGTACAAAAAATTTACATAAAAGAACAAATTTATGAAAATTATTAACATAATATTTTTTATATACAATATACTAGAATTGAAATTTTAACAATTCGAACAATTTTAACGAGTCGAACAACAAAATAGTCGACAAAACAAATTTTATTAACAATTTTGATTTTGAAAATAAGTTAGGAAAGAAAAATGAACTAAAAATATTATTTATTAAGTGATGAATAATTTATTATAAAATAAATAATTTTATATAAATCAATAATATAAATAATAAAATGCAAATAATTGTCTTATATCAATAATATAAATTATTTCATAATTATTCCTCTTTTAACATCACATTAAATATGGAGGTATATGAAAATTTACAAAAAAAAACTTTCAAAAATAACAAAAATTTTAATAATTCATAGAAAACAAATAAAATGTTTCAAGAATATATACTATCTATAGAACTTGATATATATAGAACTATATAACTAACTATAACTATATATATATATAGTTATAGAACTATACTAGAACTATAACTATATATATATATCTATAGAACTTGATCATCATTTAAAAAATTTCAGATGTTTTAGTACCGGCGTTAACTACGAAAATATATGTAAATTGCGGAATTGTATGAGAGCTGCTCGAATCTATTGCACCAGCACAACCAAATTTAAGTTATTGCCCTAAAAGTTGATCATCTTTCGTAAAATTTCAGACACCTAGCTGCATAAAGTTCCAAGAGGTGCAAGAAGCCTGAAACTACTGCTCTAGTCCAACCAAATTTTCCAGAAGGTGTAAGCATGCCAATTCGACATCTTTTTATAAAATTGCAGATATCTATCTTGAATAAACTCGGAGTTATTTTCATTTAAAAAGAGAAATTGTATAGCAGTTACACGAACGTGTTGCACCAGAAAAACCAAATTTTACAGAAATTGTTGCCATAAAACTTGATAATTTTTTGTAAAATTTCAGACGCCTAGCTTCACTAAGTTCCAAGAGGTACAAGAAGCCTGAAGCGGCCGCTCTAGACCAACCAAATTTTACAAAAATTGTTGGCATGTAACTTGACACCTCTTCACTAAGTTTTGTATGGTATGAGCAGTTGTATTGCAGCTATCCAAACCTGTTGCACCAGCGCAATCAAATTTTACAGATGCTGTTGGCCTGTAACTCGAACTCACTAAGCAAAATTTTAGATACCTAGCTTCAATAGTAGCGAAACTCACAAGTTAGCAAAAGTAATGTAAAAAATTTTAGCTTCCTAGCTGCTTTACTTTTTGAGTTATCGTGCGGACGGACGGACAGACAGACGTACATGGCTTAATCGACCTAGAATTCGATTCTCAGCCGGTCCATACCTTTGACAATATATCTAGATAGACTCCTTACGTAATTGCAAATTTATTATACCCTTGAAAATACTTCATACGGCTATAGTAAAAATATACCTATTACAAAACAAAAAAAAATATTGGGAAAAATTAAATTATATTCCAAAAACTATAAAATCACATATTTTATACTATCACATATATTACTCTCTAAAAAACTTTGAAGTTCTTCATTACTAAAAGAAAACACTATTCTTTAAAATGCTTATCGCATACGCAACTGGACAATATTTAATTTAATATTGTTAAAACCAAAGAAATTTAAAACTTAGCTGTGTCGAAATAAAAAACAACCTTGTTTTTCTACGAACGAATTTAATCTGATGATTATAAATAAAAATTTTACAATTTATAATATGTAAATGACATTTCTAATTATTGAAGAAGCGGTTCTTATTTAAAGAGAGTAATTTTAATTTTAACGGATTAATTTTATAGTAAGTAATTGTTAAAGTAAAACAAACATAATTTTTATAGTAATTGTCAAAACAAAGAATATCAAACTTAAATATCAGTGCTTCTTCAATATTTCCAATATTAACAACATTAGTATAGAATTTCATTTAGTAATTACATGTTATTCAATATATATTTTATTTATATTTCTGTAAGTTTTTTATTCATACCGCAGCCTTTGAATGCAGGTAGGATGATGATGAGGTGCATTCAAATTCTTCAACTGGTAATGGAGCTAACGACTGAATTTGACGACGAACTATCTTTTCTTTACATTTTACATCTACAACTCTTACTTTCCCATTCTTCCAGGATATATCTTTGCTATTCTGCCCAATGCCAGTGTTGAGGAGGAGCATTGTCTTCTGAAATGAGCACCAATTTATGTGACCATCTTTCCATTTATAACGAATTTGCAAACTTCTAATATACTCTTCGGACCAACGTCTCCAAAAATGTTTTTGAATAGCTGTAATTCTACTAAATCTTTTAAGTAAGAATATTCTAGAGGATGCACTTACATGTTTTTCAGGCAATGCATTCAATGGTGTTCCAATTAGAAAATGACCCGATGTTAAAACTTGTTCATCACTGGGTTCGGATGACAGAGCTACGATAGGACGCGAATTCAGCATTACCTCGACTTGTGCTACATATGTAGTCATCTCTTCTAAAGTAAGATTTATAGCTCCCACTGAACGTTTTAGATGATACTTTGCAGATTTGACCGCTGATTCTCAAATCCCGCCAAGATGCAGGTATCGAGTTGGTATATGCTGAAAAGAAATACCTTGAAGGGAACACCAGTTAGAAATAACATTTTTATTTTGTTGAAAGTAAAATTCTTGTTTAGTATCTTCTAATTCTCTACGAGTGCCAACGAAATTTGTGGCGTTATCGCAGTATAGACGGTAGCATAAACCACGTCTTGAAATAAATCTTTTCAGAGGTGCGATAAAGGTGTTCGAAGCCAAAGAAGTTACAACTTCTAAATGTACTGCATGCGTCACACAGCATACGAATACAGCGATGTATGATTTATAAAAAGATTTTCCACGAGCTCCAAACGACAGCATTACAGGTCCGCAAAAATCAACCTCCGTTATGTGGAATGGACGCGATGGTTTCAATCGATCTTTGAAAGATCACCCATTATTTGATTTAACAGCCTAGGACGAAACGAAAAGCACCTTATACAATTTCTAACGATGTTTGTCATTATTGATCTTCCATTTATTATCCAAATCTTTGACGCACAATTGATAATAATGCCTATGGCCCAGCATGAAAGTTAATAAAGTGTAAATGTCTTGTCAGCAATTTTACAAAATGGTGAGCTTTGGGTAATAACAGAGGATACTTCGTTGAATACGGCAGATCTGCTTGGCGTAGACGACCACCAACCCTTAAGAGTTTCATATGTTTATAATTCTCCAAGAATTGATTTAACGGTTTAAGATTGCTTTTTCTTATGACAGTATCGTAGGCAATTAAGTTTTGTATGTCTTCATAAAAATATTTCGTTTGCAATAAGGACACAATTGTTAACAAGGAATCCTCTCGTTCTTCCGGGAACAGAACATCCATATTATCACGATTTTGTAACAGACATATATTTGTCTTCTTTTTAATCTACAATTTTTTACAAATCTTATTATAAGCGCAAATACCCCAATTATTTTATTATAACTACTAATTTTTTCTACATAGTCAAGTAGGTAGTATCTGGTTGACATAAAGGTTGTTAACGATAATTGATTTATTGAACGTGTATCCGGTAATTTCATATTTAATTTAATTTGCCTAGGAGGAGGACATAACTGCTCTACTCAAGAACTCAGGAACATTAAACCAATTCGAATTAATAAGTTTTTCTGATGTGCAACCCCTTGGTAAAATGTCGGCGGCGTTCGAAATGCTAGCAATATGCCTCCACTTTATTCCTTCGGCTAGTTCTTGAATTTGGAATACACGATTTGAAACGAATGTAGTTAGAGTTAGCGAATGTGAAGCTAAACAAGCAAGGACAATTTCCGAATCAGTCCATAATATTATTTTTTCGTAATTTAATACATTTTTTTTGACCGTCTTTAGCAAGTTGCCGAGTAAAATTGCTCCACATAATTCAAGTCTGGGAATAGTTGGTGCCTTCGAAAGAGCAACTTTAGATTTAACTAACAACAATTTTACGTGAATATTTCCAAAATTATCAATGCAACGTATATAAATACAGCCACCATAAGCTCGCAAGCTCGTATCTGCCAAGCCATGTGTTAGGAACGAAGAAACGGTTGTGGAAAAACAAAACGTGGAGTCGAATATTATTCACAATTGGCAGTTGGAATTTAAAATTTTTCAGGAAGCGTGTAATTCAGTAGGTAGGGACTCATCCCAGTGCAATTTTAATAACCATAAATTTTGCATAAAAATTTTAGCCCATACAACTACAGGGTTGATAAGACCCATAGGATCGAATAATCGAACTATGTAGCCAAGTACCGCGCGTTTGGTTATTCTTTCATTTGTTTCCCTTTCACATGCAACAACGTATCTAATTTCATCAGAGGAGGGTTGCCAACATACTCCAAGGGCCTTAAGGAATGATGAATAGTTAATAGCGATTCATTTTGCTCGCTCGTATTTTGGTACTTCAGAAAGAAATTCTTGATTATTCGAATACCATTTTTTAAGTTCCATTTTAGCAGCTGTTAAGGTTGAATTAACTTCAAATCGAAATATTATTTACCTCTTCAAGGGAGAAACCACCAGTTATCAAGTCATCCACATAAAAATCTCTTTTGATTATTTTCGATCCAATAAGAAATTTTCTGAGACCTTCATCTGCTAAATAAGATAACGCTCTAGTGGCTATGTTAGGGTTTTTAATCTAAATATTTTTAATCTTTCATTGGAATTTTTTCTCCATAAAATGCATTGATAATATAAATCGATTTCCTCAACATTAACTTGACGGTACATTTTACAAATATAAGCCTTTAAGGCATATTTATAACATCGAAATCTTAATATAATTACAAAATTATATTGAATTGTCGGTCCCACCATAAGTCCATCATTTGACGACAGATTAGAACTTATTTTAGTACTAGCACTAAACACTACTCGAATTTTGGTAGATGTAGAATTTAACTTAAATACGCAATGATGAGAAATGTAATATTTAACTAGGTGTTCGTTTTCTATAGGAACTGACTCCACATAGTCAAGTGCCTCGTATTCATCTAAGAAGTCTGAATATTGAGTCCTAAGATTCACGTCTCTGTTAAGTTTTTTCTCCAAATTAAAAAATCGACTTTGAGCGACCTGAAAAGATTGGCCCTAATTGATCAACAGAGGATTTAAAGGGAAGTTTTGTGACAATTCGGCCATCACCTAATCGATAAGTAGATGAAATGTATCATTTTGATTTTGCCGCCATTTTTTTCTACCTGGAATTTTTATACGAGGTTTCTTTAGGTATATTCTAAATACATTCCGGTTAGTTAATATGGAACGTTACACGAAGGAACAACGTGTTTTTGTTATTACAACTTTTTTTGAAAGTGGTAAAAGTTTTCAAGATGTAATTAGGAAATTTCGAACAAAATTGCTCCAACAAATCGTGCCATCAAGCTGATGATTGATAAATTTCTAGAAACTGGATCTGTTCTTGATAACAGAGGCAACATTTATCAACGTAGTGGCCGTTCAACCGAGAATGTAGCAGCTGTGAGCAGAAGTGTTGAAGAAGATCCAAAAATTTCCATTCGTCATCGTTCGCAGCAATTAAACATCAAACCATCCACATTATTCAACATTTTGCATCGTAATCTCCATTTAAAGGCTTATAAGATCCAGCTGACGCAAGAATTAAAACCAACTGACCATGCATGACGTCGGCAATTCGTTTCTTGGGCAATCGAAAAACAAGAAGAAAATGAGAATTTTTTTAACAAAATAATCTTCCCCGACGAAGCTCATTCCCAGCTCAATGGCTACGTCAATAAGCAGAATTGCCGCATTTGAGGTGAAGAGAATCCAAGGGTTATCTTAGAGTAACCAGTACACCCACAAAAAGTTACGGTTTGGTGTGGTTTGTGGTCAGGAGGAATCATCGGACCATATTTTTTTGAAAACGCAAATGGAAATACGATTACGGTCCATGGAAATCGCTACAGGGAGATGATCCAAAGCTTTTTGTGGCGGGAAATTGATGATTTGGACGTAGAGAATATGTGGTTTCAACAGGACGGTGCCACTTGCCACACAGCAAGAGAAACAATGGATCTTTTGAAGGAAAAATTTGAGGATCGCATTATTTCTCTTAGAGGAGGAGTGATGTGGCCACCAAGATCGTGCGATTTGACACCGTTGGATTTTTTTTTGTGGGGTTTTGTGAAATCGAAAGTGTACAGCAATAATCCCACAACAATTCAAGATCTTAAAAACAACATTATCGAGCAGATTTCAACCATTGAGAACAGTTTATTGAACAACGTGATTTTGGAATTTTGGTAAAAGATTGGAAGCCTGCCGAAGTAGTAGAGGGGGCCACTTGGCCGACATAATTTTTCATTATTAACCGCAACCTATTTGTAATAAATTAAAATAAAAATATATTTAATATTTCAAAAAATGTCTTTTTTTATTAAAATTAAAATGATACCTGAATTTTGAACACCTATATTCATTCACCTTTTCATTCATCTTCATTGTACTACGATCATATCTACCGGAAACAATCCATCCTAACAGAGTTTTTTGCAATGTTGGAAGATCATTGCCTAGCTTTATCTGACCTACACATAAAAGTTCAAAAAATGATTCAGCGCCAATAAGTAGATCGACATTTTGCTTTTTGTAAAACAGCGCGTCGGCGAGTTTAATATTTTTAGGTAAATTCCACCTTTCAACAGGCAAATTAACATCAGGCAGTATTCCCGAGATGCATGGTAGAACCAATAATTCCAAATTTAATTTAAAGTCCTTATAACATGATTTAATTACGGCATTTGTAGACAAACGAACCTTTGTCTTGTTGTTTCCTATTCCCGAAATATTTTTAATTACCCTTGATTTTTTCAATTTTAATATTTGTGTCATAGACTCACTAATGAAATTGAATTGCGAGCCGGAATTAAGCAGTGCCCGAACGGGTTTGTATTGACCATAATAATCTTGTACATAAACAACAGCCGTAGCTAAAATGATATTTTTCTGTTGAGGTGATTCCTCATATGACGCTTGACAACATGAAGAAGTAATCATGTTTGATTGACTTGGAGAATTTGAAGAAGCAGTCAATTTATTATTTTTGTTGTTCTCATTGAGATGAAAAGATGAACTATTTGAATTTGAATATCTATGAAGCAACGAATGATGAGGTGACGAACAAACGCTGCATTTGGAAGAACTGCACCTTGTTACCGAATGTCCACTTTGTAGACAATTAATGCAAAGATTTAAGTCTTTAACCTTTTTAAAACGTTCTAGTACTGATAAATCAGAAAACTTTGAACATTTGTAAATATTGTGATCATTTTCATTACAAAATATACACGAATAGCGTACGGAATGCGCGGCGGTTAGAGTTTGCCGAACGAGAATGCGAAAACGACGACGATTTGGATTTTGATTGAACGTATTTGTTCATAGTTGGTATTTGTAACTGTTTTGATTCGCGTCATTCCAAAAACTGGCAACATTTATTAAGAACCGCTGCTCAATCACTCCACTTAAATAATTAAGAGAAGGTTAGAGACTCATCTCATTTAGCTTGTGATTCAGGATCTAGCTTACTCATCATTATGTAAATTATCATTGCATTAGCAATATCTCCTTCATTTCCAATTGAGTTCATTGAGCTGAATATAGCATTCACATTATCGATTAAATTTCTTAATTGTACAGATGAATTTTTGTTAATTTTAGGCAGTTCGAAAAGCTCAGAAATTAATTCCAGAAATATTAAGGTTTTATTATCAAACCTATCTTTTAGATGTTGAATAATTTTAGGATAATTACCTTCCGAAATTGGAAATTCTCTAACAGAATTTTTAGCAAGGCCATCCAGTGCGTCAAACAAAATATTACATTTTCCGATATTGGAATAATGAATGTTGTTATGAACTGTCTTATTATAAATCCCAATAAAGTTCGGATGTTCCGAGTATTTTTCACTAAATCGAGGTAATTCGATTTTATGTAAATTTGGAGCAGAATGCTGAATGACCAGACTCTTATCAAGATCAGGTTGGTTTTGTTCGATTCTTTCATCTTTAATTAAGGTCAAAATTGTAGCCTTGACAGAAATGTATAATTCCTCATAGGAAGCACTTGTCGCGGAATCATCACCCTCAAATACATTTTCATATGAAGTTTATATTGAAAGGATATGTCTAAAATAAGATTCCAAAATTCGAAGTCTGCATTCTAAATTCTGCACATTTAGAGTTTTGCCTTTACTGTCAATTAGTGTCTTTATTCTAGTAATCGAACCTTTAACGAAACTTTTTTGAGACTTTAACCCATCAATGGTAGGCATAATGATAAAAAAAAAGAAGATTTTGGTAACAATAACTTATGTTGAACTGTATAAATTTATTATGATGTATCAATAATTATTTAAAAATTGTCTTCCAATTTATTTTGTAGTATATGTCAATTTGTGTTTAATTCATATAAAGTAATCGTATTTATTTAGTTCAATATATTATTTTAATTCAGTTTATATTTAATATTTTATGAAATTTATTTGTTACGAAATTTCCAGTAATTTTTTCTTAAAATTACTGGAAATAAAAATAAAAAAAGATCTAGAGGACAAAACATAACAAGCGAAATATTTCCAAACTTACCTCAGGTAAATAAGCTGGAAAAATCTCCTAAATTCGTTATAATTGAATCCAAGCACAAAACCAAACCCCTATCAAGTTTTAGTGTTTTCGCTAAAAAAAAGGTACTAGATAGTATAAGTACTGATATACTCCATCAGTCTTCTTCGGGATGAAAACTTCCTGATCTTGGCAAAATCCCAAAAACTAGCTGAAAAATTTGTTAAAACCAAAAATTTTGGCGGTCTATGTACCATATCAGCAAAACTTCACGAGACATTAAACTCAACAAAAGATACAATTTTTGATAAAAATTTAATTCCAACAAGCCAAGAAGAAATTCTAAGCGATCTAAAAGATCAGGCTGTTACTAATGTTTACAAATTCGCAAAAATAATTGACGGAAAAAGTAACTATACTGGCCTTATACTTCTGACCTTTAACAAATATAAAATTCCAAATAAAATTGATATTGCTTGGTATCAAGTTAAAGTAAAAAAATACTTTCCAAATCCAATGCGATGTAAAAACTGTCAACTCCTTGGCCATACAGCTAAACATTGTCACAACCCTGCGAACTGTGTAAACTGTAGTCTACCGCCACATCAACCTTTAAATTGCTCTAGAACAATGTGTTCTAATTGTCTTGGAGAGCACCCATCGTCCTCCAATATTTGCCCAAAATATCTACAACAAAAAATATATTGAAAATTAAAACACAAAATAAGTGCAGCTTTGCTGAAGCTCGCAGAATTTACAACCAAAAAAATATAACTGCAATAGGTAAGCCACAAAGTTTTGCATCTATATTAAAAAATACTACACCACAAAGAAATACTGATAAGCAACCAAAACAAACTCCAAATAAAATTAATCAAACACTATCAAACACTATTCACCAGAATAATAATCTAAATGAACAAAACATTAAAAACATTTATAAATTTTCTACAAAAAATCAAAATAATAATCTAATTGAACAAAATAATAATCTAATTGAACAAAATAATAATCTAAGTAAACAAAATAATAACCCAACTTTTCCAATAATATTTTCTTCTCATCTTACTCCAATAATAAATGAAATAGAAAGCAATGATAACCAACTTCAAAATAAAAACAACAGCACAGAAAGAGAAAAAAATATACCTAAAAATAATTCATATAAAAACTCTACAATTCTGAACGAAGATAACCGCCAGCAATGATAACCTACTAACACCAACCAATTTTTCAAAAGAAGCAAACGAAAAGTTTATTGAGCTATCGGATGTTTCTGATAATTAGACATAATATTAATTTTAAAAATAGTAAATTTATAAAATATATAAATTATAATATATCAAAAAAAAAAAAACTAATAATAAAAATCGTGTGCATAGTAACTAATTCGTTTCTTAATTTCTATTTCTCTCTTATCTTTCTTATTTTCCATTTAGTTAATTTTACATTATTTATAATGCTTTATATTCTTAAATTGAATATCAAAGACAATTATAAAAAATTAAAGAATTGGAAATCATGAATAAATTACAAATCGAAATAAATTTTTTAAAAACAGTAAAAAAAAAAGATTCAAAAATTCAAAGTTTCGTTTTTTCTTTCTCTATGTTATCTTCCATTTCTTAACTTTCTTTAATATTTTACTCTTACCTG
This sequence comes from Poecilobothrus nobilitatus, assembly GCA_947095535.1. Lineage (NCBI taxonomy): Eukaryota > Metazoa > Arthropoda > Insecta > Diptera > Dolichopodidae > Poecilobothrus > Poecilobothrus nobilitatus. Next base: position 233,900,188 of record OX352772.1, read on the forward strand.
ATTCTACTTTATTTATAATGATTTATATTCTTAAACTGAATATTAAAGACTATTATGATAAAAATAAAGAATCAGAAATTGTGAATAAATTAAAAATTCCAAAGAACTTTACAAAAAATGCAAAGATTTCCTCAGAAATGCAACAAACTTGTCAAATCTCCGAAGATTCTAGAGTACTCCATTCCAAAAAAATGTTTATGTACCAAAATAAAAATCAAATAAACACCAAATTTAATAGCTGCACAACATATCCAACAAATAATATGAATAATAGAACAATAAACGACATAGTACAATGGAATATTCAAGGGTATTGTAACAACAAACCATTTTTAGAAGTACTAATACAAAAATATAATCCACTAATCATAGCCTTGCAAGAAACAAATATACATAAACCTATCATTAAAAACAACTATAAATACTACTTATGTCTACTACCAATAACGCATCGCAGGTGCGGAGGTGTAGGTTTCTTAATCGACTCCGGTATAAAATTTGAACAAATCCAATTAAATACACCCCTTCAAGCTATAGCTATAAAAACTTCATTACCAAATTTCAAAGAAAATATCACTATTATTAACGTCTATCTAGAAAACGAACTTAAGCTCGAAAATGCGCATCTAGATCAATTAACGTCACAAATATCCACTCCAGACCTAATCTTAGGAGACATGAATGCTAGAAGTCAAACCTGGGGAGATAGAATAATAAACCAAAGAGGTGCAGTCATAGATGAATGGACAGATGATAACGGCGAAGTTTGCATTATAAATGATGGTTCTCCAACACTTTTGAATACCAGAGGAACTCTGATATGCCCCGACCTCACAGTAGCTCATAGATCAATAGCATATCGACTAAATTGAAAAATTGGAGAAAATCTAAAAGGATACGACCACTACCCTATAATTATTAACAATAGAAACAAAACAATTATAAAGTATAAAAGTAAAACAAACTACAATTCAAGAGAAGCAAACTGGGAGCAATACAGAACACTTATAGATATATTCCTACAAAAACAAAAGTAATCAGAAAACATCAACCAAGAAGCAACCTTTCTCATGAAAACTATAAGATATGCAGCAAGCAAATCCATGTCAATAATCTTGCCAGGAAAAAAAAAATAAACTAGCATGGGTGAATAAAAAAATAACAGATCTCTCTAAAGAAAAAATAAAATTATTGAGAGCATTTAAAAGAACACCCACACAGCGTACATTAATTATGCTAAAAAAAAGAAGTGCAGAGTTAAGAAGGAAAATAAAGCAAGCAAGGAGCAAATCATGGGGAAAGTTTGTAAACGAAATAAACAATAGTAACTCTAACGAAACATGGAGCAGGGCCAGAGCAATCCTTGGTAAAAAAACGCCGATGGGTACACTCGCCATACAACAAGGAAACAAGCTGGAAACAGACCCAATAAAAAATGTGGAGTTCCTAGCCGATTACTGCGCATAATATGCCAACACACAAGACCCAAAAACAGTGTACTTTCCACCAATCAGAAACGTACCATTAAGTGAAACTATGGATTTGGCACTAACAAGCGACGAAGTGGCATGGGTAATCCAAAACTTTGAGGGGACAACACCGGGCATGGACCAAATAACCTACACTATGCTTAAAAACACTGCAAAAAAATACATAGAAAGGTTAACAGAATTGTACAATAAAGTGTATTGTACAATACAGTACTGGGAAACTACCGCAAAACTGGAAAATGGCGGAACGTAGACCAATACCAAAGCCAGGAAAAAATCCAATATACCAGGAAAATTACAGATATATATCTTTGTTAAGCACTACTATAGCAAAGTATTCGAGAAAATAGCAGTAAGAAGACTAAGCCATCTAATAAAGTGCACTTTACCACAATAAATCCATGGGTTCAGAGAACATAGAGGTACTAGTACATTGCATCAGCAATTAGAACTACAAGCACAAATTGATCTTCAAAATAAAAATCATATGGACATAATCTCCTGCGACCTAGAGAAAGCTTTTGATAGGGTAAAAAAGAAAATGATAATAGAACAGCATTTAAATACAGGAGCTTATTTTTCACCCAACAAGACCGAAGCATTACATGTTTGCAGAAAATAAATTTGTCAAAAATCAGTTATTTACCATCAAAACGAACCTGTTCAATTTGCAAACGACTTAAAAATACTTGGACTCACCTTCAGCAGAAATCTCAAATTTAACAAACATGTGGAAAATACAGTTGCAAATATGAAGAGATAAAACAGCCTCTTAAAACTTATATGCCGATAAAAGATAGATACCCGAATAGCAAAAACCATACAATTTGGAAAACTAGACTTCGCAGCAACTATCTATACTTTCACAACGAAAGGAAACATAAAAAAACTGCAAACGGTAATTAATCAAGCGGCGAGAATAGCAACTGGGGCTATCAGACCGACAAGGAAAGATGCTCTACTATCAGAGGTGAACTTTTCAACAGTGGAACAGAGAAGGTATCAAGTAGCACTTAGATTAATTACAAAAGCCGCTTATAACAGAACTCATCCGCTATATAAACCAACTAACGCAGATCTGCGAGAAGAAGTGCAAGTTCCAAAAAATTCAGCTTTTGCAAAAGCATTAAATAAAGTAGAGGAAATAGAACTAGACATTCCTCTGCAAGAGGCACCAGAAAGAGATCAGCATCTATGGGGAAACTAGAACCAATGGATACATGATAAAATGGCAGAAAACAAGAAATCAAAAACAGATGAAGAAACACACAGGAAACTATTTAGAGAACACCGGGAACAAACCGAAACACTAATACCAATGTTTACTGATGCCACTAAAGGAATAAGAGGAGTTGCTATAGCGATAATAGAAAATGAAAAGCTAATAAAAACCACCTTACTGCCCGACTGCAGTCAAATATACACTGACTGTCTTAGTGTAGTTAGGGCAGTAAAAAGCCAGACAACAACAAATCAACAAATAAAAAACAACGAAAAATTAAACTATATTTAATTAATTTCACCGAAAATCGAATAAATGTTCAAAATGGCCGTATCTCGCCAGGGCCTCCAAATGGACAATATTTAATTTAATATTGTTAAAACCAAAGAAATTTAAAACTTAGTTGTGTCGAAATAAAAAACAACCTTGTTTTTCTACGAACGAATTTAATCTGATCTTTTATAAATAAAAATTTTACAATTTATATGTAAATGACATTTCTAATTATTGAAGAAGCAATTCTTATTTAAAGAGAGTAATTTTAATTTTAGGGGATTAATTTTATAGTAAGTAATTGTTAAAGCAAAACAAACATAATTTTTATAGTAATTGTCAAAACAAAGAATATCAAACTTAAATATCAGTGCTTCTTCAATATTTTCAATATTAACAGCATTAGTATAGAATTTCATTTAGTAATTACATTTTATTCAATAGCTATATATTTTATTTATATTTCTGTAAGTTTTTTTATCCAGAAACTATAAATCAAATCGATGATGGTTGCCAATCGGATCTTATCCATAATTTTCTAATAAGTTCTTTTTTTGGAAATTTAAAACATGAAACGTAATTTTTTCAAGAATATTTAAAATGAATATCCAGGAACTACACATTTTCGAACCATTCTGTTTATAAAAATTAAAATTTATATTATTCCAAAATTGCGTATTATAACTTAGAACTAATATTAAATATTTAAAGAGTTAGTTTTAGTTAAAGGGTTATAAAGAGTTTAAAGAGTTATAAAGAGAGAGTATAGTTTAAAGAGTCATAAAGTTTGTTTTTTCTTTATTTTTATATTGACGTTTATGACAATAACTCGGAAGCGCCAAAAAATATGTTTAAATATATGGAGAATAAATAATGAGTTGGTTACAAAATCTGAGTTTTACGCCTTTTCCAGAATATTTTCATATTGTATATTTATGAAATATTCTGAACTTGCAGTGATTTTTAGTTGGTTATATCATCAAGGTTATACGCTTTTTTCAAAATACGTGCATATTTAGAAAAAAAAGCAATACATTGCGACAGACATCACGCTAAAAAAATTTTTACAGCCTTCTACGCACTGGAGTAGTACAAATTTTTAGTATGAAAACAATACCTACTTTATACATAATTATATGCGGTCGGTAAAAATACAGATTGAAATTTAATTTTTTTAAAGTAAAGAAGAAAAAATTCAAAACTTTATATTTGATATACTTTTAATGAAGCTAAAAATATAAAAACTAGGTATTAATTTAAAATTTCTTACCTCCTTCGCACTATTATTTTTAATAAATTTTAGGTTATGTTAAAAATCTTTCGAACAAAACTTTCAATCCGACTCTTAATTTTTAAAAAAAAAAATTTCTCTTATTCTACTTTTACAAATGTCAAAAAGCAAGCGGAAAAATATAACTAAAAAGGCTTAAGTAATTTTATTAAATATTAAGTTAAAATTACGAGTTGAAAGTTAAATTTTTGTATGTTGTAGGAGAATTTCTAAATTTTATTATACCCCACACATTAAGTATAGGGTATATTAACTTTGGTATGGTGTTTGTAACCACCAAAAGGAAGCGAGTTAGGTATAGACATGTATATATATTCTGAATCAGGATCACCGCCGGAGTCGATTTAGCGATGTCCGTCCGTCCGTCCGTCCGTACGCACGATAACTCAAAAAATTATGATGCTATCTTGATGAAATTTATACTGTAGGTTAACAATAACTAAAGTAAGGCGGGGATTGTAAATGGGCGAAATCGGACCATGCGTTCGAGTATCTCCCATACAACTTCCAAAACCTAATACGCATATTTTCGAAATTAATAAAGATAGAAACTTAAAATTTTGTACGAGGGTGTGTTTTTCTGAATCTCTGATATCCCCAAAATTTGAGATGAAGTGGAGTGGTTGTTTGGGTACCTCCCATACAACTCCCAAAACCGAACATGCATATCTTCGAAATTAATAAAGATTGGAACTTCAAATTTGATAGGAGGGTGCTGTTTCCTAAATCCCTAATTTGTCTAAAATTTGAGAGGAATTGGAGTGGTCGTTCGGGTACCTCCCATACAACTCCCAAAACCGAACAAGCATATCTTCGAAATTAATAAAGACAGAAACTTCAAATTTGGTACTAGGTTGTTGTTTCCTGAATCCCTGATTTTTCCAAAATTTGAGATGAATTGGTGGAGCTGTTCGGGTACCTCCCATACAACTCCCAAAACCGAACATGCACATCTTCGAAATTAATAAAGAGAGGAACTTCAAATTTGATACGAGGGTGCTGTTTCCTAAATCCCTGATTTGTCCAAAATTTGAGATGAATTGGAGTGGTCGTTCGGGTACCTCCCATACAACTCCTAAAACCGAACAAGCATATCTTCGAAATAAATAAAGACAGAAACTTCAAATTTGGTACAAGGGTGTTGTTTTCTGAAACCCTGATTTGTCCAAAATTTAAGATGAATTAGAATGGTTGTTCGGGTATCTGCCACACAACTCCTAAGAGCAAACAAGCATATCTGAGCAATAAATATATAAACTTGAAATTTGATATAAGAATGTTCTACCCTGTTGATGTCTCTAAATTTTGAGATGAATTGGGGTCCGCGTGCCTTCACACACTTCCCAAGACCTAACAATCATATTTTCGAATTTAATAAAGATAGAAACCTGAAATTTTGTACAAAGGTTGTAACAGCATTTATTTTTTTTAGCTCGTATTAAATACCTAACTAAAATAACTTATGGATTTTTAATTTAATTTGAATGTTTTAGGTGTAGGGTATAAATAAGTCGGTTGCATCGACTTACTGTTATTTTTACTTGTTTTAATATAAAATTCGGCACATTTTGGTAAATATTTCATAACGAAAACTCGTAATGAAAATGGTTCCAAATGGGTATTTTTTCGAAAAAGGAAACAAAATATATAGAAATAATAAGGACAAAAAAATTTTTTTAAATGAAATTTTACTCTTATTTGTTTGAATATGTGCACTAATTCATTCAAAGGTTTTGTTGTCACGACTCATGGCCTTCCATTATTGTTGGCTCTGTTATAGTTAAACTTACAAGTTGAAAGCTAAATTTTTGATATGTTGAAATTCCAAATTTTCTTTTAATACAAAATTCGACATATTTAGGGAAATATTTCATAACGAAAGCTTGTTCGTAATAAAAATTGTTACAAATGGTAATTTTTTCGAAAAAAAGCAACAAAAAATTTTTTTTAAAATTAAATTTTCCTCTCACAGTTTTTGAATGCATGCAATAATGCATTCAAACGTTTTCATGTCATGGCCCACAACCATAACCTACAATATTGTTTTAACAGGCCCTGACATATAGAGAGGAAATTAAAATAGTGGTAAAACTCTGTTAAAAATTTACACGTATTCTTATAGAAATAGTAAAAAATAGTGGTAAAGCATAAACCTTAATAACTCAAAAAATAATCTTTTTTTCAAATTTCTTCCAAAAGCCACCATAAAATTTCAATTTTAAGACATCTTTTGATGTAGTCAAATTTAAAATATTTAGATGTTTTAATTAAAAAATAACTTTTTAATTAAATAATAAATACCTTTTTAATTAAAAAATAATTTTTTAATTAAATAATAACAAAAAAAAAATATCTCCGTTTATTTCCCACGGTTAAAGCTCCTTAATAAAACTAGAATGAGAGTGATTTTTGATAATGTTTGGGCAATAAAAAAATAAATAAGAACAAAAATATTACGTGGCGATATTTAGTGCAGCGAACAACAACAATCGGTGCACATCAGATGCAGCATAAACCAGTGCACACCTTAATTTTAATTTTGAATGGACTCAGAGGAACTGAAATAAAAACTGAAATACTTATTACGAACGTTAAAAACGAACACGACAAGAACGTATTCTCAGGCATATATAAAAGAGAAACATATAGAGATTAACGAGGTTTAGGAATATTTCGAGCAAAAGGGTATAATAATCATTTAAAAAAAATTTTTAAAATAAATTATTGGACAAAAACATTATATTTAAAACACAAAATAAATACAAACAAAACAGAGATGGCAAGTTTTGGCTTAACTATAAAAATAGTATCCAAATTTGAAGGAAATATAAAATAAGTATCAAATTTCCTTGGTTTAATCGATTTTTATGCTGAAATATTAAAAGATGCTTGGAACTTGGATTATAAAGCTCAATGATCAATTGGGTCTAAATATATTTAAACACGGTCTAAATAAGAGATGTAGCTCAGTTATACTAGCATCAAAACCAACCAGTCTCAATGATGCCATACAGCTAGCAGCTCAAATGAATGAATAGTAATAATAATAAAAATAGTAATAATAATAGCTGCTACAGTGGAGCTATCTTTGGTTATATCATGCAGTAAGGTGTTATATACTGCTGCACGTTGTAATCCACTGATGGCTCTGACTCTGTAGTAAAATAATATTAATAACAATACTAATACCAATAATAACAGCCGCTACAGTGACAGTGGGGGTCGCCTTCAATAATTACCTGATGTAGTAAGGTATTATATACTACTACATGTTGTAACTGTTGTAACGGCTATAGTCACTGTTGCGCATTACGCAAATAGTAATAATAATAGGCGGATTTCCTTACAGTCCCACTCCCAATTCAATGTTTCCGTATCCATTTCCTATCCTTTCCTATCCTTACTCTCTAGCTAATATACTGCGTTCGTAGGTACGGGTTTCGTCCCATTATATTGGCTAAAGGGGGAGGTTGGTTTAGTCAGTAAGAATCTGGCACTACCAAGGGAGAAATTCTTGATGTCTTTGAAAGACTCGCACCTCCTTTAGAAAAAAAAAAAAAACAGCGACAAAAGGTGCAAAAACATAATTAAAATAAGAATAAGAAACAAAAATGAATATCTGACGCTATTAGTAAACACAGGAGCAGATATATCCATAACTAAGAACAATATACTGGTTTATAACAATAAATATTAGAAAATAAAGTATACCATGGCATCACAGATAAAAAATTTTTGACTAAGGGTGTAAGAATTAAAAATAGAAGAATTTATTTTTTTTTTTTATTTATTTATAAATTAAAACTTATATGTAAATTAAAAAAGTGCAGTGCACTTGTACAGAATTTCACATATGTATGTATTTACAGTCTAGTCTAGGATAAAAGTATACAATACAATTTCAAAAGGAGATCGTTATGTAAAATATAATTAAAAATATACATTTTAATAAAATCATTACATTACAAAACTCATTACATTACAAAACTCAATACATTACAAAACTCATTACATTTTGTTTAAGTACAGAAATGTGGATTAGTTAGTCATAAGATATTCCTTGAGATGATGTTTAAAATTGACGATAGAAGTTTATGTATTGTATTTAGTTTACATTTTTGTTTTTCGAATATTCTAAGATGCTCATGAAGAGTACCGTGAGCTTTTTCGATATCAGAGTTACCTGTGTGGGACCTAGGTGAAGTGAAATGAACCTGAATATTTTTTTCTCTGCAAAAATCTCTTATATTAAGGTTGTTAAATTTGTTGTCTAGTACAAGTTTATTAGTTTTGCCTAATATAGCGAATCTAGTTCTAAAAAGATCTATAATAGTTAAAGCATTCCTGTCAGGTAAATGTTGAATCATTAAATGCTTTGAAAATTTGTCAAATGTTGTCAAAAACAGTTTATAACAATAAAAAACATCTCCGCAAACGATATCATTAGGTTCGTCAGGAGTTTCGCTTATTTGGAGTTTAGTTTGAATTGGATGGCGATCATATTTTGCCTTATTGCATATATTGCAATTGTTTATAAATTTATGAATTATTTCCTTTATTTTTGGAAAAAACCATTTTTTTCTAATTTCATTGAAATTTTCTATTATACCCCGAGTCGTCATTTGACGTTATGATTTTTTTCTATTATTTTGATTGTTTTGTTTTCGTTTGAAATGTTTTCCGCTTGAATGGAGCATTTATAAAATTGTATATTATTATTTTTCCCAAACAGCTCGATTAATTTTTGTTGTAGTATGTTATATTTTTCGTCATTAAATTTTGAAAAAATACCAATTTTTGCTTTTTGTACAACACGATGTAATAGATCGTTCAAATAGTTGTTGTCGTTCAATTCATTTTCTGTTATATATATTAGTTTATATTGGGTCCGTATCAAAATCCCGCCATGTCAAAATCCCACCAGTCAAAATCCCGCTATATCAAAATCCCGCCATTCAAAATCCCGTTCTTTTTAAAATAAAAATTCGACTTTTTCTAGAATTTTTTCATTAATTTTTTTATGCGTAGATACAAAAAGGAGAATGTTTGCCTTTTCCAGAATTTTTAAATTAATGGTGAAAACAAGATGTTTGTTTTCAAGATTTATAAAATTCTGGAAAAGGCAGATATTCTCCTTTTTGTACCTAACAGTGGCTACGTATAAAAAAATTGGCTCAACATTACATTTGAGTTAATTGTGCCATCGATTTTTGTAATTTTTATTGAATATGTATATTCTTGCATTGTTATTTTTGTTGAACATATAAAAATACCTATTTTGTTTTTTTTGTTTTATATTTTTTCTAAAATGCTGTTAGAATAAAACTATTTATTTTTATTTATTATTTATTTATTTATATTAATATTACATACATAAATGTAATGCAATATTATTGAACCATCGGCTACTAAGGCCATTATAGGTTTTTATACTATTATTAAATTATATACTAATATTATTTATTTTGTTTATATTATATACTATATATTTACATTATATTTGGTCGTAAGGGGGTATGTAAAGAAAAAAAACACTTACGACCTGTGCAGGGATCGAACCTGCACTCCTTCGGTTAATACGCCACACGCCTACCCACTAGGCTACCGAAGCCCCTGTTTATTTTTATTATTAAAAAAATAAGATTACATATTATTTTATTAGGTAACTTACAAGTTTCAGTAATTAAAAAAAATCATCTGGGAAATAGTAAAATATTTAAGATATAAAATGTAGTAAAAAATGGAATTTTAGAATTTCAATTAAAGATGAATTTGAATTGTCGGGATTTTTTAAAAGTCGGGATTTTTCAGTGGCGGGATTTTGATATGGCGGAATTTTGATATACGGGATTTTGATATACGGGATTTTGAAAATCGGGATTTCGATACGGACCCGTTTATATTTGCCGTATAATTTTTCTGTTTCAAACTCTTTTTCAGACACAATGTGAATTTGTGTAAGGTATTTGTTAACTATATGGTCTACCATTAGAATGTGGTCGTTCAAATCTTCGACACCACTATGAATTGTAGCCATATCACTGCTATTTTATTATTTTATTTACATTTTCTGATATTTTATTTTGGTTTATTTCTTGTTTATTCTTGTCGATTCTGATGCAAAAATCAGCAACTTTGTTTTTTTTCCCTTTAAATACTCTATATCGAACTCATATTTATTTAAACTGATTTTCCATTGTTGTAATTTGGAATTCTTTAAGTGAATGTAGCCAGATAAGCGGCTGATGATCAGTTCTAATAGTAAACTTAGTGTCATATAAATATGGGCGAAAATATTTGGTTGCCCAAATGATTGGGAGAAGTTCTTTTTCTATCGCAGAATAACAAGTTTCGTGCTCGTTAGCAAAGTAGTTCGACTAGCAAAGCAAATTGGGTGTCCATCTTGTGACAAGACGTTGAAGCACCCGTTGTTAAAACAAATTGTTTTTTAAAATCTGGATATTTTAAAGTTTTATAATTCGTTATAAGTTTTTTTAATTTATCAAAAGACAAAACATAATTTTGGTCATTAATATCGATTTTCTTATCTTTTTTTTAAATAATTAGTTATGGGTTTAGCTACTGCGGCGTAGTGTCTTATAAACTTTCGGTAGTACCCTGTGATACCAAGGAAACTTTTTATCTGTTTTCTTGTTGTTGGTAGTTTGACCTCTTTTATCACTTTAACCTTATTGTCATTAGGCGTTATGCCATTGGCTGTGAGTACATGACCTAAATACTCGGTATGTTTAGAAAAAAAGTTACATTTATCAATCTGTATTTTTAGATTGAAATGTCTAAGTCGTTTAAATATAATATTAATTGCTTCTAAATGTTCCTGTAAAGAAGTTGAGAAAATTAATATGTCGTCGAGGTAAACGACACATATTTTATTTATTGAATCTCTTAAAACGTGGTTCATGACCCGTTGAAAAGTGGTAGGAGCATTTTTCATTTTTATTTTTTGATAAAATTTCTTTTAAAATTTTACACTCTTCGGTGTTCATATGTTCAGTTTGTAAATTTTGCAAAATATCAGAATGGTTTATAAAAATTTCAAAATTTTCAACTGAAAACTTTCATTATTGGGGCAAGAATTAACGTCATTAACTTCGATTGTACTTTCTAGTATATCGATTTTTGCACCAATAGGTGCAAGCACAATTTTGCCCTAGGATAGCATCAAAGTTTTTATTATTTAAATTGTAAACTTTCCAACTCATCGTTGTATTTTCATTAAATTCGGAAGAAGTTTTCGTAATAATTTCAACTTCTATATATTTGTCTCCAATTAGGGTTGTTAAACCAATGGGTATTTTTAATTTTGATTGTCTTTCTATTGCAAAAATATTTGGATTAAGTATTGAAGTAGTAGCACCAGTATCTATAAGGCAATCAATTTTTATATTGTCGATAGTAAGTTCTGCTAATATATAGTAATTGGTTGTTGGAGGCGAAGTTTGAAAATTTTCTATACGATATGAATTTTCTGTATTATTACTACGGTTTGAATTATTATTGCAGTTTGTTGTGTTATGGTAGACCTCCATTGATTCGTAATGGTTATTGTTATTTCGCCACCTATTATTACTAAAATTTGTATTTCTAGTATTTTGACTATTATTTGAAAAAAAATTTCTAGTATTTTGTCTACGATTACTATTGTTATTATTATTGTTAAGAAATTGGTTGCGATAACCATTTTGATTATAATTGTTTTGCCTTTCATTGTTATTATAATTGTTACTGCGAAAGTTATTGTTATTAATGAAATTATTATTATTACTACTATTCGGACCGTGATTGTAATTATTAATTTGTGAATTTGTATTAAAACGGTTTGGCCTAGAATTTGAATTGAAATTATCATTACGACCAACCGTGATCCCCGTTTGTAACAATTGGTTATAGGCTTCTTCTAAATATTTAACATTTTTTGTTCTTAAATAAATAAAGTCATTCCTATTTATTTTAGAAAGGATTTTCTCTAAAATACTAATCTCACTATACGTAGGCTTATAGTTATTTGGTTTTAATTGATCTAATTATTACTTTATGCCATTATAATTAAGTTTATCTAATATACTACTTAGGTCATTATAAGGTCGACTTACCGATCGAAATTGTGTTTTTTATGCCTCTTTTTTTAACTTCAGATATGTATCCTGTACGCTAAACGATTTTATTAGTAATCGTTTAATCTCCTGATGGACACGGCAGCTTTGCCCTGAATTTTCCCCAAGAATATTCTCGTTACTTATTTACGTTGTTCTACATCAGTTTGTATTCTTGTCAGCGACTCCACTTCGTTAATAAAACTGGATACTTCATAGTATTCGGTCCCAGTAAATTCTGGAAGAGCTCTGGCTTCCTTTACAATGTCACTTAAGGTAAAGCCTGTGAGTGCCATAGTTTGATTATTTATTTGTATTCTTAACGCTTGAAATACTAATGCAATTCTGTCTATCTCAAAACTGCTTATTAAATAAATTTGAAAGAACGTTTATTTTTTTTCTTTATACCTAATACCGATCAATACTTGAAAGTAATACTGTTTTTTTTTTTTTTATAATAATGTTATTGTTTTATAGTAGTATACGGCAAAAATAGAAATTATTTATGCAGTTTACTTTTTATTTATTTATTTGTTTTTGAAAGTAACAAGTTCATATTTTGTTTTTCTTAAAAAAAAAATATTTTTATGAACTGTTTTTAAATTAATTTCTGAATTTTATTTCCGATTTATTATTTTTTTAATATATTATAATTTAAAACAGTGTCGGTATCCTACCGACTGCGCCACTTTTGTATATTTTAAAATTAATTATTAATTAAAATAAAAATTGATGTTATTTTTATAAGAATGTTTTATTTAAAAATTGTTTTTTTAAAATTAACTTATAACGTCACTTTTTTTTTTTGTAATTTTATTTGAAGAAAATATTTATTTAATACAAAAATTGGATATTATGACTTTCCAATTTAAAATCAAGCTTAACACTGAAATTTCTAAAGAAAGGAAAAATTAACCAACCCTTCAATTTTTCCTAATTTCTACAAAAAAAATATATAATAAAAAAACTTCAATTCTAAAAAACAATTACTGACAAATTTATTTATTTTAAAGGAAATCAATTTGCTGATAAGGATTATTTTTCATATTTAATATTTTAATAATAATTTTCACATGGAATAATTAGTTACCCAACAAAACAAAATTTTATTACAACATAAGTGTTGCGCAACAAGCCAAAGTAAAACAAACAAAAACAAATATAAAAGTCTAAAAAAAATATATAATTTATTCTTTACAATATACGGAAATAAATATTCTGTACAATATACTTTTAAATATACAATAATAAAGAAAAAAAAACGTATAAGGTTGTTTTTCTTTTTCGAAATTTTTTTTTTTTATTTAAGTAATTTGAGTTTTGAAGTACCGCTAATTTAAGTCACACTTTGTGTGTTATATTAAAATAATAAAAAAAAAGAAAACGAGAATTATTAGAATTACGACAAACGAAATGTTTCACGTGGTGATGTTTGTTAAATATTTCGTTTGTAATGTTTATTTTTAGTTATATTAAAAATAGAATATTTCATTTTCAATCAATGGTGATTTTAGTTATTATTTTGGTTATTTAGTAGGCAGCCTCAGAAGACCAAACAAGGTGTAAATAAGTTAAACGCGAATGAATGTGGGCAAAGTATATATTGCATAAAGTTTGTTTAGGTAGATTGTTTGCATAATCTGTATAGTGCTGCAATGTATGGTATGATTTTTTGCTTTATGTAATTAATAGGATATTCTCATTTTAAATTTTTATCAATGTAAAGTCCATTGTATTTTAATGAATTCACATTTTCAATAGTTGTATAGTTTATTGTTAGTTGGTATGTATTGGAAATATTTTTTAAAATATTATATATTTTGTTTTCGAAATATTTATTTTAAAGCTATTGATATCAAAATCATCATTAAATAAATTTAAGTCAGACTGCATGTTTTGAAAAATTTTCTCTGCTGATATTTCATTATAAATTGCATCATCACTCATCATCTGCATACATAGTTAAAGTAGCATGTAAGGGGACATAATAAATGGGGACATAAAATGTACATAATAAATTAAACCTAGGATCTAGAATGCATCCTTGCGAAACACTATTCTTTATAATGCTCTTACTGCTTTTATAACATCCAAACTGTACATATTGTTTTCGGTTTGATAAATAACTGTGGTGATCATCTTTATTGCTTCATTTACTATATGTTATCGTTATATTACGAGTACAAATTTTTGATAGCTTTATTTTGAATTTTTGTAATTCATTTAGATTTTTCAAGTAAGTATTTCCCCAGATTTCAATTCCATAACTTAGTACGCTATGGAAGATACTGTAATATAATGAAAGTTTCATTTCTGTTGCTATTCTTTTGGGTATATTTGTCTATAATACACCCGCTATTCTACGGGTTTTCTTTATTGTGTTATTCGTTTGAATATTCCATTTTAGTTCGTCATTAATTGTAATTCCCAGATATTTATAATAACTTTTTACTCTTACGATTTCCATGTTATCATAAAGTACTGTTACATTTGACTTTCTATCATTTACTAACAAGTATTTAGTCTTGTTGATATTGACTGTTAACTTGTTTACTGACATCTAATTATTTATTGTATACATATCTTCATTAATTAGTTCATTTAAGGCTTTTATATTATCTACTGAATAAAGTATAGCTATATCATCTCTGCATACAGAGAGGTAGTTCCTTTTAAGTTTTCTTTGGACAAGCTACTAATGTAACATAAGAATAATATTGGACCTAAGGAGCTACCTTGAATTTAGTATTTGACTGCTTTTTATATTTTCACACTGAGCATATTGTTTTCTGTTTTCGAAATAATCTTTAAACCAATTGTATTCAATACCCAAAATTCCACATTCAACTAATTTTGTTAAAAGTATCTTTCTATCAAATGCATTCGCTAAATCGAAAAAATAACATTGCTACTTTTTTACCTTTCCTGATTTCGGTTTGAGTTTTAGATATAAAATCATATAATGCCGTGTATAAAACCATATTCATTGTTACATATTAATTCATTATTTGTAAGATATTCAGTCAGTTGATTGCCAACATAAGTTTCAATTAATTTGCTAATTATAGTAGACATTGCATTGGGTCTGTAATTTATTACCTTATTTTTATCTCCTAAATTTTTATAGATTGGAATAATTTTGCTCAGTTTTAGTTCATCTGGTAAAGTGGCATTTTTCAATGATGAATTTATTAGTATAATTATTGGTGTAGGCACTTCATTGTTTAAATGTTTGAAGATCGTAGATGAAATTTTATCTGCGCCAAGCGTATTCTTTAATCCATTTATTAGTTTAAATTTACGATCCCTACTAATTTCCCTAAATTTGAATATGTGATTTGTTCTCGTTTTAGGTATATATATTGAATCAAATTGTTCTGCCATATTTTTCCCAATTGTTCCGAAAACTGTATTAAATTGGTTGATACGGTTATATTTATTAGCTATTGTAAGATTATTATCTGAGAATAATTCATGTGAACTGTTAGAATATCTTCCATCAGATATTATATTTTGGATTATGCTCCAGGTTTTCTTATGATTGCCCTTACTGTTTCTAAATTTTGTTGAGTCATATATACGTTGTTTTTTTCTCTTTACCGTCGTTAGTTTATTGAGCCAAAAATGGTACATAGATTTACAGTATTTATTGCTGAGATTTTTTAAATGCTTTTTATGCCAATAATTTTTTATATTAATTAAATGTGTACCCTTCTTCTTATCAATCCAAGGCTTGCTATACTTTTTACGAGTTTTGAATTTTTTTCAAATGTTGATAATTTAATGTATTTATGTAAAGCATCTACTACATTTTTACAGATATCGCTGGTAATACTGCTTGATATTTCAAAGTTATGATTTGACATTTTTTTTTTAATAATTTGAAGTTTGTTATTGTTTTATTGTATTGTTTATCAATCATGTCTTCTTGTTTATTATTTATTATGTAATCTGATTCGATGAGAATTGCTTTGTGATTTGCAATGTTCAAATCAAAATATGTTAAAATAAGATTATTAGAAATTTTATTCTTCAAACTGTGATCAGTGCATGTGCCAGATATTGTTCTTGTGATGGAGTCATCACATAAGTAAAACTCATTACATTCAACAATATTGAGGTAATTAAAAATATTTGTTTCTGTAGGGATTTTAATACTTAAATTAAAATTACCAACAATCAAACAGAGTGTGTTACCTACATCAAGTAGATTGGAGAAGGAGCACACATCAGAAGCCTTTACAGATGGCGGTCTATAAATTGCCATGAAATTAATTTTATGTGACTTTTTTGTAATTTTTAATGAAGTTATGCTGTTTCTCTCAGCACAATTTCTCTCATTATAATTTTTTGATAGAGTGTAGTTAATTGAAGTGTGAATAAATAATCAAACTCCTCCACCCCGCCTATTAGTAAGGCATTAAAATATTTTATTGTAATTATTTAAATTTACATAATCAATATCTTCGTCAGCAATTCAGGTTTCAGTGAAAACTAAGA
>OX352772.1:233927277-233937277 GCA_947095535.1 Poecilobothrus nobilitatus
TTTTGATCGAAAACAAAACAGTAAAAGCAGAATGAAAAAGAAGTATATATAATATGTGTATGTTAAAATATTATCGATCTTGACCTTGATCTTGAATTAATTATTTTTCTGATCTGAAATGCAATCTATAAAAAAAGTTTAAAGAGGAGAGTGGTAAATGTATTAATTCTTTATGCTTTACCTATTTGCTGTAAAAATAAAATTATTTAAATAAAGAAAAAAGATAATTTTTTTTTGTAAAATGCAATTTTTATTGTTATTTTTAAAATTTTTACATTATTAGATTCAGTTCGTTATTTTTTAGTATAAAACTGTACCTTTAGTTATTTCTACTAAATTTATATTATTTTGAAAAAATGTGTTATATTTTTCAGGAACAAAATAGATGTGATTTCTCAGATCAAATATCCATTTAACACCAAATGGAATTTTAGATGATCGTGCACCTGTAATTTTGTATTTTTCGCCCTGTTGCAGATCAATCCATCTCAAAATGGGTTTCCTATCTCTTTTGTTTAATTTGTTGAAATTCTCCATTATAATATTTGATTGTGTTTCTCCCCTTTTCTTTTATTCTGTGGGTTGTGTTTGCTGCTGATCAGATGGTCGTTTGTTGGAAAGTAATTGTAAATCTATTTTTTGAAATAGATCTTTATTAAGATTAAATAATTCCTCAGTAGGTTGTTTTTGCTGTTAATGATGTTGTTGTTGTTGTGTTTGTTGTTGTTGTATATGCTGTTGTTGTTGTTGTTGATTTTTCTTCTTCAGGTTTTTTATTTTTACCGCTCTTAGCTGACGTGCTGGTATAATTTCTGTGCTGCTGGACAACGGTAAAAATGTTGACGCTATTGAAAAGATTTGTCCATTGGGCATTTCTTCCTCGAGTTCTCCGGTAAATAATATTTCATCGCCTGTGTTTACTTGTATCACCTCTTCATCGTTACTATCTTTGTTAAAAATTTGGTTGATTTCTTCTTGAAAATTCATTTTTTTTTGTTTTTTACTTTTAGTTAGCTGCTGTATAGATGTCAGTTCTGAAACTAATATATTTTTAAGAATGTTGTCTTATTTATAGTTTGAAATTTTCTTAATTTTTTTTTTTTTTTGTTCAAATTTGTAGTATTTGAATATAACTACTACTACTACAACTACTGCTATGTATATTATATTAAAAAACTTGAATAATTTATCATTTAATAATTATTTAAACTATAACATACCGTTAAAATTGATCAGTTTGCTCAGAACAAAAAACGAGTGTAGATATTTTTTATTATCGTTCATAAATATTCAAGAAAAAATATAAATTTAAAATGTCAAAGAAAGTTTTTTTAACCCGTTATTCGAACACAAACAGCAGTGCGGAAGCTGTTTCAACGGTATCCGAGTCGCGCGCTGAAGTTATTTTGCCGGTAATCGCACCTCGTTACAGAATTCTAAACGAATCGGAATATAATTCTAGGCGGTTTAACTTACGTGGGGTAAAAACGGAATTCCAAATTAACGACGTCCCGGAGGGAGCCGAGCCCACTGGGTGGATTAAAAATGCGGTAGCAGAAATTGTTTCGGATTCCTTGGAAAATCTTCGACCAACTGATAAAGTTGGTATATCGTTTTGTGCGGGAGTATTTGAACGAGGACCTGGATGGATTAGTTTCAGAAATGCTTCTGAAATAAAATTTGAAGACGTCTGGGACATGATTTCGAAAATATTCCAGAGTAATTCGGAAGGGTTGAGTACACAACTATTTACCATAAATGTATCATCTATCCGATTACCACAGGGTCAGGGTAGACCAAATAAATATAATTCAATTGATGAACAAAGTATGCAGAGCCGCTCTACTGCTCGCATTTTAAATAAGGATAATTTATGTTTACCTCGTGCACTAGTTGTAGCAATTGCACATGTAAATAAAGACCCCAATTATAGGAATATAAGAAAAAATACGAGAAAAGTACAAACTTTGAAAGCAGTATCTTTGGTGAATGACTGCAATATAAACATTCCATCAGAAGGAAGTGGAATTCCAGAGCTTCGAATTTTTCAAGTTTTTTTAAATAATTATAAGATCGTTGTATATAAACCCAACACAAAAGGAAGGGAGCTAATTTTTGAAGGGGCAAGTTGTGCAGAGAAAAAATTAAATTTATTATATGCAAATGGATATTATGACGTGATAACCTCACTGACTGGAGCTTTTTGCTGTAGCTACTATTGTGAAGATTGTTATATTCCTTATAACACCAGAAATGCTCATAGATGTGGGGGAACATGTCCCCAGTGTCAGCAATCACCTAAATGTTCTCATTTTGTGTAACGATTGCAATAGGAATTTTAGAGGACAACAATGTTTTGATAATCATAAAACATCGTCAAGTGCTGGTAAAAATTCCATATGTAAAAATGTATGTCGATGTACTCGATGCCTAAAAACATACATTTCATCAAGAGAACACTTTGGTGGAGAATTCTTTTACAAATTATGCAATATATTTGTTCCCGAAAATACCAATGTTATATACAACAAGATAAAAGAACCCCAAAATTAAAAGACACTTTATACGTATTTTACAATTTTGAGAGCCGCCAGGAAAAATAGTGGGAGAAAAAAGGATTTATTCAGATCAAATTGAAAAAATAAAACAACACGAACCAAACCTATGTGTATATGAGAAAAGATGTGATAAATGCTTAGTAATTATTAATCTTGCATTTTGTGATAAATGTAAGTTTAGATTAACAATTATAAGAGAAAAAGATGTAGTAGCAAGATTTTTAAAAGATATCTTAAAGTTAAGGAAAGAATTTAAAAAGGTGCTGGTAATAGCGCACAATGTCCAGGCATATGATCATCAATTTATTTTAAATTTTATTTTATTAAATACTGATTTAACTCCTGAACTGATTATGCGTGGAACAAAAATAATACTCCTACAGCTTGATAACGTAAAATTTATAGATTCTTTAAACTATTTTCCGATGGCTCTTTCAAAACTTCCAAAAGCGTTCGATTTACCAGATAAATTTAAAAAAGGATATTTTCCACATCTTTTCAATGTCACAGAAAATAAGAATTACATCGGTAAATTACCTGCATTTCAGTCCGAATACTATGAAAACTGAAGATCGTGAAATATTTCTTGATTGGTACGAAAATAATAAGAATGAAGAGTTTAGCATGCAACGTGACATTGTAGATTACTCTATAAATGATGTAAAAATATTAACAAATATTAATAAATGATGTAAAAATATTAACATGCATAAAATTTAGATAGCATTTTCTTAATGAATGTAAAGTGGAACCGTTTTTAGAAGCGACTACTATAGCATCATCCTGCAACTTGGTATTTAGACGTAATTTTCTTCAACCTAAAACAATTGGATTAATTCCAAAAAATGGATACAGGTTAACAGATAGCCAATCTAAAGAAGCTATTCAGTGGTTGATTTTAGAGGAAGAAAAACGAAAAATTAATATTAAACAAGCAGTCAATGGGCAAGAAGCAATAATCGCTGGTGTAAAGGTTGATGGTTATTGTGAACAAACTAAACAAATTTTTGAATTTCATGGATGTTATTATCATGGTCATACTATATGTTTACTAAATAACCGCGACGAACCTTTAAATGATGATGATCCAAATGACACCTTAAATCTGAGATATGAAAGAACAACCGCAAAAAGCGAAAGACTAAGAAAATTTGGCTATGAAGTTATTGAAATGTGGGCCTGTGAATTTAAAAGGCGGTTAACAGAAAAAGAAAAAAATTACATTGTTTCACATCCTCTTACACAACATGCTCCACTTAATCCAGGAGATGCTTTTTACGGAGGACGTACGGGGAATACTTACACCTATTATAAATGTGAAGAAGGTGAAAAAATCAGGTACATAGATGTATGTTCACTATATCCGTGGGTTTGTAAGTATGGAAAATTTCTTGTTCGACATCCGAAAGTTCATATTAATATTTTTAATATGGATTTGAAAAACACAAACTTGCAAGGTCTTATAAAATGCAAAATTCTACTACCTGAACTTTTGCTTCATCCTGTTTTACCAATGAAACAAAACAACAAACTAATATTTTCATTGTGTCGAAGCTGTAGTGATAATAAAAATCAAGAGGAATTCTGCAATCATTCTATAGATGAAAGAGCTTTAATAGGTACTTGGGTGATAGATGAAGTGGTGAAAGCTCTTGAAAAGGGTACAACAAATTTATGAAATATGGGAATATGCGATACTTCAATATAATAAAGAATTGAAAATTGATGGTTTATTCACAAAAAAGATGAATAAATTCTTAAAAATGAAACAACAAGCTTCAGGTTGGCCAAGTAAGTGCTTAACACAAGAAGATAAAGATAAATATCTTAAGGATTTCTTTAAAAATGAAGATATTAAATTAGAGTATGCTGAAATAAATAGTAATTCTGGTTTAAGATCTCTTGCTAAGTTGATGTTAAATTCATTTTGGTGAAAATTTGGGCAGAGTGAAAATCAACAAAAAACTTTGACTATAAATAAACCACAAGTACTATATGAAATGCTGACAAATCCTTCAATAGAGGTGTGTCATATTTTAGCAATAAACGAGGAAAATATTGTGATAAATTGGCAATACAAAGAAGAGGCGGCGGATTCCATACCAACGGTAAACGTTTGTATAGCAGCATATACAACAACACAGGCTCGTCTTAAATTGTATTCATATTTGGAAAATTTAGGTGATAGAGTTCTGTACTATGATACAGATTCTGTTATATATGTAAGTAGAGAAGGAGAATATGAACCACCAACAGGAGAATTCATTGGTGATATGACCGATGAACTGGAAAGTTATGGTTCCGGAAGCTTTATTACGGAGTTTGTCAGCGGAGGTCCTAAAAATTATGCATATAAAATCAATTGCACAAAAGATAACACCGAAAACACAATATGCAAAGTTAAGGGAATTTGCCTTAATTATACAACATGTCAACAGGTGAATTTCAACACAATTAAGGATGTTATACTAAATATAGAAAACACGTAAGATATACATATTTTTTCAAATAATATTCATAGAACAGAACAACATGAAGTTGTAACAGTACCTGGTATTAAAAAATATGGACCAAAAGCTAAAAAAGAAATTTTCTCGAAGATCACAGTTCCGTTCCGTATGGTTATAAAAGAGCAAGATTACAATAGCAGAAAATAAGTTCCTGAATGCTGAAACTAAAAAAAAAAAAAAACAAATATTGTACAATAAATTGTTTTTATTATGTAAATAAATAGTAAAATTAATGTTAATTCAAATTATATCTTTTTTATTTATCCAAGAATTATGTGAATTATTAAATCCTAACCATTTAACATATACTTTTTGTCCTTCCCTTTTTACGACTTTTTCTACAAGGTAAGCATCAGAATCTTTTACAGGTGTTAGATCTGGTTCATAAAATCTACCAGAAATTAAAGTATTTGTATGATCAGTCAAATTGTATGTTACAGGAGCAGTATTGTTAACTTTCAATATTTTAAAAACTTCTGTTGACCAATTGGGGTGATAGCCTTTTTCAAATATACCTTTGTTTTTACTTATTCTGACATAGTCTCCGACTTTATATTTCCTTTTTTGACAAATTTTAGGTTGTGTATAAACTATTTTTAATTTATTTTTTTTCATTTTTCTTTGATACTTTTCCAGGTGGTAATTTAATTGTTTTATGAGGTGTAGAATTGCATTTTTTTAACAGAGAATATAGAATAGAAATCCAATTATAGTTTCCTTGCAAACTGAATTTTTGCCACATGGAATTTTTGCCACATGGAAAAGTACGATTAAAACGATCAACGATTGAAGCTTTCAGTCTTCATAAAGAGGTCAAACCGAAAACTTCCTTTTTCTCTATTTTTAGTGAAGGCAAATAAATAATTAATTTAAAAACAAAAAGAAAAATAAAATAAAAAAATAAAAAAATAAAAAAATAATTTAACAAAAAAAAATATATATAAAACCGGTTTTTATTAAACATCTGCTTAGTAATATCAAAACTAGAAAATAAAAATAAAATTAAAAACACGTAATTTTATTTGAAAAAAAAAAAAGAACAAATCAAATTCATAATATTAATAAATTTATAAGCAATAATAACAAAACATATAGTAATAGAAAAGTTAAAATTAAGAATGGGGTAGAATAACCCCCCGCCAGATAATTCTGGCTCTACAGTTTTTACGAACAGTAATTTGAAATTCGATCAATCCAAAACACTAAAAAATGTATCACCAGGTGAAAAATTTCTCGTAATGCGAAGAAATGAAATAAATAAAAATATGACATCTGTTTCTGCATTTTTACTTAAACGAGTTATTCTAAGCTGTGTATCAGGTGAAGTTAATAGCTGTGTTAAGTTGCGAGATGGCACTGTATTGATTAAAACAAAGAAGACTTTTCAAGCTCAAAAACTAATTAATCTGGTTCAATTTAAAGATATTAAAGTGTCAGTTGAAGAACATGCCACGTTAAATCAAACTCGAGGAGTAGTATACTGCCCAGAGTTTAAATATATAAGTGATAGTGAAATTTTAGCAGAAATGGAGAAACAACAAGTGATCGCCATTAAGCGTTTTAAAAAGAAAAATAATAATCAAGTGGAAGAAGAAACCGGTCTATATGTGTTAACATTCAAATCAACAAATCTTCCAAAAGAAATCAAAGTAGGATATCAAAAATATGATGTTCGAGCCTATATCCCACGCTATAAACTATAAACGCTATAGGCGCTATAAACTTAGATTTCCGTTGAAGGAGTCTTTTGCAAACATTACATCAGTTACGAGCAATAATCAAAAAGTCAAAAGTATTTGTGATCGTGAAAATTTTGATCCTTCAACAAGCACACCCAAGTAACATTTGCCAAGAGTAAAACTCTAGAAAATTGGGAAAAGTTCTCATAAGACTCTCATAACACACTTGAAGACTCTCATAACATAATTCTAATTATAACAAATTAATTTACTCTTATAAGGCTCTTCTTATGAGATAGCAATACTTATATTGTTAAAAATACTTTTACTCTTTTTATAAGAATTAAATTAACTCTTATAGAGTACTTATTATAAGATATCAACACTTCCATTAAGCGCAAGAAAATTTATATTCTCATAAAGTCTTTTTTATGAGATTACAACTCTTATAGAATTGTGTTCTTAAAAGGATTCCTTTATG
Organism: Poecilobothrus nobilitatus; assembly: GCA_947095535.1. Classification (NCBI taxonomy): domain Eukaryota; kingdom Metazoa; phylum Arthropoda; class Insecta; order Diptera; family Dolichopodidae; genus Poecilobothrus; species Poecilobothrus nobilitatus. The sequence goes on from OX352772.1 coordinate 233,934,506, forward strand.
AGAATTAAACTTTAATAACTACTTGTAATAAAATTGTTGCTAGAGTTCAAGAATAAAAATAAGGTCTGGAAATAGAAGTCAACAAAACAAAATAGAAGTAAATATTGAAAGATGTCCTAACTAAGGTAGTTTCAGGTATTTAAATCGAAAGAAAAATAGGTCTTTGAATAATTCAAGTATATTTGTTAGCATTATTATCTTAAAAAACGGGATGATGACATAGCGTTTATGATGAGGATGATAAAAATCAGCTGATCGACAGCGAACTTTTTAAAAGGATGAAGTTTTTAGAACTGATTAAATTACGTTTAACATAAGACAGCTAATACAAAAGTATTGTTCGAAATATTTAATAAACCAAAGATTAGATTGGCCGGCGCATTGGAAAGCTTTGGAATACCTTACATTTCTATATTATATAGCAGTTGTATTATTGAAAGATCGTTTACCTCAGGAGATATACAAGCATTTTTATTACCTTACTTTATACTATTAAGTAATCATATTTTAAAATTATGGCAAAAGATAAACTTGTTTTTGAAGTCAATTATTCAAAATAAAACAAAAAATAATAAGAAAAATTCATTAAAAAAAATGAACAGTCTTTTTTTCGACTAATACAATTCAACGTTTAAAATCTAAAAAAAGTTAGCAGCCTTTTTTCGACTAAAACAATTTGACGTTTAAAATCTACAAACTTGGAAAAAGAATTTAAATCTTATTATAAGAGTTATGGCTTTATAATAAAACTTAAATTCTCATTATAATGAAATTAATCTCATAAGAAGACCAATACTCTTGTAATAAGACCAATATTCTGATATCACGAGTAAAAAGACTTGATTTAGTTCATCAAACATAATTGTTTTTAAAAAATATGTAACACTAAAAAAAAGCAGTTGCCCTTGTCAACACTAAATATTTAAAACAATTTATACTATAACTTTGCTTAAGTGAGGAAATGATTGAGGGTGTCAAAACAAGCACAAAATTGAGATATAAGTTTTAAAGACATTTGTTTCTTCTACCCAATGTGACCACAATACACATTATTACACATGGGTTAAAATTTTTTTATTTCAATTTTTTGTATTATTCATAATTTTATGTAGGTAATTTATATATGTACGTATATTTATATGGGGCGTTTTTCTTTTTGTCATCAGATCAATGCTCAGAGCAGATGTCGAGCGCTCAGAGCAAACTTTTATCTGAGCTCTGACCACTTTGAGTTAAAAAAAGCAACGTTCAGAGCACAAATTGTCAATTTTTATCCAAATTATTTTCTAACGTCAGTATTTTTTTTATTTTATTTCATTATTTTAAATGTAATAATATAGTTTTAAAAGGAATTTATTTAAGAAATAAAATAAAACAAAGTTATTTTACGTAAAATTTCATTTAATAAAATTTAAAAAAAAACTTAAAAAAAAAATGTTTATCTATGCACGAAATTTTATTTTGTTGATATTTTTATTATTTTATTCTTAATTTGACGTTATATTTATTGAAAACTCTGTGAAATCTGATAAATTTTTACGAGCTCACAGATCACGCTCTGATCACAGTCCGAGTTAAAAGAGAAACACAAAATGGATAATCTGGATAATCTGAGCATAAAAAGAAACACAATTTTTTTGCTTGACAGCTCTGAATCTGCTCTGATGAGAAAAAGAAAAACGCCCATGTATAGCACATGTACTCTGACTTTTATATCAAATATTTTTATAATTCAGAGTTTATATTCGAGAGTTATCAATATTAACATAATAAATTCTATTTGTTACAAACGGAGGATACATTTTTATATACCTGTGGCTATTGTTCGTACAGGTATTAAGAATACAATAATAATTTTCTGATAAAAAGAAATATGTTGTACACTGAAAAAACTTTTTTCTACAATACGTTATATCGAAGAATTTAAAAATTAGTAAAAATAAAAATTTAGCAATATTAGTGTTTTTTTTTTGTACCCGACATTGGTATTAATCCAAGCATCAGTTAAATTGTTAATTTAGTGAACTATTACAAACAATTAATTATTATTATTAGCGATGTGAATAATAATATCCTAACTAGCATTGCAAAAAATTTAGATAAAATTGTCATGCTGTCGTAAGAATTTATATAAAAATTAAATTTTAATATAATAATATATAAACTAATATTTATAAATTATGTTTTTAAAGAGATTTAATAATTAAAAACATGAAAAATGTACATCGAAGTCTTTACAAATTTTGTTCTTTAATTCCGTTTAATAAATAATTACTTTTTACAGCATTGTACGAGTTTAAAATATTTTTTTTTATTTTATTCATAAATTTCATAATTTCATAAACTAATTCTATGAACAAAAATCATAATAATATTATTTATAACAAAATCATAAATTTTGTGAACCTCGTTTTATATTAAACTTATTTATAATTTTATTCAATTATGACATTTTTTTGAACAGGACGGCAGTCAAAAATGTGAAAAGTTTCATAAATTATTTCATATTGTGTACCTACATTTTTTTCAGTGTACTTATTCTCACATGAAGAGTTTTGTTCTTATAAGAAAACTTATCAATCAGCGGCCATATTATTGATCTTCTTTATTTTTCTCAATCTTAACCCTTATGTTATTAAGTAATTTTATTAAATAAAAAAATATGAAAAAATATTTACTGTAAAAATGATTAAATTTAAATTATTAAAACGCAAAATTATAGCTTAAATTCAATATAACTTAACTTTAATTGAAATTTATATGTACTATTAC